>CM062291.1:413078582-413590149 GCA_031216915.1 Pictodentalium vernedei | reverse complement strand
GTGCTACATGTACATATTTGCATGCAAGAAAACAAAAATTTTCACCAATTTTCCAAAATATTAGTTTTTTTTATCATCATTGGAACAAGCTCAAACAGCTTATTCCAATAGGGGTATGGGAAGATCAGGTATATTTTTGAGACAGAAATGTGAATATATAAATAATGGTGTTAATTTTTGAATGGTGCTGGAGAATTTTGCGTAAAGATATGGTAAATGGTTTGTTCTAGATACAGAATGATGCAAAAGTATTTAAATTTGATTAGGCAAGTTGTTCCTATAATGCATTTAAAAATTGAAGTAACTGTTTTTTTGCTGCCTAACTTTTAGATGTGTGTGTCTGTGTGTGTGTGTGGGGGGGGGGGGGGGGGGGGGGGGGGGGGGTAAGAGTGTTCTTGCAAACAAAATTCCTGAATAAATGGAAAATTTTATTTTTTGTGTGAAAGACATAGTGCGTGAATGTTGATTGGAACAAGCTTAGAGAGCTCATTTTAATGTGAAGTCATAAAGCTGTGTTTTACGTACGAAATTCTGGACTAACTAAAAAATTGCTTTTTTGACTCAAAAAGCATGGTGTGCGACCTCTCATTGGAATGAGCTCAAAAAGCTCATTCCAATGGGGTATTTACAAGCGATAAGTACATGTATGTTTAAGAGACAAAAATTTAAATTTGAATAGCGATTTTTGCGAAGAATGCTGACAAGTTTTGGCAGTTATGCTGGTAAAAAGGTAAGATATGCAAAGTGGTTGTTTTTTAGAGGCGACATTTAATTAAGGGGAATTAACCCTTGAGGTAACTTCTAAAAGTACTGAAATTTCATGAAGCAATGTGAATAACAGACAACAGTTGCCTAAAAATTTCATGAATAACTAAAATTTTTATTCTTTTGTCTCGAAAACATGGCATATGACTTTTGTTGGAATGAGCTGAATGCGTGTGTTCCAATGAGGGGTCATAAAATTTGAACGGAGATTTGTGTGAATAATGCATTAGTACTGCTAGATTTGGGTAAACGGTTCACCCTGGATACCACCCCTTCTATAGTAGATCTTTTCTGCAAATTTTGTCTAAGATTCTATCAACTTTACAAATAAATACGTTCATGAATCACAATCAGATCCACCCCACAATGTTGCATACCAAATATCAAAAGATTCTGCCTGCTGGATCTGGAGAAGAAGATTTTTTAAGAAATATGCCTGAAATGCACTAAGTTAAAATTTGGGCTCCTATACGGAGCCCAAATATAAACCCAGGGGGCCGATTTGAACAAACTTGAATCAGATCCACCCGACAATGTTGCTTACCAAATATGAAAAGATTCTGAAGCTGGATCTGGAGAAGAAAATTTTTTAAGAAATTTGCCTGAAATGCACTAAGTTCGAATTTGAGCTTCTATAGTGAGCCCAAATATGAATCTAGGAAGCCGATTTGAACAAACTTGAATCAGATCCATCCCACAATGCTGCATACCAAATATCAAACGATTCTGCCTGCTGGATCTGGAGAAGAAGATTTTTTAATAAATTTACTTGAAATGCGCCAAGTTCAAATTTGGGCTCCTATACTGAGCCCAAATATAAACCCAGGGGGCCGATTTGAACAAACTTGAATCAGATCCACCCCACAATGTTGCTTACCAAATATCAAAAGATTCTGCCTGCTGGATCTGGAGAAGAAGATTTTTTAAGAAATTTGCATGAAATGCACTAAGTTCAAATTCGAGCTTCTATAGTGAGCCCAAATATGAATCTAGGAAGCCGATTTGAACAAACTTGAATCAGATCCACCCCACAATGTTGCATACCAAATATCAAAAGATTCTGCCTGCTGGATCTGGAGAAGAAGATTTTTTAAGAAATTTGCCTAAATGCACTAAGTTCGAATTCAGGCTTCTATAGTAAGCCCAAATATGAATCCAGGGGGCCGATTTGAACAAACTTGAATCAGATCTACCCCGCAACGTTGCATACCAAATATCAAAAGATTCTGCCTGCTGGATCTGGAGAAGAAGATTTTTGAAGAAATTTGCCTGAAATGCACTAAGTTCGAATTCAAGCTCCTATAGTGAGCCCAAATATGAATCTAGGGAGCCGATTTGAACAAACTTGAATCAGATCCACCCTACAATGTTGCATGCCAAATATCAAAAGATTCTGCCTGCTGGATCTGGAGAAGAAGATTTTCAAAGAAATTTGCCTGAAATGCAGTAAGTTCAAATTTGGGCTCCTATACTGAGCCCAAATATAAACCCAGAGGGCCGATTTGAACAAACTTGAATCAGATCCACCCCACAATGTTGCATACCAAATATCAAAAGATTCTGCCTGCTGGATCTGGAGAAGAAGATTTTTTAAGAAATTTGCCTGAAATGCACTAAGTTCGAAATCGGGCTCCTATACTGAGCCCAAATATGAACCCAGGGGGCCGATTTGAACAAACTTGAATCAGATCCACCCTACAATGTTGCATACCAAATATCAAAAGATTCTGCCTGCTGGATCTGGAGAAGAAGATTTTTTAAGAAATTTGCCTGAAATGCACTAAGTTCGAAATTGGGCTCCCGATTTGAACAAACTTGAATCAGATCCACCCCACAATGTTGCTTACCAAATATGAGAAGATTCTGCCTGCTGGATCTGGAGAAGAAGATTTTTTAAGAAATTTGCCTGAAATGCACTAAGTTCGAATTCGGGCTTCTATAGTAAGCCCAAATATGAATCCAGGGGGCCGATTTGAACAAACTTGAATCAGATCTACCCCGCAACATTGCATACCAAATATCAAAAGATTCTGCCTGCTGGATCTGGAGAAGAAGATTTTTGAAGAAATTTGCCTGAAATGCACTAAGTTCGAATTCAAGCTCCTATAGTGAGCCCATATATGAATCTAGGGAGCCGATTTGAACAAACTTGAATCAGATCCACCCTACAATGTTGCATGCCAAATATCAAAAGATTCTGCCTGCTGGATCTGGAGAAGAAGATTTTCAAAGAAATTTGCCTGAAATGCAGTAAGTTCAAATTTGGGCTCCTATACTGAGCCCAAATATAAACCCAGAGGGCCGATTTGAACAAACTTGAATCAGATCCACCCCACAATGTTGCATACCAAATATCAAAAGATTCTGCCTGCTGGATCTGGAGAAGAAGATTTTTTAAGAAATTTGCCTGAAATGCACTAAGTTCGAAATCGGGCTCCTATACTGAGCCCAAATATGAACCCAGGGGGCCGATTTGAACAAACTTGAATCAGATCCACCCTACAATGTTGCATACCAAATATCAAAAGATTCTGCCTGCTGGATCTGGAGAAGAAGATTTTTTAATGTTTTTCCCATTGCCTACAGTGTTAAAAAGTGCTGACTCAGCACTTTTTCAAAAACCCGAAACTGTACCCTATGATAAAACCGATGGCAATTTTTTTTTACCAATCCTTTCTGTTGGTCCTAAGGAAGCTGCACACCAAATAAAAATTCTCAGTGCCGTGCAGTTTTGGAGATATGGGCGTTTTAAATTTTTTCTATTTTTAGCTCCTGCGGTTCCCACGGGGCTGCAGGAAATTTTTTTTTTGCATAAATCAAGTACTCATGACCCAATAAGCCCTCACATAAAATTTGGTTCAAATCAGCCTCTCGGTTTGGAAAATAGAAATTTTGGGCGGGGCAAAAAATTTTGCCCCCCCCATAACGACGCCAAGTATAGCCCCACAAACTTCTCTTGAACAAATCTGAGTCTACACCTCAAAAGGAAGCTGCACACCAAATATCAAGTCTCTGCTACTGCTGGTTCATGAGAAGAAGATTTACAAAGATTTTGGTGCCCCTTGGGGGCGTGGCACCACACAGGAGGAGGGGCAACTTCATTTGAACAAATCTGAATTGGCATTAGGTAATAAACATTTAGCCAACATTTGAATAAAATTGGGCTAGTGGTTTAGGAGGAGAAGTCGATAATGTAAAGTTAACGCCGGACGGACGACGACGGACGACGGACGCCAGACGACGGACGCCAGACGCCGGACAGAAAGTGATTAGTAAAGCTCCCCTTGAGCTTCGCTCAGGTGAGCTAATAATGTCTGGGGGGGTTTTGTCCTGAGGAGTTTTTTCCCTGAGGGGTTTTTGTCCTACGATGCAAAAAATGAGGGGGTTTTGTCTGATGGGGTTTTGTCCTGAGGGGGTTTTGTCCTGTTACCCACAAACACAACCTGGAACTACTCAACAAAACAAGCTTGATGAGCTATAAGCTACAGTACAGTCGCCGTGGATTGGTCATAAACCATGCGTGGGCAGTAATGTACACGCATGCGTTTACCAAGTAATAAAAAAACACCAGCAGCAAAATTTTAATTAATGAAGCACCAGGTTGTACCCGGTGCTTCATTAATTAAAGTTTTCATAATTATTCCTGTAATTAGTGTTTGTACATGTAGTCTACTGTTATTGCGCCTGTGGAAATACTGTCCACCCCATGGAAAGTGACCAATCCATGGCAAGCGTACTGTAGGTCCCTGTGAATCTCAAATCTCAGGTTCAATCGACCCTCAATTGAATACAGTGGAGCCCACTTAATTGGATATCTCTTAATTGTATATCCCTGTTAATTGAATATAATTTTCAAACACAAAACCATTTACCATACCTTCAGTACAAATTTGATCTGTTAATTGCATGTGGGTTGTAGAGTCAACTCCTGTTAATTGTATATAAATTTTAGTAATATGTCGAAAAAACTACTGTGACACGCACCAAAATCCCCTTATTTATCAACCTTTTTTGGCCTAGCTACATCCAATACAAGCATTTATTCTATTATATCTTGTTTGACAGAGCTCTATGAGCTCTGTCAAACAAGACATAATAGAATAAGTGCTCAGTTTACCTCCAGAACACAGAAACTGACCAAATCCCTGTTAATTGTATTCTCCTGTTAATTGAATAATTTTCACTTGCAAAATGGATATTCCGTTAAGAGGATTCTACTGTACTACCACTATTCAAGTTGTAGACATTTCACCATCTTCAAACTGTAAACATTAGAAATCTTCTCTCAGCCTTTGTATTCAATGGCAACTTGTCAAAATCAGTCAAGCAGAATATTCGAGAAAAGGGATCAAAGTAGTTTTGAAGCAAATCCTCCTTGTATTTATCTATTGGTGTTTAACCCTCTGCACTCTGATGTCAAAATACAAAAAATTCTAGCAGGAAACTTTTCCTGTGACGCAACTAGGAATTTAACCAATTCAATCTTGTTTGACAGAGCTCAGTGAGCTCTGCCAAACAAGATTAAACTGGTTAACTTCCCTGTTGCATTATGGGAAAAAAATTTCCCGTTGAAATTTTGATACTTCAACATCAGTGTGCAGAGGGTTAAGGTCACATATTTTTGCACAATGGTTAATCATGACCACAACATGAGTATCAACTCAAGACCAGGGGTGAACATTAATATTAATAAGCCATGTTGCCCATTTTAGAAAGGTTTTGCACCTCCCAAGCATTGGTGACTGGGTCCTATTTTACCAGTAAAACAGAGCCTGTTTATCGCTGTGATCAGGCACTACTTCACTTCCCGGGGTTCCCGCAGGGAGAATCCTCCTTGAACTCATCTTGTCTCCTATGGTCTCCTATACAGGAGAGATGATGATAAACGAACAGTTCAAGAGGAGGAGACACTAGGGGGTATTTTTAGAACTTCTCAACGATTCAAATCATCTGGATGATAGAGCGGAGGTCAGATTTGGTTTTGGTTTTGATTTCAGGAAAAAAAAAACCTGTTTTGGTTCAGTTTTTCTATTTGTTAAGAACATATATAAATAACAATTCAAGCTCATTTACTTGGACTAGTGCCGTGTGGTATACCAAATTTTTGGTACGGTTTTGGTATTATTGGATACCGAAAACCATACAGAAACCGAATCAAAATACCGCTTATTTTGGTATTTATATTTTTCTGCAAAATTGACAGAAAGTCAACTAATCAAGGTGGATCGTAAATCTAAAAGCCTGTGGGTCATATATTTTGATTGAATTGATAAAAAAAAACGTGCAAATGTGCACTTTGTAAGCGACAGGTAGGCAGCAGATGCTGCAAAGAAGTCGGAGAAAGAAATAAAAAAGTGACGGCAGAAAAACGAAAAATGGCAAGTTGTACTTCCGTTTCTGAAGAAATACGGCCCGGTTCCAGTGTTGCCAACATTCTGGCTGATTCAATATATTTTCTGGAAATTATTGTGTGATTTATTCACAGGGGACATTGGGGGTCAGGTGGGTGGCTGACATTTGGTTGGAAATAATTCACTGGTTTTGAAAATTCAATACGTTGACAACTTGACAAACAAATGTTAGGCCGATACTGCCAGTGGTTATCACGTCTTGGCAATTTTTTTTATATAACATTTCGTTCAATTCAGCTTTAATATTTGAAGTTGCAGATACTTTTAACAACTGATCATTTTATTAAGATACAAGCACCTCAAACTTTAACAACCGATCATCTGCTTTATATTCTTTCGAATAAATAATTTATACTGCACACCAGCACACATTGGAAAGACGTGACTGATCTTAATTTTAAGACACATTAAAAAACAAACGTACGGAAGCCAACAGGTGACATCAGATTTATCATTATCAAAGTTCATTTGGTCAATCGAGGCACAGCAACTGCTTTAAAAATGATTTGCTGTTATTAGTAAATAATCGATTTGTACATTTTTTCTCAAGGAAAATGAAAATTTACCCTACTTTGTCATGGAAAATCGTGGATTCTTTGGAATTTTCAGAAAAGTGTATGGGGCCAAGAACCAGAAGTGAAGTTAGTGAACACTGATAGAGTGATTCCACTCAAAATCCCCTATAATTGCAACTTGGTGAAAGTCATAAAACATGTTATTTTATATGTTTATCAAGGATGAACCCAAACAATGAAAGGTGGATGACACCATGTCTTTGACGCATTGCATGATTGGCAATGATTGCACAATGTTTTCACTTGTAACTGGGATTATCATAGAGAGATTAATTACAGTTGAATTACTTCAATTTACTTACATATTTGTGTGGATATTGGACACTGGATTCACTGGACAGTAATCTTGTTGCCACTTTGAAAGATGAGGGGTGGGGGGCTGAGCAAGAGTGATACTACCAGTGAAAACTCACTGAAAAGCCCTGAAGTTGAAGAACATATATGTTTCTTCTACCCGATTCAATGGGAGGGACATGGTACATGTATGAAGGTCAGAGAGTCCAACTGATTAGCTTAACAAGTTATTTAAAGAATCTCTCGATGCAGTGTGATGATTCACAATGAATCAGTTATCACAGTTACTTGTCAAGTTCAGGAGATGTCAGAGCAGAACCTGTTAAGTTCATCTATGGTTGAATGTTGTAGAAATTGGGTCAGTTTGCGACTATTTTCAGAGTTCTATGCATATACCGAATACCGTACTGAAACCAAGGTATTTACCCGAAAAGTACTGATACCGAACCTGAAATTTCAATACTGCACAGCTCTAACTTGAATACAGCTCATCACAAAAAGCCCTGTCTTTAAGTATCGCCATTGGATCCAGCCTAACTTCCCTCTGGCCTGGTATTTTCATGGGAGCAATTTATTCACTTGCCTTAAAAAATTAGGGGGGGGGGAGGGGCAAAAACTAGCCCTCTTGGTTCTAGAAAATAACGATTACCATAACAGCCTATCCCTAAAACCCACATCTTTTCAGATCTTTGCTATGTTAGTAGTCTCAGAAAGACGGCCACACTATTCCTCCCACACCTCTGGGCCTTGCCAAGGCCTGGAGGTGTGGGAAGGGCAGTGTAGCTATCTCATAGAGACTACCTTGTTAACAGCATCAAATGAAATGTATAAACCCCCTCTAGGCAGAAATCTAAAACTTCATTTTGCCAGTTTTAGCTTTTGTAAGCATGAGGAGAGGTAGTCGCTACCCTCGGCCATGCTAGGGGGGGGGGGGGGGGATTTTTAGCCCTCCTGCATTTTAAGAATGCCAGGCCTGTTCCCTCTGATCACTCTTGGGGGGTTCTAGGGGATCAGCTACTAAGCCTATTCAGACAGAAAAACTCCATAAATTAGGGTAACAAATGACGAAATAGAGAGTAATCATTTGACTGGACTGGTTACGTGAAATAATTCATGAGAGGTGAGGGACGTTGTACAAACACGATTGTTCATCAAATAACATTGGTACCAATGATCTTCAATTTTGCAATTTCATTTATAACTTACCAAGTTCAAGTTTGTCAAGTTGAGCTACAGTGTGCACTAAGTAGAAGGTCATTGCTTGTGGCAATGGGGTTTTTTTTATGGAAATTCATAAATATACCCTGCAGAGAGTGCAAAAGGGATAAGTTGATGCACAAATGCAGTAAGTTCAAAGGCTGGTGATAACGACAATAAATTTTTATGGAAATGAAAAAAAGCAATAACTCACATCTAGAGGTCACATGGAACACACATACCAAGTTCATCCGATCGATCATAAATGTGCCCTGAAGGCCGTGTTAAAGGGAAATATTGAGGTCTGACTAAACTAAGTTCAAAGGTCAGCGGCAACATTTTGTGACAAAAAATGGAAGAAAATCGACAGCTCCCATATAGATGTCACCCCACATAAGCACACCAAGTTTGCAAGCAATCCAATCATAAATGTGCCCTGCAGGGTGTGTCAAAGGGAAATATTGATGCTTAACTGCACTAAGTTTTTACTAAGTTCATCGAAGGTCAATGCCAGGAGCAACATTTTTTGACGGAAATCGAAGAAAATCGATAGCTCCCATCTAGAGGTAACCCCAAACAAGCATACAAAGTTTCAAACCGATCGGACCATAAATGTGCCCTACAGGACGCCCCAAATGAATATATTGATGCCTGACTAAACTAAGTTCAAAGATCGTTGCCAGCGGCAACATTTTTTGATGGACGGAAATGGAAGAAAATCGATAACCCTCATCTAGAGGTCACCCCAAAACAAGCATGCCAGGTTTCAAAGCAATCCGATCATAAATGTGCCCTGTAGGGTGTGCCAAAGGGAAATACTGAGGTCTGACAAAACTAAGTTCTAAAAATGTTGACCGTGGCAACATTTTTTGACAGAAATGGAAGAAAATCGATAGCTACCATCTAGAGGTCACCCCAAACAAGCATGCCAGGTTTCAAAGCAATCCGATCATAAATGTGCCCTGTAGGGTGTGCCAAAGAGAAATATTGAGGTCTGACAAAACTAAGTTCTAAAAACATTGGCCATGGCAACATTTTTTGATGGAAATGGAAGAAAATTGATAGCTCCCATCTAGAGGTCACCCCAAACAAGCATACCAAGTTTCAAAGCAATCCGATCATAAATGCGACCTGTGAGGTGTGCCAAAGGAAATTGTGGACGTACGTATGCCGATGGATGAGAAGTGATGGCAATAGCTCAGCTTGACTTTGTTAAGTTGAGCAAAAAATTATGACAGCCCTAAAAGAATGCCAGGCCTGTAACTCCGTAACTGAGGAGCTACCACACTCCCTCATTTTAAGTAAAATGGGTTAACTTACAAGTGGAGATTGTGATTTTGAAGCTGGTGTTGTTGTACTGGATGCTGCTGTGGTACTTCCTCCTGTTGTTGGTGTAGATGTTGTTGTGGATAAAGGTGGCTTGGTATCTGAACTTTCTGGTGGAGGCTTAGTATCCTCACTAGCCATGGTTGTTCAGCGTCTGAAAAATGAGAAAGAAAAAGAAGTCAAAACTATTGCAACTTACACTGGCATAGATACAAGCAGACCCTCTCTCCCCATCCCCTCCTCCAAATGAAAGTGTCAATGACACTGTAGCTCAACTTGACAAACTTGAACTTGGTAAGTTATAAATGAAATGGCAAAATTGAAGATCATTGGTACCAATGTTATTTGATGAACTTTCAACATAACAGCATTGTGTGTGCACAACGTCAGAGTAATCCATGCATTTTTAAATGTAAACTGTAAGACTGTAAGGCATGCCAAAGGAATATATTGATGCCTGACTAAACTATGTTGAAAGGTCATTGCCAGCGGCGATATTTTTGGATGGAAATGTAAGAAAATCAATAGCTCACTTCTAGAGGTCACTCCAAACAGGAATGTCAGATTTTAAAGCAATCCGATCATAAATGTGCCCTGAAGGGTGTGCCAAAGGAAAATATCGAGGTCTGACTAAACTAAGTTCTAAGAACGTTGCCAATGGCAACATTTTTTTGATGGAAATGGAAGAAAATCGAGAGCTCCCATCTAAAGGTCACCCCAAACAAGCATACCAAGTTTCAAAGTGATCCAATAATAAATGTGCCCTGCAGGGTGTGCCAAGGGGAAATATTGATGTTTTACTACACTAAGTTCATCAAAGGTCATTGCCTGCAGCAACATTTATTGGCAGATATGAGATACAGAAGAAAATTGATAGCTCCCATCTAGAGGTAACCCCAAACAAGTATACAAAGTTTCAAACCGATCTGATAAATGTGCCCTGTAGGGCATGCCAAAGGAATATATTGATGCCTGACTAAACTAAGTTCAAAGATCGTTGCCAGCGGCAATATTTTTTGAAGGACGGAATTGGAAGAAAATCGATAGCTCCCATCTAGAGGTCACCCCAAACAAGCATGCCAGGTTTCAAAGCAATCCGAACCATAAATGTGCCCTGTAGGGTGTGCCAAAGGGAAATATTGAGGTCTGACTAAACTAAGTTCTAAGAACGTTGGCCACGGCAACATTTTTTGACGGAAATTGAAGAAAATTGATAGCTCCCATCTAGAGGTCACCCCAAACAAGAATACCAAGTTTCAAAGCGATCTGATCATAAATGCGACCTTTGAGGTGTGCCAAAGGAAATTGTGGAATATGTAGTACGTACGCCCAGACACACATAAGTATGTACGTACGCCGACGGACGAGAAGTGATGGCAATAGCTCAGCTTGACTTTGTCAAGTTGAGCTAATAAAAAATTGCTGGAAAATCTTTGGCTTGTCAGGACATTTTTTAGGTCTTTTATTGATAAAATTTTTATGCTAAATGAAAGGAAAATTAATGATCTTTTGCCTGAAATAGAAAATAGAAATCTTCAGACTCGGTATTTAGAACTCAGTTTGGGGGACATTATGGTAGAAATTTGGTTTCCCAACCCGAAACGATGAAATCTGCTGAAAACATTTGTTGTGCTATTGTCACTCACAACATTTGTAACTATAAATGATGATCACAACAGAAGTTTTGTTTTTTTTTTGGAAGGGGGAGGGGGTGGGGGTTAACGGCACTTTTGACAGCCAGGGTCACCTTGTGTTAGACAGTCTTAACGGTGGAGGAAGCCTGAGTACCCAGAGAGAACCACTGAGCAATGACGAGCAACTGTCAGACTTCACAACATACTAACTGCCAGGCCTGAAAATAAGCAGTCTGACATTTGCAAAATGAGGTCCCCAGAGGGTGAATTTGATGATGCTATTCCATACAGTTGGCCAATTTATCCTCTGGGTGCCTTTTCTGTTTAGTTTTGAGACCCTGATTCAGAATGAGGTTCACAGAGGGTAAATTTAGTGATGCTACCCTGCTGTGCTGGGTAGCATCACTAAATTCACCCTCTGGGGACCTCATTTTGAAGATGACGGTCTGCTTATTTTCTGGCTTGCTAACTGCACACAAGCAGGATTAGCATTGGTTGAAGACAAGTGCACCATTGATGTGCAGTATACCTTAGTACACAGTGCCCCCACATGGGCAAACAGGATTAAGTGCCTTACCCAATGACACAATGCAGTTGCCCCTGGCAGGGATCAAACTGTGGACGTTTTTGTTTGAATTCAACAGAAGTATAACTTCAAGCCAAACAAATCGTTTATACCTATGTATAACTCAGTTTCTGCTCCTAGAGAAAAACGACCAATCGATCAATGCATTCTGGCAAAATGGATGGTTGTTGTGCTCATGTTTCAAACTGTCATGCAATGCAATTTGTAATTCTAAAACAAATTCTAAAATGGCAGCAGCAAAAGCTTACAAATTTCTATGCATTTTTAAAAAAACGTGTATTTGATGGGACCAGTGTTTCTCTTAAACAATGCTAAGAAGGTGACACTGCATTAGTACATGTAACTAACTTGTAAGAGAGCAGGTGTTGCCTCCTTTATAAGTGCCAGCAGGATGGCATTTCATTTTATTTTATAGTGTATTAAAACATGCATGTGAATAACAATTCAAAAGAGGCTAAGAGCATTAAGGTACATACGAATCCCATATATTGTAGCCTGGGGTGGATGCACTTAACCGGCTCCATTCCATTCTGACCTTTGTCAGAGGCTGAAGAAAGGATGGAAAATTCAAATGTTCCATTAACTGGCTGAGTGCTAGATGCCACTATCCTGGCTCTAAAGAAAAGTGTTGATAGCCACTTTAGTGACTTTATACTAAACATAAGCTTGTTGCTTAAAATTGTTAAAATGATAATGTTTTGTTACAATTTATTGGAGAGTGGCAAGAGGCACTCTCCAATAAATTGTAACAAAACAGTTATTTATATTATTTATTTATTTATTGGTGATTAAGGTCACATATTTCTGCAGCCGGAGAACTTGGAGAGAAGCACTGAGCAACGGCGAGCAATTGTCAGCGCCCCAAAATACTAACTCCACACAAGCAGGGTTAGCATTGGCTGAGGACAGGTGCACAATCGATGTGCAGAACGTCTTAGTGCACAGTGCCACCATGCCCCCACATGGGCAAAGGGGGTGAAGTGTCTTGCTCAATGATACAACGTGGTTGCCGCAGGTGGGGTTCGAACCGAGGACCTCTCGGCTGGCAGCCTGCTCCTCTACCTATTGAGCCACCGTGCCCCCCAACAAACAATTATTTGTGAACAAAATCTTGCTAAAACAAGGCTAATCTTGCTGGTAGCATCAAATCTTTGGAAAAAAATACCCATGTGGGTCATTCCATGTCAATTAAACTATAGGCATACACCACACCATCACAGACTTGGCAGATAATCTTTTGTCTTGAAGAATACACTCTGACATGACCTACCCAAAAATTTCAGCTTCCTACTCCCAAAATGTTTTTGTTTAGAATTTATTTAGTACTCGTGAAAACTATCTTCAAATAAGCATTTTTTCAGACACGTTCAATTTTGTGAACTTTAGACCTTAATTTGGCTACAATTACCACACGAAATCTGAAATGATGAATGCTGATTCAAAATTTCTAGTAGATTCCAAATCTGTAACTTGTTTTATGCTAGAGGGAAAGGCCGAATAGATATGGAGGTCCAAACATGGTTACAAAATTTGTCGGAACCATATTTTGAGGTACAAAAAGTCAGGAAAATAAAAGTGTATAGAGTGGATTTTTTACAGATTTGCACACATTTATGCAAGCGTGGAAATAAGCAATCTGTCATTTGAGGAATGAGGCCCCTAAAGGGTGAATTTGCTGATGCTATCCCATACAGTGGGCCAATTTATCCTCTGGGTACCTCTTTCTGTTTAAGCTTGAGACCTTGATTCAGATTGAGGTTCACAGAGGGTAAATTTAGTGATGCTACCCTGCTGTGCAGGGTAGCATCAATAATTCACCTTCTGGGGACCTCATTTTGCAGATGACAGTCTGCTTACTTCCAGGCTTGATTTATGGCAACTTTAGGAATAAAAATGTTTAAAGTATTAATGTTGGTACAATGACTTACTTAAATTAAAACAAGAGGCCTCATGGGGCCTGAAGCTCTCACCTTGAACAGAACCCAATATAAACAGAGTCCAAGAATGAATCTACATTAAGCAATCAATCTCCATAGGATACATTGTCAATCCTTGAGTCCCTCAGGAGTAACTAAAATGGTCCAACCATCATGCCTTTCTTCAGTTGATCATAATGTAAAAAGTGGACCTCCCCTATGCAGCCCCTTGGTACAACCTATGTATAATGTGGATTAATCTTAGTTACACACCTCTAGAGAGTACTTAATAATGAAAGTGTCAATGACACTGTAGCTTAATTAATTTGACTTGTGTTTTGTGTTTGATGAAAAGGATAATGTTCAATGTTTATGAAAAGATTATGAAATACGACAATAATTGTGATAATTGAGAATATGTTAATTTCTGTTCCCTGTATGTTATGTTTTCAATAAAAATAATTTGAGGTGTAGACTGTACTAAAGAATTGAGGGGTGGGTTAAAGTGGACCTCACTGTTAATGTATGTCAACCAAAGTTACCAAGTTACAGAGAAATTATTCCAAAACGAGTCATCCTATCAAGTTACAATATTGATAATTATGACAAGAATTTTAGGAAATTTCAACTATTTTATTACATTTTATCCCAAACAGTCATACATAGAATAAAATCCAGGTTTTAAATATTCAGTTATGAAAAGATAACAATAACAAGAACATAAAATAATTTTCGGACATCCGGCTTTTTCGCCCCCTCAATTACATATTGATCATTATGACAATCATTTTAGACCCATTTTCCATGAGTTGGAATGTAATTTGCGTTTCGATGTCATTCAGGTTGCCGTGAACAATCGTCTCACCTTCAACAGCTTTCAAAAGAAAAGACACAAAAAGTGAAAAAAAACTAAGGTAATTTGCATTTTCAAATTATTTTCCAATATTAACTTGCCGGGTGGTAATAGATGCGATATCAGGTGCTAAACTAAACAATAAAGTAAACTGTTTTAACGAGTGATCAGTTTAAAATGCTGAACAAACTGCACATCACCTCGATGTTTTGACAACTGAAGACAGTGTTGTCAAGCCATATTATTTCCAGGTATCACATGCTTTGATTGTTATCGTTTTGCATTAAAATTTAGAGTGAACAAGAAGAATGTTACTTAGATAACACATGCCCCCCCCCCCCCTGTCTTGTGACCTTCACCTTGCAGATGCGGCGGAAACTATTATACACGACACACCTTCTGACTGTCCTTAACATTTGTAAAAAGTTTAACAATTGTACTATGATTCGTTTCTGAGTTATGGCTGAGACACGAATACTAGTATTGACCAATTCTAGTGTGACCTTGAAATGTGACCTTGAAGGTACGAACCCGGCTATGGTGTGTGACACATCCTCCCATCCTCCTTTATAATTGTGTGAAGGTTGATGACTGTGGCCCTAACAGTTTTCGAGTTATTGGCTCGGACACACACACACACACACAGACGGACACACACAGACTTCAATCACTATATGCCACCTGACTCAAGTCGGGGAGCATAAAAAGACACATAAACGAAAGACACATAAATTTATAACTAAGGTAATTTGCATTTTCTAATTATTTTCCAATGTTTCCATATGCACTAAAGGGAAAATAATGAAAATTAACCTTTTACCTAACATGAAAAGCAGACAACACTTGCAAAAAAAAAAATTTTGAATAACTAATTTTTTTTTCATTTTTGTCTCAAAAACAGGTTATGACCCCTCGTTGGAACGAGCTCGACGAGCTCGTTCCAATGAGGGGTCATAACCTATGTTTTTGAGACAAAAAATGAAAAAAATAATGAAAGTTAATTAGCGATTTTTGAGAATAGCGCTGGCCGGTTTTGACCGTTACGTGGCTAAAGGGTTAACCAAGAGAAAAATATAGAAATTTTTCCTAGAAAAAAGATAGGCAGCTCCCAAAGTGTAGTAAAAAAAACAATACCGAATCTTAAAAGAAAAACAAAATAAGTCATAAATAAATGACTAAAGATTTAACGGCCCTTTTAAGGGCTTTTGGTGTGTGTGTGGGTTGTTTCCCCCTCACATCACGCCGTCGTCTGTTCCCTCGAGACCAAATGGCCAAGGCTCAGCATCCAGTCTCTCTTATGTGCTGATGGATGACTCCCAGTTTCCAAAACCACATATTGGTGAATTTTTTCCTTTTTGTAACCGTTGTGGATAATATGCTGGGGCTGCTCCCAAACCAGCGTCTGTTTGCGTTCCTTTTTCTTTTTCCTAAAACTACCATCAAATTGCGGTTTCAGTTTTACCATAAATATGCCCACGTTTCTGAGCAAACACAGAGCAGAATTCTTGTAGTTATGCACAATTCCTAGTTATCTTCTAGTTCGAGGTTCTCGGGGATCTGAAACACTACCCTACTGCCAGTGCGCACACTCAAAGCAAATAAGATTACTGGCTCTCACTTCTGACTCTTGTGGATTTATAAGCAAATAAAGTTATAAAGCAAATAAAGTTATTTGGGTCGCGAGGGATTTCAATCCCACACCCTCCCGAACCGCCTTCGGTGCCCTGAAACTTTTCATTCATCATGTATAACTCAAACCAAATAAGATTATTGGCCCTCGCTTCCAACTCTCATGGATTCATAAGCAAATAAAGTTGAAATTTCCTAAAATCTTGTCATAATTATCAATATATAATTGAGGGGGCGAAAAAGACGGAGGTCCGAAAAGGCCAAGGTCCGAATGAGCCGGAGGTCCAAAAGAGCCAAGGTCCGAATAAGCCGACATTCATCTGGAGTCCTCTAACCAAGTTACAATGAAATACCTTCTAAATACGGCCTGTAGACTGTGCTAAAGGTTTTCAGGCTTCCAGCCCGTGTAGACGTCACAGTTGACCGATCGCAACCAATAGGGGACGTTCTCATCTAGACATTATATGGAGTCATCCAACTGAGTTACAATGAAATCCCTCTATAAATAGGACCTGTACACTGTGCTAAATGTTTTGGGGTTTTGGGCTCATGCAGCCGTCACTGTTGAACGATCACAACCAAATGGGGAAGTTTTCATCTAGACATCATACAGTCATCCTACCAAGTTACAATGAAATCCCTCCATCTTATATACGATCTGTAGACTGTGCTAAAAGTTTGGGGTTTCGGGCTTGGGCAGCCGCCACGGCTGACCAATTGCAACCAAAAGGGGACGTTCTCATCTTGACATGACCTCAAACCTGCTTATGAAATTTGATGATTGGACAAGAACTACAGGGTGTAGCCTGTGCTAAAGGAAAATGTGAACAGACTGACAGACTAACTGACTCCCATTGGGAGTAGTGTTGAAACGACTTCTGAATTTTGGAGTCGACTAGTCGCTGGCCGAAAATCGAGTCGAAGTCGATTAATCGGCGGCACGCTGTAACATTATAATACTATAACTTTTCTATAGGCCTATCATAAAGATACCCGCTGACAGACTCTGTGATCTTCTGCATGAAACACTTAACAGCATCAATAAAACTTTGTCTCAAAATAGGTTTACCTTGACGTAGTTTCACTGAATGAATTTAACGAAAACAAATTTTGAAATCCGCCATTAAACTGATGTTTCAAATGACGTGGCATCCCGACTTTAGCCATAATTTCTTGCTTTGCTATTACCGGTATGCTCTCTTGACAATGGAAATAATCATAGACTATGCACTACGGATGGTGGGCATTTCATACCCTGGTCATTTATCACATCTTTACGGTTTGTACTGGCCCCTGGACTACCAGTTGTTCTGTACTTTGATTCTGATTTCAAAGGTTTCCATTCCTTTGATTTCCTCACCAGGCTTTGAACCAGATATTTTGCTGTGATGTTGACAGATCAAAGACATCCCGACACACTGATAACGAGGCCTACAGTAAACTGTGCATGCAGAATTGTCTCGTAGAATAGCTGACACTCTTGTTTTGAAGACAAACGTAAAACCAAATCAGTGTAGTTACATTGTTTCAATATTTTAGGTTATCTGTCTTAACACACAACTCTTGAACTGCCTAAAAAACGTATCGATTAGTCGACTACAAATTTTATCGTCGACTTTTGACCAAAAATCGTGTCGGCCTCGCTTAGTCGATTGGGAGCTCAAATATTAACGCAGACACTCGATTTGAACAAACTTGAAGCTCACCCCACTAGTGATGTTGTATACCAAATATGAAAGCATTCTGACTGGTGGATCTGAAGAAGAAGATTTTTAAATAAATTTCTTCATATTGCACTAAGTTAGCATTTGGGCTACCATAGCGAGCCCAAATATTAACCTACGGATCTGATTTGAACAAACTTGAATCTGACTGCCGGGTCATTTCCCTAGAGATGTTGTATACCAAATGTGAAAGCATTCTGACGAGTGGATCTGAAAAAGATTTTTAAAGAAATTTCCTCATATTGCCCTAAGTAAAAATTCAGGCAACAATAGGGAGCCCAAATATAAACCCAGGGAACTAATTTGAACAAACTGGAATCTGACTCCCCTAGAGATGTTGTAAACCATATATGAAAGGATTCTGACAGGTGAAGCTGAAAAATAGGCTGATTAAATCGTCAGATGTGTACCCATACGCACAACTAGTAGAAAGCTGTTATTATCTAAGGACCAATTTTGTGGACAGGTAAAATCCATGTGAGGGCATTTTGTCAGCACACCCTCTTTGTTATCTCAGTAACCTGAATACATATATAAAGTACTGATAATCAGATTAATATTTTTTGAGTTATCGCATGCCAAAGAAATGGACTGGAGGAGGTCTCAATTTGAAGGATAAAGGGTTAATATCACAGGATCAAATTATCAGATTTACACCAAAAACTATACAGCTCTGCACATCAGTAACCTGCACACATATATAAAGTAACATGACAATCCAAGCAGCAATATTTTTCAAAAAGTGACTGGAGAAATTTTCAATCTGAAGGATAAAGGGTTAATATCTCAGAATCGAATTATCAGATTTACACCATAAACTACAGCGCAGTACATCAGTAACCTGAACTCATATATAAAGTAACATGACAATCAGATTGATATTTTTTGAGTTATCTCATGCCAAAGGGATTGGAAGAATTCTCAATTTGAAGGATAAAGGGTTAATATCTCAGGATCAAATTATCAGATTTACACCAAAAACTATACAGCTCAGCACATCAGTAACCTGAACACAAATATAAAGTAACATGACAATCCAAGCAATATTTTTCAAGTTATTGAATGCCAAATGGATACGGATGCCGGACGGACAAAGGATGGACGAATGATGAAGAACCACCCCGGAAGCTGACATTACATGGTATGGGTACACATAAAAACTATACAGCTCAGCAAATCAGTAACCTGAAAATCTATATTAAGTAACAAGACAATCAGATTGATATTCTTTGAGTTATCGCATGTCAAAGAAATAGATTGGAAAAATGCACAATTTGATAGATAAAGAGTTAAAATCTCAGGAAAAAACTACCAGATTTACACAAAAATCTATACAGCTCAGCACATCGGAAACCTGACCACACATATGAAGTAACAAGGCAACCTAATCAATATTTTTTAGGTTACCGCATGCCAAAGAAATGGATTGGAGTAATACTTAATTTGATGGATAAAGGGTTAGTATCTCAGGATCAAATCAGATTTACATCAAAAACTATACAGCTTGGCACATCAGTTACCTGAACATATCTATCAAGTAACATGACAAAAGGATTGATATTTTTTTAGTTATCGCATGCCAAAGAATATATTGGAATAATTCTTAATTGGATGGGTAAAGGGTTAATATCTCAGTATTGAATAATCAGATTTACACCAAAAACTATACAGCTCGACACATTAGTAACCTGAACACAAATATAAAGTATCATGACAATCTACGCAACAGTTTTCAAGTTATCGAATGCCAAAGAAATTGATATGGATGCTGGACGGATAGATAAAGGATGGACGAACGACAGAGGGCCACCCCGGATGCTGGCATTATGTGTACCATACATGGTATGGGTAAACATAAAAAGATTTTTGAAGAAATTCCCTCATATTGTACCAAGTTAAATTTCAGGTTCCCATATGGAGCCCAAATATTAACCCTGGCACTCAAATTGAACAAACTTGAATCTGACAACCCCCTAGAGATGTTGTATTCCAAATATGAAAGCATTCCGACTGGTGGATTTGAAGATTTTAAAAAAAATTTCCTCATATTGCACAAAGTTAATATTTGGGCTACCACAGCAAGCCCAAATATATACCTTGGGACCTGATTTGACCCCCCCCCCCCCCCCCCCCCCCCCCCCTGAGATGCTGTATGCCAAATATGAAAGCATTCTGACTGGTGGATCTAAAGAAGACAATTTTTTTAAAAATTATCCTCCATATTGAAGCAAGTTAAAATTAAACTAGGGACTTGGTTTGAACAATCTTGAATCTAACCCTCATAACAATATGTATACCAAACATTAAAATATTCTGACTGGTGAGATTTTTAAAGAATATTCCCCATATTACTCCATGTTAACAATTCAGGCTCCTGTAGTGAGCCCAAATATGAACCAATGGGCTTTATTTCAACAAACTTCTATCTGGCCCCCCTATGAATGCTGTATACCAAATATCAAAAGGTTCTGAACATTGGTTCTGAAGAAAAGATTTTTTAAACTTTTTGTAAATATGCTGACTCAGTATTTTTTTGATGCTCTGTACAGAACACCCTAAAATAACCGAAAGCAATTTTTTTTACCATTCAATTCTACTGGTCCTAAGGATCCTAAGGATGCTTCGTACCAAATAACAGCTCTCTGTTCCATGTGGTTTGGGAAACATGGGCATTTGAAATATTTCTATTTTTAGCTCCTGGGGTTCCCACGGAGATGCTGGAATTTTTTTTTTTTTTGCACGAGTCAAGTATGTATGACCCAATAATACGAAAGTTAAAAAATTTATAGTAATTTATATATTTTTTATACTTACCAATGACCCAGACATAGCTGGTGCTAACTCTTAAAATATAGGGCCAAACACAAATTTTGCCCCCCAATCCCCAAAATTTGCATCTAAAACTAAAGAAAACATGTCCTGAAAGGCCCTCCACACTTCGCCCCTACTGCGCATGCGCAGTGTCAAGGACGTTCCGAAATTGGCGCCATTAATCATTCTAATAACCAGTGCCTGGTAAGCGCTATGTACTCAGCGGGGAGGCAAGAGTTCCCAACTCCTGGGAGGGCCATCCCCGTCTGGGTCATTGGTAAGTATAAAAAATATATAAATTACTATAAATTTTTTAACATTTTTATACTGTACCAATGACCCAGACATAGCTGAATAGTAAAAAGGCTGGAGGGCCAAGGACATAGAGCAAAATGGAATACGCTCAATAAAATAAAATAGAGTCATCCCCTGTAGGGAAAAAGAAGAAATAGGCCTTACATGTATCTTTCTTATTTATGATAAATTAGAAAGATACAACACCTTCCAAAATTGAGCTTCATACATCCATGTACTCTATTAATATCCAATATAATCCTTATACTAATAATTTTTAAAGTAAGCCAATAAATAAAGTAAGTCTAGAGAATAGAGACTCTTATACTCCTAAAAGTGTCCGAGGATTGCATAATCATGTCCGTTGACATATGCAATATTCATAAGCTATACTTTAAAAACTAAGACTTGAATGAATTTTAAAAACCTAAACTTCTCACTAAACAACCATCCCAATAACAGCTCAGAATTACTAACTCCGGAGGAGGTATCCCCTTGTTTTCATAGTAAAACAGGTGACCCAAGGGAACACCCTCCCCCCCCCCCCCCCTTTTCTTGCCCTGGGTCAAATAGCCCAGAGCGAAGAGGGCAGCCGAACGGAGACACTGCCGAAACAGACAGCCTACCTAGCTATAGTAGCAACTGTTAAGTGAATGACATTCTGAGCAGTAGATAATAGACCTAACAATAGAGGCCTACAGAAATGGACTCGATATTTCTGAGATAAAATTCATGAATGTGGATGGCTGAGCGCAATGAGCGGCCTTCAAAAATCTATAATAGCGACACTATTAATGTAAGCCCAAGAAGTAGAAGAACTCTTACTTCATGAGCCGAAATCTTAAGCACAACTGCTAAGTCAATGATATACCATAAGCAGTACCGATAGTTAATAGAATCCATTAACAATAAAATGGAGCGTAACATCCTTCTACTAGACATCAAAGACAGAAGAAGCTTACGCCCTTTGTAATAAACAGATATCTGTTTATAAATACATAAACTGTACCCGGAAAGAGTAAAGGCCTATGCCCATACGAAGACGGAAGGACCTTAAAATAATAGGTTCCGGATAATAGGAGCCTAACTCTTATGCAACAATCCAACCTAAATAGTAATGGAAGTATTGATTCCGAAACTATGAAAGTGAAAATCATCCATCGATAGTGCATGAAACTCACTGACTCTACAGTAAAAGAGAAACCAACAGAATTACTGTCTAAAAGGTCAGAATTTGAAAACTACTGTTTCCAGAGGCTCAAATGATTACTTAGCTAAATAAGAACCGAAGTTAAAATCCGTATAGGAATTTAATCTAAAGATTCTAAGTCTATTTATCAAAAAGTTACTAACTGACTTAGATAAAGAGACAAAAGACTCAATTGTAAACTATCGTAGAGTGCATAGGTATGAGGTAACATAAACCTATAACCTAAATAATAACAGGCTGCAGTAGATCTTGTGAACAAGTATACTAAAAAATAGCAATGAGTAGTATGGAGGGATCAACAATATGTACATAATGATCCCTACACCACGACGGAAGAGCCTCCACTTTAGCCGCATAGAATAGCGAAGAAGAGGATCTCCTATAGTAAGAAATCGCGTCCAAAGCTCGTCCAGTACAGTGCTTACAATGCAATACGGACCACACAACGGAATACATGAAGGTTGCGACCTTGCTGGTTGTGATAAAGATGACACGATTTACCCAGTGAAAAAGATCCTCACATAGAGGAAGATTTCACGTTAAGACCCACAGTAGACAAGAGAGTAAATTACTCATGATCTCTGTGAAGATAGAGATGCTATCAACAGAAATGTATTGTGGTTGTTTATCTTAGCAATACCTGCTAAAACAACAGCGCCGGAGGATACGCGTATCCTATTATTCCATCCTATAGATCAATAGAGCGTTAACAATATTAGCTCAGAGATCTGGACAAGCCAACACATACGTCTGCAATTGATTAGCAAGCTGTGTCATAAATAAATCATCATTGGGCGCTCCCATAGATAGCAAATCTGATTGAATACTTGTTTGTTGAGAGTCCATTCTGACAGCAACAAGCGACCCGTAAGAGAACGGGAGTCCGATAAAACAATCAGACGACCCGGAATATGACGGACCAAAACTGAACTTGGTGTACTATAACCAACAGACGGATTCTTTCCATTAAATTGAATAACGGAAACGAAAGAGTGCCTCCCTGGTTCCGGAGATACGCCACTACTGTCGAATTAAAGGACAGGAATTTGGGCATGCGTTTCTGAATAATGTTCATGCAATGACATAAAGCAAGCCTAAAAAACATTATTCCGCGGAAGAAAACTGATTGCTAAAAGACTGCGGAACCCAAAGACCCTGGCACTTCGAATCCGTAGGGATCAGTATTATATCCCAATCTGTTTGACTGGCAACCGTCATAACAGCCACACTCGGGTCCGGCAACTGCGGCGGCACTCTCTGAGTCAACCACCGAATGTTTGCCCCAGTCTGAATCTCTTGTAACACTAGATAGACAAGAGAACGTGTAAATCGAGCAATTCATGGATTGCCGAAAAGTTGCCGTCGAACAGAAGCTCCTCCGAGAACGAAGCGACTCTGAGAGAGTTCTTAACCTTACTATCCACGCGTGTGGATGTAGCTAGGGCTGCGTCACGTCTAACTAACTCCAATCAGCCACTGAAGGGCGGAGTTATATGTGAACAAACTACTGCCCTCAAAAGAAATTACATTGAGAATAATATCCCGTAAATCTTTTCTTGAAGACGTAATGATAACGCCTCAGTAAGGCGGATTACGTATAATAAAGCGTCTAAGTTAAGTCTGCTATACATAATGTCGTTCCCAACATTGAAATTGGAAAAGACATAAACGGCGAAAAAGAATATATGCAGTCTTTAATCACACCGTCTAGACGCATATGAACTCTCGGTATGCCCTGCTCTGCCAAAATAAACTATTTGTATAAATGATAAAATGGCAGAAATGAGCAACGCGGACAAGAAACTAAACTATCATGCTTAGTAGCAGGCTTGTATATATATATATATAGCGTCGAAAAATAAAACACATGTTGTAATGACAATATTGGACTGCGTCGGTAAGTCAGGGACAATGTCCCTGAACCGATCGAAAAATCCGAGTCCAATGACGCTATAAGTCTCTTATCCAAGATCGCAGCAATGAAGTCCGAAATAATAATCACTGGAAGATAATGCCAGAAGATATGAAAGGCATCTTCCGATACTACTAAAGGGAAAACTCGAAATCTTTCGAATCCCTTTCGCCATCCTGTCGGACCCTATAAAGCGTTCGGTCGTCCGTACCTGATGCAACCGCGGACCGCACCGACCCAGCGCCGTCGGATAATTCCTGATTCGACCGAGAAACTGTCAATTGCTGGGATGCTGCGAAACAACTGTGCTAACTCGGATAGCACGTCCGTCACTGAGGCCTGAGGAGAAGCGGTCTTACGATGCATTGCCGCTGGAAGCTCCGAGATCGTTACCCCGTGCATACTACCAATATGCGAGCGAACGGAGTGTATAGGCCTCGTGTCCCTTGGCTACCGGATGGCGCGACCTATTCGCCGTGGAATCACTGAATGCCGAAACTGATCGGATACTCGAGGTCACGTAGCCAATGTGCGGTCGTGTGCCCTGCTGTGAGGATGAGGAAGCATTAAAGACAGTCTCTCGGACTGTCAATATAACGGAGCGTCCCGACCAACGGACATATGCTCCGAATGTAAAATATCTGAACCACAACATGCGGTCCCCTATGTTGTTGGGCGAGAGAGGGACCTCTCTCGCTCACAGCCCGGACGGACCTGGACAAGCCAGGAACCGGACTAACAGGCTTCCTCCGATCTGTCCTCAATCTGCCGTCACTGGGTGAGTACTAAAGTAATTAAAGTGCTCGCATCACCCAAATCTCCTTCCTAGACCGCAACGGACAAACCCGGCAGCCGAACCATTCGATGAATGTACGCTACACCGGGTGAGCTAGCGAATGTCACTCCGTAGGCGATAGACATATTCCATGAGCACTTATTGCCGCTAACTCTTCATTAACTATGACGACAGAGGCACACTTTTGAAAGACATCTCCATAACTCTTCGAACAAGAAACCAGAAATACTTGGTTAGCAAGCATAAAATAATAATATATATAGCGTCGTCCAATAATTCGAAAGTTTGTGTGACATTATTGGACTATGTCGGAACTGAGGGACGATGTCCCTGAACTGAACCAAAAATTTCTAAGTCCACCGACGCTATCAGTTTCTTATCCGGCATCGCAGCATTCTGGTCCGACGAAAGAAGCTGTAGAAGACCAAGTCAGATGACATACACAACAGCATATGTTGTTCCGAAAGGGAAAGCTCGAAATCCTCCGAATCCCTTTCGGTATCCCGTCGGACCGGATGAAACTTTCGGACGTCCGTACCCGCTTCCGCGGAGCGTCCCGACCCAGCATCGTCGGATAAAATATATGCGACAGATTCAGTTGATGCTGGGATGCTGCGATAAACTGTGCTATTAAGGAAAGCACGTCCGTTCCCGAGGCCTGTGCAGTAGCGGTCTTACGATGCATTGCCGCCGGAAGCTCCGTGTACGTTGACTCCCGCACACTTCCTATGCGAACGTCCGGAGTCTGCAGGCCTCGTGTCCCTAGCTACCGGATGGTGTGACCTGGTCGCCGAAGAATCCTTGATCGGCGAAGCTGGTAATATATCGGCGGTCACGCAGCCAAGGTGCGGTCGTGTGCGCTGACGAGAAGAGGAAGCCTTAGCAGTCTCAGCGGACTGCCTATACAACGGAGCGTCCCGAGCGACGGACGTATGCTCCGCTTGCGACACATTTTGTACCACAACATCTGGGGCCAGATGTTGTTGAACGAGAGAGGGGCCTCTCTCGCTTGCCGTCCGGATGGACCGGAACGAGCTATGAACCGGACTAAAAGGCTTCCTGCGTTCTCCCTCCGATCCGCCGTCACTGGGTGTGCATTAGGTTAATTTATAGTGCTCGCATCACCCCAAAATTCCTTCTAGACCGCAACGGACGAACCCGGCTGCCGAACCATTCGGTGAATGGACGCTACACCGGGCGAGCTAGCGGACGTCAAAGGCCGTCGAACCTACTAGGGTCCTCTTAGGCAATTGGCGTATTTACATGAGCACTTTTCCGCTAGCCCTTCATTAATTGTGACGACGGAGGCACACTGTTGGAAGACATCACAGATACATCACCCTAATCTTGATCGTCTGAAATAGAAATTGATAAAGTAGAGTGACCCTGCGGGGAAAGGACCGGAGTTTCCAAATCCCCAACAACATACCGTGACATACGCTTCCCATATTGTCATCGAAATCATACGATACAGAACAGGAGTTAATGCGAGTACACTGACCACATATAGAATGATAATAAAGTCAGAGGAAGACTTCCTCTTAAAACAATTGATCAATATCCTTTCAATGTGAAAAGAAAACAAGTCCTGGTACTCGCACTAACCCCTGGCAATCAAAATACATAATAATAATATGATCCATTAATATAGAAAAAATAATTGAAATCAAAATATTTTGAAAAAATATTTTTACAGAACAGCCCAAGTTTCTGAAAAGTAACGTTGAGCCCCAATGGATCCCAAGCCTAAGTGTGGACAAAAATTTTAAAAATATTTTAAACAATTTATTCAACACTTACGAACAATAATAATGTATCTAGTTATGATTAAAATAACATCAAGATATTATTTTTTAGAAATCCCCCCCTCACACAGAGGGCTGTTGTAAATGTAAACAATGAGTGTAAAAACACTAAAATAAGACTCCAGGCACCCAGGACCGAAATCAGTTACCAAAAATACACTATCTGATGCAAAACAGAGACTTCCAGGGAAGAAACTGCAGAACATCAGATGGTAGATGCAGAACACAATGCCTAACCACCCGTAGGTGAAGACGTAAACATGGGGAAAGAACAGAATTCATTCTGTTGTTCAGCTAAAACTCCCAAGAAAATTTAGTAATAATAATTACAAAAACTATGCCAAAAGCATGGGAGAATAGCAAGGGGGAACTTAAAGGACAGGGAGAGAGGAAAACACTTAAAAAACAGTGTAACTAAATAATCAGAATGACAACAAAATGGCTGCTGCCTTGAAAATAGGTAACTTAACATAATTTCATTAAAAAATTTTAAGTTACAGCCCTGATAATATTCTGTCACACATTCTTTTCCTCTCCTCCTTCTCTATCCTCCTTAGAATCACCATTTCACTAATATTTATGTGTCTGGCATCATTTAAACTGAGATTTATAAGCACAAAGATCAGTCAGATGTTAACTGATGAAGGGCCAAACTTAGAATGATTAATGGCGCCAATTTCGGAACGTCCTTGACACTGCGCATGCGCAGTAGGGGCGAAGTGTGGAGGGCCTTTCAGGACATGTTTTCTTTAGTTTTAGATGCAAATTTTGGGGATTGGGGGGCAAAATTTGTGTTTGGCCCTATATTTGAAGAGTTAGCACCAGCTATGTCTGGGTCATTGGTACAGTATAAAAATTACCAAATTTGGTTCAAATCGGATCTTCGGTTCAGAAACTAGAAATTTTGGGCGCGCCCAAAAATCTTCCCCCACCCATTACAAAGCCAAATATTGCTTCACGAACTTCGTTTGAACAAATTTGATTCTACACCTCAAAACGAAGCTCAATTACACATATCAAGTCATTGCACCCACTGGTTCATGAGAAGAAGATTTTAAAAATATTTTGGAGCATTTTCCCCCACCCCTCCCTATGGGGCTGGGCATGTTGAGTTGAACAAAAATGCAATGCCCCTTTGGGACCATCACTCACACAAACTTTCACTTGAATTGGCCCAGTGGTTTTGGAGAAGACCAAAACATGGTGTTGACGGATGGACAGACGGACGTCGAGCGATGAGATTAGCTCGGCTTGCCTTTGTCAAGGTGAGCTAAAAATCTCTTATTACTTATTACTTTATATTACTTTCAAAATTGTAATATATTATATTATATTACTTATTAGATTACCCCAGCCATGGTACATGTAGACGTAACAAGGCTGCTTCCTCTTCACCCACCAAATACTTCCATGAATACAGAAGTTATACACATCGGTGTGGCTGGTACATGTTACCAGGCTACTACAGTACGTGGAGAGTGGATTGTAACTAAATCACCTGCAGAGTGGAGTTATCACCCAAGCTATAACTTTCAAATTTTGTACATATCGACAAAAAAACAAGCAATGTTTCAGCCAATGGACCTCCGGGTTTAACCCGGAGGTCCATTGGCTGAAACTTTGCTTGTGCTGGTTATGCTTTGCAACAAATTTGCAATTATTGCTTGGGTGGAAACTCCACTCTGTGAGTGATTTAGTGATAAACCACTCTCCACCTGCTGTATTACAGTAGTCAACGCCTTGGGAAGGGTTAATGTGGGGAGGGGAATGCATGACTCACCTTCCTTTTACCTGCTTTCAGACACTTCAACTGACAAACGAGAAAAACAGCAGACACAGAGGACACCGACGCAAGACCGCAGATCACACCTACACAAAGACACGATTGGACAATTACATGCAAGAAACAACAACTCTGATGACCAACGCACCAACCTAATCCACAGAACAGGCAAACAGAAGAGTCTGAGGAAGACTATGCTTGCCCAGGACTGCTCCAACAAATGACAGACCACAAGTGGTAGACTATACTTGCCTGAATACACAACACACCCTAAGACAATGGACACATTCCTAAAACTTAATCACACATTACACAGTCTGCTGCTTTTTTAACTGTTATGGAATCATTATAACCGTTATGGACTCATAAAAAACCGTTATGGATCTTATCCTTCACTCCATCCCCAGAGGTGGTCGTCCATCCCTGGGAGGTGAGCATTGGTCCTGCATCCCTCCTTTGTCCTTCTTTGTAAACATTCTCGGAATGTATCAAGGTCCTGGCCAAATGAGAGACCTGTCCTCGAATCAGGGAAGTTTGGGTTGGTGGAACCCTGTCAAGGGCTGTTCTGTTGAGGATGACAAAACTGCTTGAACTCTAACCAGAAAAGAACCTGAGGCAGACTATACCAGTCTCCTAAACCCCGGAATGACATGGAATGATACCAGAATGACATAAAAAAATAACATTTTCGTGTAAAAAATATGATTTAATACATACCAGGGCTGAGATCTTAATGATAAATGACTTTTTTTTTAAAAAATTTGTTCCAAATAGACAGAAAAGTCGGTGAGTTTAGATACATGTACCACTGTTTTTTTTATTTTCTGTAAACCAATTAGTGTAAAAGATCTTTGTATCATTTTTTTCTATTAATTTTTTTTTAATTAAATTTCAGAATAGTTAAATTCATAGTTATTGTTGCTAATTCTCAGATTTCTTTCTTTTACCAATATCAATAATATTTCCACACCGTAACAGCCACAACCAGTCGTTGTCGAGTACTTGACAACGTTCATTGATATACATACTACAGAATAGTTTCTGCGGTTACTTAGTACTCATGAAAATTTCCGATCATTAACGAAGTCTTGAAGCCAAAGTCGATTATTTCTCAATATATACAGTGCTGCTTCGAGGTGTAACTTATCCCAAAGGAGAAGCAGCAGAATTACTAAGTTTTAACCGTGGAATGATGATCACAATCGATATTATGCCAATATTTAACAAGAAGGACGCCAACGCCCTATAGCTCACCAACATTCCTCTTTGATAGTAACTTTGGCAAACACAAGAACTGTATCAAACAGGCTCACAACATGCGACAAAGCTGACCTAAACACCTCCTCTTAAAAGTAAAACACAGAAACTGACAGAAACACTAAGTTAATTAAACATGAAATTCTGAGCTAAACAGAAAACTAAACGCAACTAAAAATGTCAAGAAAATGTTTAAAATGCAGGGTATGAGGGGTTAATCATGGAACAATGATACTGAGGAACACGTATGATGAATATAAGTGCCATGGGAAGAGAAGGAGCACAGCAGCTGACCTAAACACTAAGTTAAACATGAAATTCCGAGCTAAACTGAAAACTAAACGCAACTGAAAATGTCAAGAAAAATGTTTAAAATGCAGAGTATGAGGGGTTAATCATGGAACAATGATACTGAGAAACACGTTTGATGAATATAAGTGCCATGGGAAGAGATGCAGCACAGCACCTGACCTAAACACTTAGTTAAACATGAAATTCGAAGCTAAACAGAAAACTAAACGCAACTAAAAATGTCAAGAAACATGTTTTTAAAATGCAGGGTATGAGGGGTTAAATCATGGTAGAATGATAGTAATCATCATATAGCAGCATTATAAAGGCCATGATATGGAAATAGGGCGAATAAGTGACCTAAACAGAAGTTTTAACATTATTGGTTACATATGCTGGCATCGACGCAGACCGATCGAGCCATGCCATAAGCTCACACAACTAATGTTGGTGAACTAAAAACAACACATGCTTATAATTACTTTGATCTGGGCCAAGTAGACTGTGTGGCATGGGACAGGAATGGGACAAACCATCCCAGACCGACTGGGACAACTCGCCCCAAGTTTTCACGCGCCGCAATTATCAGCTATTTGACTATGATATTGGACTATGATTGGATGATAAGTAATAACAAATGAACTATTCAGCTGTTACTACTTATAATACGATCATTATTAATTAGGGAATAATGGATTTGTTATTGGACTTAATTATGATGGTATTATAAGTAATAAAATATAAAAGTGTCTGTGGATCATATTCAGCATTCGTTCATCACTTCTGACTTCAGAGTGTGAGCATGGAAATACCTACTAGATTAGAGAAAGCCATATCAGCTCTGGGCGTCTCTTGTCCTATCTCCTGGACTATCCAGGAAAAAGGGAAGAGCATCCAACTGACCCTGGACTTCGTCATCGAAGAGAATACACCACCCTCTTTGGGGAGAGGTAGTACCCTACGCGAGAGGATCCACTCTCCCACTGGTCCTCACCCGAAGAGGCATGGAGGCCCTGAGAAGAGTGAGAGGAAGAAAAAGAAGAGCCCTTCGACCAAGCGCAGGAGCGCCCTGCACCTGGAGGCTTTCCGGAATAGGAAGAAAGAGTTGAGTGAGGGGGTGGAGGTTCTGGAGGCAGCCGCCAGTTCCCCTCCCAGTCCCACTGGCACACCCAACCAACTGCCGGCGCCTGAGCCGGTACAGTTGGATGTGGAACGTCCAGTGGAGAGTGAGAAGGAACTGGAAGTTGCATTTTCACCACCTCCCACCCCTCACTCCCCTCTTCCTTCACTACCGGATAGCCCGGGAGTGGCAGTCATAGCAGAACAGCCACCAGAGTCCGCTGAATCACGCCAAGAGAAGATCCTGAGGAATTGCGACAAAACCATGGCTGAGACCGAGGAATTCAAAAGACAATCCGCTGAAGAACCGGTATCCAGAATGGCGCAGGAATGGATAGAGAATACGAGAAAACGAAAACAACAAAACCATGAAACAGCCTCTCCATCTCCATCACAGCCACCTCCAAAAAAGAAGTCTCGCAAAAAAAGAGGATAAGCTGCTTTCTTCTCCATCCCTCCTTTGCCACGCCCAGACAATCAAAAATACATCTATATACTTTTTCGCCAACATTGGAAAGAGTCTAAGTGAGCAAGTTCCTGTCTCACCCCAAAACTTCACAGATTATTTAAATCACAATAATACTCAATCCATGTTTATTTCGCCAACCACCACACAAGAAGTAATAACATGTGTCAAGAATCTAAACTCAAAATCTAGTAGGGACTGTGATGATTTGTCCACTGAGCTTCTGAAAGAAATAATTTTTGAAATTGCCGAACCTTTAACTCATATAATCAACTTGTCATTTTTAACTGGGATACTTCCACTGAAAATGAAAATTGCCAGAGTCATCCCCATTTTCAAGACTGGAGATACCCAGTTGTTTTTAAAACAATTACCGACCTATAAGCATTTTACCAGTTTTTTCTAAAGTTTTAGAGAAAATAATGTATCTGTATCTGTATTCTTAGGTAGCAGTAACCCATTGAGGCTTTAATGCTACGGGATACACCGACACACACGTAATGCATATCAGAATGTGCACCCAATACTGCATCTTCTAAACAACGTTGCCCTAATGAACGATAAATCAACAAAAGACTGCACACTGGCAGCATTTGTGGATTTTTCTAAAGCCTTTGACACTATAAATCACCACATCTTGTTAAAAAAGTTAAAAAATTTATAGTAATTTCTATATTTTTTATACTTACGAATGACCCAGACATAGCTGGTGCTAACTCTTAAAATATAGGGCCAAACACAAATTTTGCCCCCCCAATCCTCAAAATTTGCATCTAAAACCAAAGAAAACATGTCCTGAAAGGCCCTCCACACTTCGCCTCTACTGCGCATGCGCAGTGTCAAGGACGTTCCGAAATTGGCGCCATTAATCATTCTAAAAACCAGTGTCTGGTAAGCGCTATGTACTCAGCGGGAAGGCAAGAGTTCCCAACTCCTGGGAGGGCCATCCCCGTCTGGGTCATTGGTAAGTATAAAAAATATAGAAATTACTATAAATTTTTTAACATTTTTATACTGTACCAATGACCCAGACATAGCTGAATAGTAAAAAGGCTGGAGGGCCAAGGACATAGAGCAAAATGGAATACGCTCAATAATAAAAATAGAGTCATCCCCTGTAGGGAAAAAGATGTAATAGGCCTTACATGCATCTTTCTTATTTATGATAAATTAGAAAGATACAACACTTTCCAAAATTGAGCTTCATACATCCATGTACTCTATTAATATCCAATATAATCCTTATACTAATAATTTTTAAAGTAAGCCAATAAATAAAGTAAGTCTAGAGAATAGAGACTCTTATACTCCTAAAAGTGTCTGAGGATTGCATAATCATGTCCGTTGACATATGCAATAATCAAAAGCTATACTTTAAAAACTAAGACTTGAATGAATTTTAAAAACCTAAACTTCTCACTAAACAACCATCCCAATAACAGCTCAGAATTACTAACTCCGGAGGAGGTATCCCCTTGTTTTCATAGTAAAACAGGTGACCCAAGGGAACACCCTCCCCCCCCCCCCCCCCTTTTTCTTGCCCTGGGTCAAATAGCCCAGAGCAAAGAGGGCAGCAGAACGGAGACACTGCCGAAACAGACAGCCTACCTAGCCATAGTAGCAACTGTTAAGTGAATGACATTCTGAGCAGTAGATAATAGACCTAACAATAGAGGCCTCCAGAAATGGACTCGATATTTCTGAGATAAAAATTCATGAATGTGGATGGCTGAGCGCAATGAGCGGCCTTCAAAAATCTATAATAGCGACACTATTAATGTAAGCCCAAGATGTAGAAGAACTCTTACTTCATGAGCCGAAATCTTAAGCACAACTGCTAAGTCAATGATATACCATAAGCAGTACCGATAGTTAATAGAATCCATTAACAATAGAATGGAGCGTAACGTCCTTCTACTAGGCATCAAAGACAGAAGAAGCTTACGCCCATAGTAATAAACAGATATCTGTTTATAAATACATAAACTCTACCCGGAAAGAGTAAAGGCCTATGCCCGTACGAAGACGGAAGGACCTAAAAAACAATAGGTTCCGGATATAAGGAGCCTAACTCTTATGCAAAAATCCAACCTAAAATAGTAACGGAAGTAGTGATTCTGAAACTACGAAAGTGAAAATCATCCATCGATAGTGCATGAAACTCACTGACTCTACAGTAAAAGAGAAACCAACAGAATTACTGTCTAAAAGGTCAGAATTTGAAAACTACTGTTTCCAGAGGCTCAAATGATTACTTAGCTAAATAAGAACCGAAGTTAAAATCCATATAGGAATTTAATCTAAAGATTCTAAGTCTATTTAACAAAAAGTTACTAACTGACTTAGATAAAGAGACATAAGACTCCATTGTAAACTATCGTAGAGTGCATAGGTATGAGGTAACATAAACCTATAACCTTAATAATAACAGGCTGCAGTAGATCTTGTGAAACAAGTATACTAAAAAATTGCAATGAGTAGTATGGAGGGATCAACAATATGAACATAATGATCCCTACACCAACGACGGAAGAGCCTCCACTTTAGCCGCATAGTATACCGAAGAAGAGGATCTCCTATAGTAAGAAATCGCGTCCAAAGCTCGTCCAGTACAATGCTTACAATGCAATACGGACCACACAACGGAATACATGAAGGTTGCGACCTTGCGGGTTGTGATAAAGATGACACGGTTTACCCAGTGAAAAAAGATCCTCACATTGAGGAAGATTTCACGTTAAGACCCACAGTAGACAAGAGAGTAAATTACCCATGATCTCTGTGAAGATAGAGATGCTATCAACAGAAATGTATTGTGGTTGTTTATCTTAGCAATACCTGCTGAAACAACAGCGCCGGAGGATACGCGTATCCTATCATTCCGTCCTATAGATCAATAGAGCGTTAACAACATTAGCTCAGAGATCTGGACAAGCCAACACATACGTCTGCAATTGATTAGCAAGCTGTGTCGTAAATAAATCATCATTGGGCGCTCCCACAGATAGCAAATCTGATTGAATACTTGTTTGTTGAGAGTCCATTCTGACAGCAACAAGCGACCCGTAAGTGAATGGGAGTCCGGTAAAACAATCAGACGACCCGGAATATGACGGACCAAAACAGAACTTGGTGTACTATAACCAACAGACGGATTCTTTCCATTAAATTGAATAACGGAAACGAAAGAGTGCCTCCCTGGTTCTGGAGATACGCCACTACTGTCGAATTAAAGGACAGGATTTGGGCATGCGTTTTTGAATAATGTTCATGCAATGACATAAAGCAAGCCTAAAAAACATTATTCCGCGGAAGAAAACTGGTTGCTAAGAGACTACGGAACCCAAAGACCCTGACACTTCGAATCCGTAGGGATCAGTATTATATCCCAATCTGTTTGACTGGCAACTGTCATAACAGCCACACTCGGGTCCGGCAACTGCGGTGGCACTTTCTGAGTCAACCACCGAATGTTTGCCCCAGTCTGAATCTCTTGTAACACTAGATAGACAAGAGAACGTGTAAATCGAGCAATTCATGGATTGCCGAAAAGTTGCCGTCGAAGAGAAGCTCCTCCGAGAACGAAGCAACTCTGAGAGAGTTCTTAACCTTACTATCCACGCGTGTGGATGTAGCTAGGGCTGCGTCACGTCTAACCAACTCCAATCAGCCACTGAAGGGCGGAGTTATACGTGAACAAACTACTGCCCTCAAAAGAAATTACATTGAGAATAATATCCCGTAAATCTTTTCTTGAAGACGTAATGATAACGCCTCAGTAAGGCAGATTACGTATGATAAAGCGTCTAAGTTAAGTCTACTATACATCATGTCGTTTCCAACATTGAAGTTGGAAAAGACATAAACGGCGAAAAAGAATATTTCCAGTCTTTAACCACACCGTCTAGACGCATATGAACTCTCGGTATGCCCTGCTCTGCAAAATAAACTATTCGTATAAATGATAAAACGGCAGAAATGAGCAACGCGGACAAGAAACTAAACTATCATGCTTGGTAGCAGGCTTGTATGTATATATAGCGTCGAAAAATAAAACACATGTTGTAATGACATTATTGGACTGCGTCGGTAAGTCAGGGACAATGTCCCTGAACTGATCGAAAAATCCAAGTCCAATGACGCTATAAGTCTCTTATCCAAGATCGCAGCAATGAAGTCCGAAATAACAATCACTGGAAGATAATGCCAGAAGATATGAAAGGCAGCTTCCGATACTACTAAAGGGAAAACTCGAAATCTTTCGAATCCCTTTCGCCATCCTGTCGGACCCTATAAAGCGTTCGGTCATCCGTACCTGATGCAACCGCGGACCGCACCGACCCAGCGCCGTCGGATAATTCCTGATTCGATCAAGAAACTGTCAATTGCTGGGATGCTGCGAAACAACTGTGCTAACTCGGATAGCACGTCCGTCACTGAGGCCTGAGGAGAAGCGGTCCTACAATGCATTGCCGCTGGAAGCTCCGTGATCGTTACCCCGTGCATACTACCAATATGCGAGCGAACAGAGTGTATAGGCCTCGTGTCCCTTGGCTACCGGATGGCGCGACCTATTCGCCGTGGAATCACTGAAAGACGAAACTGATCGGATACTCGAGGTCACGTAGCCAATGTGCGGTCGTGTGCCCTGCTGTGAGGATGAGGAAGCATTAAGGACAGTCTCTTGGACTGTCAATATAACGGAGCGTCCCGACCGACAGACATATGCTCCGAATGTAAAATATCTGAACCACAACATGCGGTCCCCTATGTTGTTGGACGAGAGAGGGACCTCTCTCACTCACAGCCCGGACGGACCTGGACAAGCCAGGAACCGGACTAACAGGCTTCCTCCGATCTGTCCTCAATCTGCCGTCACTGGGTGAGTACTAAAGTAATTAAAGTGCTCGCATCACCCAAATCTCCTTCCTAGACCGCAACGGACGAACCCGGCAGCCGAACCATTCGATGAATGTACGCTACACCAGGTGAGCTAGCGAATGTCACTCCGTAGGCGATAGACATATTCCATGAGCACTTATTGCCGCTAGCTCTTCATTAACTATGACGACAGAGGCACACTTTTGAAAGACATCTTCGTAACTTTGCGAACAAGAAACCAGAAATGCTTGGTTATAGCAAGCATAAAATAATAATATATATAGCGTCGTTCAATAATTCGAAAGTTAGTGTGACATTATTGGACTATGTCGGAACTGAGGGACGATGTCCCTGAACCGAACCAAAAATTTCTAAGTCCACCGACGCTATCAGTTTCTTATCCGACATCGCAGCATTCTGGTCCGACGAAAGAAGCTGTAGAAGACCAAGTCAGATGACATACACAACAGCATATGTTGTTCCGAAAGGGAAAGCTCGAAATCCTCCAAATCCCTTTCGGTATCCCGTCGGACCGGATGAAATTTTCGGACATCCGTACCCGCTTCCACGGAGCGTCCCGACCCAGCATCGTCGGATAAAAAATATGCGACAGATTCAGTTGATGCTGGGATGCTGCGATGTTATAGCCCCCATATTATATTGAGATTGATATATCCTTAAGTTGATAATTATGTGAGAAAGATTTTTTTTTTTATTTCTGCATTTTCTGACTGGTCTAACTCTTTTGCACTCAGTGACCTTGTTTACATCTTTGTTACACTGATATATTGTACATATAGCTGTTGATTGTTTAATTGTTTAAATAGGTCAATGACCTTGTTTACTTGAACTTTAACAGAATCCCCCAGAAACTAATAGAACATTGCAGAAACTTCCTCTTCTGGGACATTCTATCTGGTTACTATATAAAGGTTTGTCAACAGAATTCAAAAACTCATTTTTAGAAAACCATTTCAGAAAGACTAACTTCAATTGTTTCCATTTGAGATTATTATTGTTTCAGAGCAGTGCATTTATTATAGAAGCAGTGCTTCTTTGTGAATTTGGAGATTGATTCCAAAAGAGAATTTTGAAGAGAATCTATTCGTCTTGGAAAAGAGAATTTATACTTTCTGTGAAACAGAATAATATATTTTGTGAAAAGCCAGGATTCTACTGGATTGTTTGGAAATTACCTGTGGCGCCAATACCTCTTGGATTTTTACTCCATTTGAATTTTGCTGAGCATTTTATTATATTTTATTGGAGACTGCTGAAATTTCTAAGTGAAAATTTTATTATAAATCTACGGGATACTGTTTCCGAAGAGACATTCTTGGATTTAATACTACATCTACCAGCTGGTAACTTTCTTCAGAAGATACTTCGCCACTGGATTACTGGATTCTGTCAAACTGTACTTTGGACTAATTCTATAATTGATAAGTACCATTGTTTTTTTTATTTTCTGTAACCCAATTAGTGTAAAAGATCTTTGTATCATTTTTTTTTTTTATATCACCTTTTTTTAATTAAATTTCAGAATAGTTAAATTCATAGTTTTGTTGCTGATTCTCAGATTTCTTTCTGTTACCAATATCATTAATAATTCCACACCGTAACATGCGATAAACTGTGCTATTTAGGAAAGCACGTCCGTTCCCGAGGCCTGTGCAGTAGCGGTCTTACGATGCATTGCCGCCGGAAGCTCCGTGTACGTTGACTCCCGCACACTTCCTACGCGAACGTCCGGAGTCTGCAGGCCTCGTGTCCCTGGCTACCGGATGGTGTGACCTGGTCGCCGATGAATCTCTGACTGACGAAGCTGACTGGATATCCGTGGTCACGTAGCCAAGAGCGGTCGTGTGCGCAACTATGAGAATGAGGAAGCCTTATTGACAGTCTACTCCGGACTGACTATATGTCGGAGCGTCCCGAGTGACGGACATATGCTCCGAATGCAAAACATTTTGTACCACAACATCTGGGGCCAGATGTTGTTGAACGAGAGAGGGGCCTCTCTCGCTTGCCGTCCTGATGGACCGGAATGAGCTATGAACCGGACTAAAAGGCTTCCTCCGTTCTCCCTCCGATCCGCCGTCACTGGGTGTGCATTAGGTTGATTTATAGTGCTCGCATCACCCCAAAATTCCTTCTAGACCGCAACGGACGAACCCGGCTGCCGAACCATTCGGTGAATGGACGCTACACCGGGCGAGCTAGAGGATGTCAAAGGCCGTCGAACCTACTAGGGTCCTCTTAGGCAATTGGCGTATTTACATGAGCACTTTTCCGCTAGCCCTTCATTAATTGTGACGACGGAGGCACACTGTTGGAAGACATCACAGATACATCACCCTAATCTTGATCGTCTGAAATAGAAATTGATAAAGTAGAGTGACCCTGCGGGGAAAGGACCGGAGTGTCCAATTCCCCAATAACATGCCGTGACATACGCTTCCCATATTGTCATCGAAATCATACGATACAGAACAGGAGTTAATGCGAGTACACTGACCACATATAGAATGATTATAAAGTCAGAGGAAGACTTCCTCTTATTACAATTGATCAATATCCTTTCAATGTGAAAAGAAAACAAGTCCTGGTACTCGCACTAACCCCTGGCAATCAAAATACATAATAATAATATGATCCATTAATATAGAAAAAATAATTGAAATCAAAATATTTTGAAAAAACATTTTTTCAGAACAGCCCAAGTTTCTGAAAAGTAACGTTGAGCCCCAATGGATCCCAAGCCTAAGTGTGGACAAAAATTTTAAAAATATTTTAAACAATTTATTCAACACTTACGAACAATAAGAATGTATCTAGTTATGATTAAAATAATATCAAGATATTATTTTCCAGAAATCCCCACCTCACACAGAGGGCTGTTGTAAATGTAAACAATGAATGTAAAAACACTAAAATAAGACTCCAGGCACCCAGGCCCGAAATCAGTTACCAAAAATACACCATCTGATGCAAAACAGAGACTTCCAGGGAAGAAACTGCAGAACATCAGATGGTAGATGCAGAACACAACGCCTAACCACCCGTAGGTGAAGACGTAAACATGGGGAAAAGAACAGAATTCATTCTGTTATTCAGCTAAAACTCCCAAGAAAATTTAGTAATAATAATTACAAAAACTATGCCAAAAGCATGGGAGAATAGCAAGGGGGGACTTAAAGGACAGGGAGAGAGGAAAACACTTAAAAAACAGTGTAACTAAATAATCAGAATGACAACAAAATGGCTGCTGCCTCGAAAATAGGTAACTTAACATAATTTCATTACAAAATTTTAAGTTACAGCCCTGATAATATTCTGTCACACATTTTTTTCCTCTCCTCCTTCTCTATCCTCCTTAGAATCACCATTTCACTAATATTTATGTGTCTGGCATCATTTAAACTGAGATTTACAAGCACAAAGATCAGTCAGATGTTAACTGATGAAGGGCCAAACTTAGAATGATTAATGGCGCCAATTTCGGAACGTCCTTGACACTGCGCATGCGCAGTAGAGGCGAAGTGTGGAGGGCCTTTCAGGACATGTTTTCTTTGGTTTTAGATGCAAATTTTGGGGATTGGGGGGCAAAATTTGTGTTTGGCCCTATATTTTAAGAGTTAGCACCAGCTATGTCTGGGTCATTGGTACAGTATAAAAATATAGGAATTGGACAAAGGTGCTACCTCTCCCCGAGGGTGCTGGGGAAGGGTCTTCACGAAAGTATAGTCTGCCACTAGGTTTCAGGCTTGGATTTCTGAAAAATCCAGGGTGGCAATAAATCGCTCACCTGGAACCTACTTAGGCGAGCAAATTGCTCTCCTGAAATCTTTTTTCACTTTTTTGCTTCACAAAGATCTTCTAAAGACTTAGTTAATCCCCTGCACACTGATGTCAAAATATCAAAATTTTAGACAGAAAAAATTTCACATAATGCAACTAGAAATTTAACCAATTCAATCTCGTTTGACTTGAGCTCTGTCAAACGAGATTGAATTGGGTAAATTTCTAGATGCATTATGGGGAAAAACAGCTTCCTGAAATTTTGGTATTTTGACATCACAGTGAAGGGTTTTAATACCGGGTTGGGTAATTTCTCCATCGAGTGCATTCAAGCCAATCAATTTTAAATGAATTAATAAAAAGTTAATGAATGAACCTGTATTCATTTTTTACTATCCCCTGCACCCCAGTGTGGTCAGATCGATCAAGAAGTTCAGGGGGACTGGTACATGTAGTGACCGACACACATGTACCCAGCATATTCTGTACACACGTTCCATGGTCTGTCACCATCGAAAATAGCTGAAAGTTGGTGAGCAAAAAAACGCTTACAGTTAAAAGTAGAAGTACTGTCATGAAATGCGCACAAATAGCACGTTGATATGTGCGTTAATGTGCACATTATGACCCAATTAAAGCTATCATATTCTGTACATATGGCCTGTGCACAGGCAATGTTTCAGCCAATGGACCTCCGGGTAACCCGGAGGTCCATTGGCAGAAACATTGCATGTGTTTGCTATGAGTAACCAGGAGAACCTGCCGCGCTTTGGATACCATTTGATATGGCAGTTGCGCGCAATTCAAATGCGCAATTAAGCCTAGATAAGCGCACTATTCGTGACAGGACTTCTAGTTTTAACTGTATGCCGGATTAAATTGCGTGAGCAGTTATGGCAAGCTAAAAATCGCTCGCGGCAGAATTCCATGGCTGAGGTTTTTGCTCCGGGGCCAGCATTGGCAAGTATTGTCTGCCTCAGACAATTCTTGGAATGGGAGAGGACATTTCTGCTGCAGTAGTCAAGCAACCAAACAGTTTTCACAACAGTCCCTTTCAGGTTGCCACGCTGTGATGAATCCATGTCACGCTAACACAGCATGTCTTATCATTTGATTTTTGCGCTTCAAACAAATATCATTCCTCTTAGAGGGTACCCGACTGAAACAACATAACTTAAAACAACACGGCACTTCTGAATGGTCTCTGCATGCTACCAATACTATTATTAGTTTAATTCAGTCTGCAAATTTCTGGGATGTGTTAATACTTATAGGAGCAATGTGGAATGTGGATAATTTTTGATAAAAAAAGAGAGTAAAAAATTTTTTTATATACACTGGAGCCCACTTAATTGTATATCTCTTAATTGTATATCCCTGTTAATTGAATATAATTTTCAAACACAAAACCAGTTACCATACCTTCAGTACAAATTTGATCTGTTAATTGTATATGGGTTGTAGAGGAAACTCCTCTGTTAATTGTATATAAATTTTTGTAATATGTCGAAAAAATTGCTGTGACACCCACCAAATTCGCCTTATTTATCAACCTTTTTGGCCTCACTACATCCAATACAGGCATTTATTCTATTATATCTTGTTTGACAGAGCTCTATGAGCTCTGTCAAACAAGATATAATAGAATAAATGCTCAGTTTACCCCCAGAACACAGGAAACTGACCAAATCCCTGTTAATTGTATACTCCTGTTGATTGAATAATTTTCACTGGCAAAATGGATATTCAATTAAGAGGATTCTACTGTATTACTATCCCTAAAAAAATATTCTTCAAAACTAAAAAAAAATTAGGACAACCCGCCCCCAAAATAGGCCTGGGGCGGGTTGTCCCTGATCCGGATGTGAAGACTTGACTATAAAGCTGGGCCGAGTAGATTCTTAATTTGAGACCAGTTGACTCCCATTTGGGACGAGCAGGTTTCGGGGGTCCTACTAGATACAGAAGGCTACCAAAGGTCACCAAATGCCACCCAATATAACTAAAACTGTTGCATTTAAAAGCATTTTTGAAGTCAAACAACCTTTATTGTACAGTGGACGTTTGTAACACTCACTCTTCAAATTAGTTATTTTATTTCAAAAAGAAACTATTTTCAAATGTTACTGAAGGCCACCGTCACTGATTGTCACTCTAAATATACCTACTGTCGCACTGTAAAGCATGACTGAAATCGGACAACCCTAGATTATCCTAAATTAGACTAGGACAACAACGAAGATGATCCTCTTTTAGGTACATTCAAATCTTTGATGTACATGTACCTGAAAGACAAATGCTTCTAAAGGCTTCTTGGGGCTTAACGTCGACGTTCTTGACCTTTTACCTTTAGCAACAATTGATTTTTCATCCAATTTTTTTAATTATTAAACGTCTAAAACAGGGTAAAATTTAGCGATTCATCGACAACGAAAAATACTAATCGATTTTGGAGTGACCGATCAATTAATCGTGACAGCCCTAATCACCTTAATACAGTATACTGTTATTAGATAGAGACAGCACAATTGCCATATTCAAAGCAAGGTACGGTTAAAACTAGAAGTCCTGTCACGAATAGTGCGCTTATGTAGGCTTAATTGCGTGTTGGAATTGCGTGCAATTGCCATATCGAATGGCACCCAAAGCACGGCAGGTTCTCCTGGTTACTCATAGCAAACACATGCAATGTTTCTGCCAATGGACCTCCGGGTTACCCGGAGGTCCATAAGCTGAAACACTGATTGTGCACAGGCCATATGTACAGAATTTGATAGCTTTACTTGGGCCATAACGCGCATATCAACGTGCTATTTGTGCGCATTTCATGACAGGACTTCTAGTTTTAACTGTATCATGATACCTGTTGAAATATCTTAGAATTACGATTTTGTTTTTCGATGGAAATTTGTGTTATCGAGTGATTTGCATGTCTGTCGAGCATCGAAACCATCTTCAATTAAAAAATGCACACACTGTTGTCCTTTTCCAAAATGCAGTCCTATCACTGCACTCAAAAGTATTTGGAATGCCTAACTTTGTTATTAAATATGTGAAGTACATTCGGCCACGAGTTGTTCTTGCTAAATATTATTTTATTATCAGTTCTGGTACGAATACGATAACAGACTTCTAGGAACCAGTGGTGCCTGCTGTCAACTCTGAGTTAATTACATATGTGTTTCGTGTTCTATACATTCCAACTTTCATTTTGATGTATAATATGTGTATACAGTACATGGAGAGTGTATTATCACTAAATCACCCACAGAGTGGAGTTTCCACTCTGGTAATAATTGCAAATTTGTTGCAAAGCATATGAAGTACAAGCCAAGTTGCAGCCAATGGACCTCCGGGTTCAACCTAGTCCAAACATGGCCTGAAAGTCTGTAATATAATTTTTGGGTTTGGTGCGTCCTTTCAGTCCAACATACTTCCCATTCCGCCTATGGTAAAACAAAACAGCTGATCAAAATCATCAATTTTAGAAAAACGAATTTGTTTTGTGATAAAAGTGTAAGCATTTCTGAAAAGAATGTAAAATTACCTTTTCATTCGCGTATCTCCCGTCCAAATATGCCCAATAATACCGTCATAATCTTATTTTTTCTGAAAAATGTGTAACAGAATTGTTACGCAGCCAGCCACTTTCGTCTTCCACTTTGAATATTATTGGGGAGAATGTGTTTTGCGGAAAGTGTTGACGAAACACACCGGAGGAAAAGAACGGTATGCGAGACTGCAGACACACGTTCAGTTTTCTCTTTCGTTCGCGACTTTTTAAAAAATTTTTAACGCAAGCCGAAGAGTTAACCAACAGTTTGAAGGACTTTATCTAGTACATTTTAAAAGAGAAAAGCAACAACCGATTTTAACAACAGGCAAGAGATTAAGGGAAGACAAAAAGGTAAGTGGGGCTCAATAAAAACAGTTAACCCTTTACCCAACGAATCGCCCGCATCCGCCCGCGTAATATGTAAATTTAGTAGTTGAAAAAATATTATTTTTCAAAAAATTTAAACAAAACCATATCATGTGACCCCTCGTTGGAACGAGCTCGTTCCAACGAGTGGTCACATGATATGGTTTTGTTGAAATTTTTTGAAAAATTTCCAAAAATTGTATTTAAAATAATAAATTTTGATATCGTCTGTGTTGGGTAAAGGGTTAATTTAGGCATGTTACACATATCGCCATTTTCAGTGAGCAGCGAATGGTGGGGGGGGGGGGGGGGGGGGTGCTTCATTGGATCTACTTCGTACAGGTGGGGACGTTTTAAGTTTGTTGTTGCATTCTTTTCAGTATCTTTTGTATCTCTAGTTAACCCTTCCCTTAATGCAACTACCAAAATGACCGCCAACGTATACAAAAATCGTACTTGATTTTTCAATTTTTCTGTCATTGTGTATTAAATACAGCATATGACCCCTCATTCGGGCGAGTGTATTCAGTTCGTTCGAATGAGGGTGGGGGTGGGGGGGGTGATGGATCTACTTTGTCCAGGTGGAGACAGGCGTTTTTACTAAAATAGTAATATTAAATAGCATGCGATATTTTTTTATATGATGCGTGCTTAATGCCCAATGGGGGGGGGGGGGGGGCTTGGGGGGGCTGAGCAGGGAAATAGGCAAAAAAGGGTTTAACTTTAACCCAAAACTTTAACCTGGAAGTTGCAGGGCTTGCCTTGAGTCGGGGCTGATCAGCCCAGTCCCCGAGATCAGCCCCGAGAAGCACTTGCTGGGGCTTTTTTTCAAGCCCCGACATTTTCCACAAAAAAGCACTAACAATAATGGACAAAATGGAAAATCAGCCCCGAAAAGGCCCCGACCTCAATATATGGGGCACTTTTTTTAGGCCCCGACCATTTTACTCAAGGCGATCCCTGAAGTTGTAAGTTAAATTGCCATACAAAGAACGGTTAAATATTTCCCAAAATAACGTGAAACATAAAAAAAAAAAAAAAATAAAAACAAAATGGGAATGATACAATCAATAGTAATATCAATTTAAAAAAAAAACCCTCTTGAACCTTCAGTAAAAAACTTTAATCACAAACTTTAACCAAAACTCTAAATGTTAACAGACGGACAGATGGATGAAAGTCATGACTATAGCCCTCACTATAAACAGTCAGGAGACGTTGATGATTTTGTCGTTGGTGATGGGGGTGACGAGGTCATCGTCATCCCCGTCTTCTGGCGAGCAGATGGTGTGAGGTGATGACGCATTGTTGGGCTTAATGAGATTAAGGTTTTTCAGTTCAATGGCGGTTTTTACTTTTTTGAAATGGGTACACCCTCGGTAGCTGCTGAGGTGACTTCCTTTACAATTGGGGCAAGAGGGGAACTTCAGCTTGCATGATTTGGTGCAGGCTAAGTTACCTCTGCATTTATTGGCGATATGCCTGAACTTCTGGCATTTGTGACACTGTATGGGAGTGGGGGAGGTTTTATATTTCTCCCCTGCGTGCCACCTGTCATTGATGTGTATCCTATTTTCGATGATTTTTGTTTTAGCTTCCCTATTGGGGCAAATGACTTTGATTTTCCATGTGACCTTGCCCGTGGCTTTGGAATGAAATCTTTGCCATTTGCAGTTTTTTAGGCTTTGATTGATGGCTTCACCGGGTGTATCTGGATGGACCCTAGTTATGACCGCTGTGAGGTTGGGGGTTATTCTTTTTGGCAGCAGCAGGGAAATCTATTTTCATTAACGGCGTTGACACTGGCAATGGTGCTTGTCTGGGATTCGACGAAGTTGGGTGGCTCTGTGCTTTAAATGTATTATCTGAGAGATTACTTAATCTCGCCTTTCTTGAGGCGCTGTTGGTATCAGTATAGTCTGGAACTGGGACGGAGCCAGAGGAGCATGGGCGAGGAATGAAACTCCTACACCTTTTGACTTTTCGTTTGGTCATGGTGTCGAAGCCCTATCGAAATGATGATTTCACGTGCCGAAGGCGCACAGGGACGGTATGGGAGACAAGCCCCTTTCGACCCTCTGTAACTGTATAGGATGGCTGTCACATGTCTAGGCGTGTTGAAGGAGGAAAAGGATCCGGTACTCAGCAGGTGTCTCCAGTTGTGGGTAGGCGGTCTCATTGACTGATGTCGGTTGGACCCTCGGGTGAGGACCAGTGTGGGAGGTTGGGTCCTCTCACAAAGGTACTACCTCTCCCCGAGGGTGCAGTTGATCTGAATTTTCGGGCAAGTATAGTCTGCCGCTTCGAGGATGATTATGAGTGATGGCCATCACTGGCAAGTATAATCTGCCTCAGGCTGTCTCTGTTATAGTTGGACTCTTTGAAGGAAAACAACAACGACCCCTTTCGGGGACCACCAAGAAGAAGACCCGAACTTCCCTGGTTCGGGGGCAGGCCTGCATTGTAGTCCTATTGGGCTGGGACAAAAAGATGCGCAATGCGCTTACAAAAAGAGGCAGAGGTGGGATGCAGGACCAACGCTCACCTACCTTAAAGTGGTTGACAAAGCCCTATTGATTCTGTGAGCATATTTATAAGCAATATCCACTCCATGTTACTGAAGCCCAAACCTTCAAATTTAATCCCTGTTTGGTTTCTCTCTTCAGAAATTAAAATTCTGCTTGTAAAATGTGTGAAGAGTAATAGTTAGCTGACAGTATATGTTTTCAGGGCAATGGATGAACTGCAACAGTTTTTACAAACATCAAAGGATTATGTGGACTAGTTTCATGACAGTTTTCAGAGTCAAACTGATGGTTTAGTGCTTTTACAGCAATAAGTCTACTTATGATGTGCATTCTCTCATTCCAACTAGGGGCTTTTCATGACCTTTTTTCATTCCTTCTTGAAAAAACAGGTCAGCAATGTTTGGCTGCAGCATGTAGATTCTAGATTTTTCAACTAAAATTACAGTATACTGAAAAAAAATGTTAAAAAAAAGGGAGGACTTGAAAAAAATTTTTAAAAATGTTGGAGGGGGTAAAAATAAAAAAATTGGATTTGTTTGTTCATTTACTTTTTTGATTTAGTTGGAAATTTAAACAGCCATTTAATTTGGGACTGTTTAAAATTCCAACTAGATGAACAAACAAACAAATTCAAGGAGTGTTTAGGGAATGTAACAGTCTGTATACAGCTATATGCTATCTGCAGGCCTGGCCTTTTGAAATATCCAGGGGAGCCACCATGGCCCTCCTAAATCTGTTTCATGGGAGCCATTCTACACTAATACCAATTATACAAGGTTATTAATATGAAAATTGAGGAGAGCCATTACACTTTAAGGAGAGCAATTATGGCTCTCCTCAATTTGACTTTAGGAGAGCCAAGGAGAGCCGGAGCAATAGCTCCCCTCAAATGGCCAGGCCTGGTATCTGTGTGCTATGTGCTATCTACATGTATGTAGTTCTATGAATCGTAATTTTTCGAACCCCACCTCCACTGAGTATTATATTTTTGTGAGTGTGTTACATTTTATGATGTTTATTTTATATGTTGAGCATGTTTTGAAGAGAATAAAAGACTGGAAATTGTATTTTTTTTCTTGGGGGGGGGGGGGGGGAATGACTACTTTGGGGAGGGGGGAATGACTATTTGGGGAATGACTACTTTGGGGGAATTGACTATTTTGGGGGGGGGAATGTCTGGTGGAGGAGGAAGTGCCTTGCACCCAATCCAATCTCCACTCGCTGTATTTAATATGAATTTAATTTTAAGGAATATCATTATCACTATTATCAGAGACAGAGACAGAGAGCCTCAGAGGTGAGAATTTCATTTCAAAATAAACAAAATTCCATTACTTATATAGCACCTTAAATGCAACAGTTTTAGTTATATTGGGTGGCCTTTGGTGTCATTCGGTAGCCTTCGGTATTTTGTAGGAGCGGGTTTTGGGCCGAGTGTAGAGAACGACACTGCCAGTGCACCACATTTCGAAATTAGGCGACATGATGTCGAACAACACGGTAAGGTAAATATTCCTGTAGCAATGATGAAAAATTAAATATCATAAACCAACCAAGCAATCTCCTATGGAGTGACAGCAGTGTGGGTGTGGCAGAGATTAATTCGTAATTAACTATCAGCCGTGAAAAGGTGAATTAACACCTAAAACAAATAACATCTTCAATTGCCCGCGTGGGCAAAACAGAAATCTTGTTTTCACTTTAGTATCCACACATGCATGTTCCCTTACAGCGCGTGCGTTGAAAAGGTCAAGCGTGACGTTTACAGGAATGACAAAAATAGATTTTCTCTCACACAAATGGGATAGCACTGTGGAGTAGATATATCTTTTTTATGGAAAATAAAGTGTTATCGTTTGAGGAGCCACAACATCAATGTTGCCCACTTTGTTTCACATTTCTCGAAAATTTTGGGAAATTTTCAAAGAATGACACTTCCGCACGTGACTTCGCGAACCAATGGCATTTGACTTCTGTTGCACAATCAGTTGTCTGTCGTTCAAGCTTGTTTTTAGTCGCGTTTTTGCTGTCAATTTCGTATTTTTTAGGCTCGAATTTGGTTTCGGCGAAATATTTAACTTAACATTTTCATGTTGTATTGTTATTTTATCGCCCCGCGTTCTCAAATATTCAAAAATTGAGAAATTAAGTTTAAGTTTTCATCATGTGATGGAAAGTGGCCAATCGTATTGGTAGATTTTGATAAAGACATATAAAAGCCTCGCATTGATAGAATTGCTTGTTATGTTGATTACTGAGTTCAATGGCGTTCTGAAGAATCCGAGTTCGGAGATGGATCTTAAGGCCCATCCAGCTCTGCAGGACTATAAGCAAAACGCCCTAACTGCTAAATCAGGGTATTTTTTGTAAATTTTTATTTTTTGTTTCTTGCGGAACTCTCTATCCAACAAAAATAAGCGGTGTTGTTGATGCATCCGCCATTGTGTTCAATGAAGGACGTGAGTCATGTCGGCTCCGTGTTCTTTTCGAGTGTTCGTCATTTTCTAAGTGCGCACGGAAGCTAATATTTATTTCAAAACAAATAGAAAGAAACATAGTCCACATGGCCATTTCAAAACTTTCTTATTCGGTTGATATTTCTTGTAAATTCTCGTATTTATTTCAACTGTCATCGAGAAGTAAATTGTCCGGTTTCATCATTTTTTTTCCCTTCCCGTTGTCATTTCTGCAGCGCACTTAAGGAAAAGTCTTTGTATTTCCACGATTAGCCTTTCTAAGTGAGATTTGCAGATATTTTTTTTTATTTATATATGCTCTTTGGTCTCTACAGACTCATTAAAACAGTAAACACAAAAACAAATATTTCAATGAGTTGTGTCCGCCATTTTTCAGGCGGCCATCCCCCAAAACGCAATTTAATAATAAAATAGAGAATTGAATCATTAGACTTTTCATAATAGGTGGTGGTTGGATTATCACTAAGGACTATGGAGTGTAGATTCCACCATGACTTCTCAGAAATGCAGAAACAAGTTTACATGGACCTATTTTGAATGCATTTTGTGTTTTTGTTGTGTAGTAGTGAGTAGTAGTACTAGAACTACTAATAGTATATGATGTTCCAAGGAAGTGAAACTGGATTTTAAGCCTGTGTTCGATTTTATCCTTTCGCAGGAGTGGAAATTTTGTCTTTGTGAATTGAATTGGCCAGGAAACTTTGCCACAGTCCAAACACTAAAGTCTAAATTAATTTAGGAATGTAAATCAAGTATTGTGTATGACAGTTTCTTAATCACTGCCTTCCATAAATTAACTTAACGGTTTGCATTCATGCATTATATTTTAGTCTGAATCAACAGTGCCATAATCTGGACGTTTTTGGTACCGATACACCGGTTTGGGCACCCAAACGTCCGATGCATCAAACACATTTTACTCGTGTATAATCTCCATCCCATAGTCCACTAGAAATTCAGCAAAAAATATACCCGACTAAAATTAATACAAAGCTAATCCCGAACTTGGATACTTTAGCTGACCAGAAATATGCCCTAGGCAATTGCACTCTGATCGAAAAATGCATGGAACAGCCAGGTACAGTTAAAACAAGAATTTCTGTCATGAAATACACACAAATAGCATGTCGATCTGTGCGTTAATGTACGTGTTATGATCATAGTAAGGCTATCAATTTCTGAACATATGGCCTGTGCACAAGCAATGTTTCAGCCAATGGACCTCCGGGTAACCCGGAGGTCCATTGGCAGAAACATTGCCTGTGTTTGCTATGAGTAACCAGGAGAACCTGCTGTGCTTTGCACACCATTCGATATGGCCATTGCACGCAATTCCTACGCGTAATTCAACCTAGATAAGCACACTCTTCGTTACAGGACTTCTAGTTTTAACTGTATGTGGAAGGCACATGGAGGCATTATGGTAATTTCAACTTTTGGGTCTTTCAAAAACATTGCATTCAGTATAGTAAACCTACTTTCACTTTGTCTCTACGGCCTTCAGTTATGCCTGTGGCATATATGGACAGATGTCCCCAAATTATTCCTGGATATAGCTCCGAGCAAGTATTATTCATTGCTTATCCAGTGCTGAATATTGGTGACTGTTTTTCAGTCTATCTGAAGGGTATCTTGTTTTGGTGTTTGAAAGAGACACTGAAAGTCCTCCAGAACCAGTATAAATAATCTGAGATTTCCGCTCATTTGAATCAAGGCCAATTTAAGGGGTCATCCAACCTAACTTGGGTAAAATTTGAGGAAAAGTTCTCCAAAGTCCCAAAATGGCTAGAAAGTAAACTATAGTATGTGGAGAGTGAGTTGTAACTAAATCACCTGTGGAGTGGAGCTATCACAAAGTATCCCTTTCAGACCTGTACACATGGCCAAATAATTCCAGCAATGTTTCAGCCAGTGGTCCTCTGGGTTTAACCTGGAGAGCCATTGGCTGGAACGTTGCTGGTGCTTGTTTTGCTTTGCAAAAAATATTCAATTATTGCTTGAGTGGAATATCCACCCTGCAAGTGACTTGATAATACACCCTCCACACACTGTAGATACCAAAATGTTTGGAAAGAAACCTGAAACGTCGCACGTGTGGAAACTGAAATTTATGGAACTATTGTCATGTGGTTGAGAGCGCTGTTTGGAAAGAAACCTGAAACGTCACACTTGTCGAAACTGAAATTTATGGAACTATTGTCATGTGGTTGAGAGCACTGCCTGAAAGTCTGGCATAAGAGACCCAAAATGTTGACAAGCTATCTTCCAATAACTGAATGGTTGTATTTTGCAGTCCTCCTAGTAGTCTCTGAAATCTTTGTCATTCATGAGAAGAATGAGCAGTACCTCAAATTTAAATCCATGATCTTTGCAATTCCCATTAATTTCCCAAATGCTGCCAAATGTTTTGGTTTTTGTTTTGATGATGAAAGTTCAGCAAGGGTCAACTCTATACAGTTCAGAGCAACAAGTATGGAGGCACAAGTGACTTCATGAAGGAAAAATGAAGACGGAACAATGTGAACATTTTGTAGTAATTATACCTCATAATTAAAGATCGTTTAAGGTGCTATATAAATAAGAGAAATTTGTTTACTTTGAAATGCCCACCTCTGATATTCCTTAATTTAAAATTAAATATGCACAAATTATACACTAAAATGAAGGTTGGGATGAAAAGAACACAAAAGTTATATGCATTCAACAATCAACAGAGATGACGGCAGGTGCCAGTGGTTCCGGGAAGTCTGCTATGGTAGCCTCCCTGTATTCATACCAGAACTGATAATAAAATAATATTTCGGGCAAAGAACTCGTGTCCAAATGTACTTTTGATAGCCAAGAACAAAGCTAGGAATCAAAATTCTTCGAAATGCGGCGACAGCTGCATGGAGGTAAATTCCAAAACTGCTTGCTTTGTTTACATTGTAGGTTCATTTTGATTTCCGGTCAAGGTCATCAGACAGAAAAAAGCATTGATATACAAGGCCGTCTAAACTCAAATGAGAAAGATCTCCTTAATACAGCATACAATTATTATATAGACTGTACAGTTGCCATATTCTTCGCAAGATATGACACCTGGTGAAGTTTTCTAGAATTACGATTTTGTTGTGTTCCCTGCCAGCAGGTGTTGTCAGTGGAACACATTCTTATAAATTGTACTGATTTTAATCATGTCAGAGGTTGGGCTGGGCGATATTGTGAAAAAAAATATTGCAGTATTTTTTTTACATTCGATACGCTATATTATCTGGAATGCATGTCAAACACGTAGGCATAATTTGCATTTGTACATGTAGTCATGTACATTTGTTTTAATCTCTTAAAGTATTATTACAATGACTAATACTCTCGGCTTCCCCGCGGGAAACCCAGGAAGTGAAGCAGTGTCCGTTCACTGCGGTAAACAGGCTCTTGTTTTACTGGTAAAATAGGACCCAGTCACCAATGCTTGGGAGGTGCAAACCCTCTCTAAAATGGGCAACATGGCTTATTAACGCTCACCCCTGGTCTTGAGTTGATACTCATGTTGTCATGATTAGCCATTGTGCCAAAATATGTGACCTTACACCAATAAATCAATCAATCCATAAATCAATACTCTCGGCTAGATCTTGGAGTATTTTTTCAATAAATGCAGAACGGTTCACCCCACCACCCTCCCCTTTCTCCGACGAAATTTTCCCGTCCTAGAACTCCGCCATTTTCATCGGATGACTTCACTCATCTTTCGAATGTGAAATGTCACTTGGTTCTTTCTCGTCTAGGATGCTTAATTAATATTTACATAACGGGCAATGCCAGAAAATGATGGTGCTGACGTGGGGCTACATGGATTCCGACAACCAGAAGGGGGCCAAAGTCCCCCCTCCTGTCGGCGCAATCGGCCACCCTGTCGGAACTTTCCTGACTCCACCCAGCTGGATTATTTTTCCTTCCCATCTGCAGCTACTGAAGGTACCACTCAATTCATTTATTAAAGTCCCTGTTTCAAAAAAGGATTGGGCAGTTTTTGGGCAAGTAATAACTTCTCTAAACTAATGAAACTGCCAGAGCGCCATCTCACCCACATGCTTTCAATCAGATATAAGGTGAATGACAATTCCATATTCGGCTAATTTTATTCACTACGAAAATGGATTTGTGGGTGACACTGGGTGTGTCAACCAATTGAAATGCACGGTTTCATCACATGCCATTAATATGCAAACGGTGCTATTGTTTCTGACTTCCCATTGGTGATAGTTTGTCATCGTCATGTGAATCTGGATTATACAAATAGGGTGTGTTCATGTGCCACAGAAATTGTTGCGTAAGAAAGTATGGCATGAACCCACCAAAGCACAAATAATATTTATTAAAGATGAGTCTGGAAATTGATATTTGTTAAAACATGCCGAATGCCTAATGTGAGCATACGACTCATTTAAACAACACCCAGCCAACCCATTTTTTTTTTACTTTTACTTACAAAAGCACATGGTTAAGGCCCCAAGGTGTTACCAGTGGGGGAGTTTTCAAGTGTGCAATGCGAAACTATATTAGAAATTTTACAGCCAAACCTAAAAAGAATCAAGTAACCCACAGATGTATTACAGGTTGCTTCAAGGTGAAGCCGTTTTTGTGCAACCTGATTTAACTGGATTGAGGTATCGCATGGCCACGACTTGCATGGGTAACAGAATTCCAAACATGTCCTGAAAGTCCGTAATATACAGTTAAAACTAGAAGTCCTGTCATGAAATGCGCACAAATAGCGCGTTAATGTACGCGTTATGGCCCAAGTAAAGCTATCAAATTCTGCAGATATGGCCTGTGCACAAGCAATGTGTCAGCCAATGGACCTCCGGGTAACCCGGAGGTCCATTGGCAGAAACATTGCATGTGTTTGCTATGAGTAACCAGGAGAACCTGCCGAGCTTTGGATGCCATTCGATATGGCAATTGCGTGCAATTCCAACGTGCAATTAAGCCTAGATAAGCGCACTATTCGTGACAGGACTTCTAGTTTTAACTGTAATTTTTGGGTTTGGTACATCCTTTGAAAAAGTCTGTAATATAATTTTTGGGTTTGATACGTCCTTTTCAAAGGATGAACCAAACCCAAAAATTATATTACAGACTCTCAGGACATGTTTGGACTAGGGTAACAGTTCAATGGGGCATGCAAGTAAAAAAGTAAATAACAAATAACCGCATGTGTACCGAGACGCTGGTGTTTTGTGTTCAGGTCGGTCGGTGTTTTAATACGGACACTGAGTTGTATTTTCGGTTAACCTCCCGACACTAATATTAACTTGTTTGTATCTCATAATACAACACACACCATACCCAAGCTAATCATTAAAAATTCCCAGGGACGAAACTTCCCACCAACTGAGGACCAAATTTCCCGGTACGAAAGTATACGATCCCGACATGCAGAGTTGTTTATTTACGGAGATATGTGCATGTATCATCGCAACAGGTGATATAACAGACTTTTAAAAGTTGTTTGTTTCTTTTTTAAATAAAAACCCAGCAGTATATTTCTAGTATATCACTATTAATAGAATCATGACCTCCAACCATCATACCGAAAACACAGCGATATTTCAATATTTTAAAATGGCCTTGATATTGAAACCAGTATTGATTTTAATATCGCCATTTTCGAAAAACCGGTATGTTGCCCAGCTCTAGTCAGAAGGCAGTATTTTTCTGTAGGATCTTTTTTATCGTACAAGCCCGAATAAGATACTCATTTTTTAAATCAACCTTTTCAGTAAATTTTAAAATTATTTTTATTTTAAACTAGAGTCCTCAAGACTTAAATTCACCAGGTTGATTTGTAAGCTATTCATATTTCTTGTTTCGTCACGCAACATTGTTCATACTACATTGTCTTGATCATTTTTATTGCAGTTTTTTACTCATCTTTGTATTTCATTTCTGCCATTTTTTCCTTTGTTTTCTCGCCACGATATAGCCTTAGCTGCGGATATGGAGTTAAGCACCAATAAATAATAAGTAAATAAGATTTTGTTTTGCGATGGAAATTTTTGGTATCAAGTGATTTGCACATGTCCATCGAAGCATGGAATCCCTCTTCAATAAAAAATGCAGGCAGTGTTGTCCTTTTCCCAAATGCAGTCCTTTCGCAGCATCCTAAACTGTTTTGAATGCCTAGCTTTGTTATTGGATATCTGAAGAACATTTGGCCACAAGTTCTCCGGAAATATTTTATCAGTTCTGGTACGAATACGGTACTAGTGGCAGACTTTCAGGAACCATTGTTGTCTGCTGTCAACCCTATGAGTTGATTACATATATTTTTGTGTTCGGTACCTCTCAACCTTTATTTTGATGTATAATTTATGTATATTTAATTTGCATTTATAGAATATCAGAAATGGGTATTTCTGAGTAAACAAATTTCTCTTATATAGCACCACAAATCAGGCCTGGCATTCTTTAGGCTTGCAGCACGCCTACTGCACGCCTAAAAAAATTGAGACGGGTAATTTATTGCATGCCTGCACAGGGTCGGATTTGTTTTAAAATGTTTGTTCAGCAGTTTTTTTTTAACTCTTAAAATTGATTAGCAAGTGGATGTATTCAATCATGATGGCTTCACCTTCAAATGTATTAAAATAAGTCAACGGTTTTATTTAAATCATGTTTCAATCTACTGTTGCCAGGGGGTCGTTTGGATCAAACTGTTCAGCCCATGACTTGCCAATTCTCTGAAACATCCTTGTCGGAGCCCACCCACACGCAGTATGCATCACACGTCACCACTAATCTGTCTGGAGCCTCTTTGTTGCAGGCCTAAACGTCTTCATTCAGTGTGGTATTGGTTGCTTCTTTAAATAATTTTGCAAATGGTAATCATAGGCAGTGCTGCTGTTTCTGAATTCACATATTACTGCCAAGTTTCCATCCAAATATCGACTAAATCTGAAGCCGAAAGTAGCTTACGCTCAGTGACCGGCCATATGAAATTATATATTTTCAGTGCTCCAAATGTTGTGAATTGAAGAATATATTTTTTTTTTTTTTTTAAAAGCATACTGGCTTTAATAGACTACTGCGCAAGCGACCGTTACATGAATACCCTAGGTCCGAGGTGAGACAAAAGTATTAAACCCACCCGATATTACGCGGACAATGAATGCAATAATTAAATTGGACAAGACATTTGGAGTGAAAGGGATTAACTCCAGAGAGCGTAATCTCGGCATTAAATGTGAAATAGATTAGATCAAATAAACTACTGCATGTTGATGTCACAGAATGTCAGAATGATAACCCGTCGCCCAGGGCTTGCCTTGAGTCGGGGCTGATCAGCCCAGGCCCTGAGATCAGCTCCGAGGAGCACTTGCTGGGGGCTTTTTTTCAAGCCCCGACATTTTCCACAAAAAAGCACTAACAATAATGGACAAAATGGAAAATCGGCTCCGAAAAGGCCCCGACCTCAACATGTGGGACACTTTTTTTTAGGCCCCGACCATTTTACTCAAGGCAAGCCCTGGTCACCAATAATTTTCCGAATCAAATTTATGTACGTTTGTCGGAATGTTGCAATTTGTCAGAATTTAAAAAAAAAAATTCTAACTGATTAAAAACGTAAATATTTTATGAATGTTGGTAATTGTAAGGCCAATGTCATTTCGTCGAGTTGAGATTGTTGAGTTATATATGTATTTCGACCACAAAATTCTGAGAGTCGTGCAAAGTACGACAATAGGTACATCCTTTTCGCTCAGGTGCCCTAGAAATTAATTACAGCTGTAATCTGTGACCGTCCCAGTCACCAACAGTCCTCGGAATTAGTGACGACATTCGTCAATGCCGTCGGAAACGCCGCCGCCGTGGGGAATGGCAGCAGCATTTTCTTGCCGTCGCAAATTGGCAGCCATAATATTTTTTTACTTTTCCGAATCACCTGAACTGATGTCCGTCAGAACTGATCATCCAACCCTATAGGCTATATAACATATCGTCGTGTGAGAACCAGAAGGTTCTATCTTCCACTGGAAGATAGAACCTTAAGGTTCTCACGCGACGATATGATAAAATCAATATTTGAGGAAATATCTTATATTAATTAATTTGAAAGTAAGTTTGTACAAAATGTATGTGGTTGAAAAACTGTTCATAACCAGTTGTTTTTCATTTGTGTTTTTTCGAAAGAACCCCCTTGTTGACTGGGATGCACGTTTAAAATAACCCAGGAATTCCTGGGCAATTCCCTTTTGACGTCACACCTTACATAAATACAACCAATCGAATTCTTCGTTTCATGAAAGTATGCTAAATTGGTGTACTGGGACAATGCGGCAGTTCTATTGGTCACTGATGTAATCTCAACAGAGCACGTGGTCATGTTCCATTTTAATTTTAGCATTCTCCACTTGCGGCATATGTAAACTGTACAATCTCAAACAAACTGAATTAGAAAACAATCAATCGGTTCAATAAAAAAATAAATGCATTGAGCACAAAACAAGGGCGAGTTGGAAAATAATTCTTGTTGTGTTTATTGGGTCAGAGTCAACTCGGCCCGGGTTGATGCGCATTGCAAATATTTCTGTCTGTAACAGTTACTGTTAAAACCGATTGGCTTATAATGCATGGATGCGAGTTACAACCAGCCCCTAAAATTAGGACAACCAGTCAATTGATCACTTAATCGAACTACAGCTTGTCCAACTGCCCACCCGCCAGTGATCTCGTGTCCATTCGAAGTCAGCTGTTCTGAATAATGATTATTATTCACTTAGTGTCATAATACTGTCATCCAAACAATTCAATTCAAAAGTGCCGTCGATGATAAAAATTTGCTGTCGCAGAATTTTTCGAGGCGGCAATGTTGTGCCGTCGCAATATTTTCCTAATTCCGAGGGCTGCACCAATGCTTGGGAGGTGCAAACCCTCTCTAAAATGGGCAACATTGCTTATTAACACTCGCCCCTGGTCTTGAGTTGATACTCATGTTGTGGTCATGATTAGCCTTTGTGCAAAAATATGTGACCTTAAACACCAATAAATAAATCTGACCGTGAATCACAAATTTAATATCGTGTCTGACATTGACTCGAGAAACAATCGCCAATATTAGTCGGCGACTTCTCTTAGATCTTGAGTGAAGATATTGTGGACCTGGGATATTCATGTAATGGTCGCTTGCTCAGTAGTCTAGGTTCAGAAATTATATCCAAATAGTCAGAACAGTTCAAATCCCACACTTAAAAGCACTGACAACATTCAAATGGCACTCAGAATTTTATGCCCTCAGTGAAAATGTGAGAGAAGGGTAGGCAACTCCACTCAGTAACATTAAAAGACAAAAATGCCATAACCATTTCTTTTTTGTTTCACACGGAGTGAGCATTTCTCCGTGCTAATTTTATAACCACTGGGCACAAGTTATTTAAATAAAACCTGAACACTTGGGTGAGAAGGTTGCATACTCGGGTACAAATTATTAAGGAGCTTTATTTTTCGTGGTAAAATCTGAACACTCCAGATGGACATCTTGCCCAGAAAAGGTTGATGACCTCCAAGTAAAGCATAGCTGATTAGTCTGTTGGCGATCACATGTTACTGTATGCCGTAAAGATTTGTGAGTGACTATTTTAAACAGCAACCCTCGTAGTTATGACGTGCCTATACAATGCTGGGGTTTGGAATTTGATTTCGACGATTTGTCCTATTTTTTCAAGCGCATGTTGGTCGATGGGGAGGACAAAAGACTTGAGTTAGAATAATTTAATAGCGACATCCTCTTGAACCTGATGATGTTGTCCACCTGGGATTGGGATTTTGGGACTGAAAATTGATAAATATAAGTACCATTTTGCACTGGAATGGGCTGAATATCGGGCCAATGAGTGGGCCGGATACCTGGTCCACGAGGACACATAAAAAAATCCCTGCAAAATGTTATCGTAAATTGTCCCATACTCAATGTGTGTGTGTCCCTGAACATCAGAACAAAGAGGGATAATGCTCATGTATTCTGTTTACCGAAAATGGTGAAATACATGTGCATAGCACTTTGCGATCCAATTTTATGGAAGTGATTCGCATTTGGGGAAAATTGCATCGCAAACTGCGATGCGAAACTGAACAAATCCTATCTTGCCGCAAGATTGTCACATGGTCTGATGAGTTGACATTGCATATTATTATTGGAAGCAATCGGCTTCTTATTCTGAATTCTGAAATCCGTTCCGGCCGAATTCATCTCCCAAACATAATCAGGTCAGAATATCAAGCACACCCATGTAAAACGGTGCCTCCTTTATCACTCATTGACATAACAAAAAAAGGTCTGCTTGCCATTGAACTGAAGTCACTCCATGAATACAGCAGTGTGTTTTCCAGACCTTATTTCAACGGTGATTTTTTCTCCCAAGAAAGACAATACTGCTAAACTCTCAATTCAGAACCTCTTATTGATTCAGAGAATAAAAAGTTCAAATTGGGAAGTTGTGGAAAATATGAAAGTTATTTTCAAGTATTACTGCTCTCGTCATGTCAACAACATGTCCGTATTTTAAACATCGTTTCCAATAACCATTCTTTGCTCATAAATCTTTTATTTTGAGCAACACAAAATGAAACTCGCTGCGTTTGATGACATTTGCATAACCATTTTCAATCATGGGTCCAGATTCAGCTAACTCTAGTTTTGTAACACAAAATATTTAATCTATTTTGCATCACAAAACTAGAGTTAGCTCCCTTGGGTCACTCTTGTTGGAAATCCAAAAATCACATCGTTTCCCACCATTGATAGATTATCGTGAGTGTGTGTGCGAAAGGGGGAGGGGGGGGGGGGGGGGGACTTGTTACATCCTTAGTGCCCTTTCAGGGTCCAGCAGAATAGTCCTTGTAAGTTGTAAAATCCCTCGGATCAGGCCTAGTTCCTTCTGGCTGCTCACTGTTATGTTTCATCTGAATTTCGGGCATCGGGGTGTATTACTGTTTAACGGTATGGCAAACGATCAACCAACTTAACAGAATATTGTCAACAAAACGTTCATTCAGACGTTCACCAAGCCTTATAATGTGGGAATGATGGATTGTTGACTATGTCACCATGTTATTTGAAATGTACACGGCCACATGCCCGGTTATACCTACCTTTAGGACCATTCAGCCATCTCGTTTTAGTCGACCCTTTGTTAAAAAAAAAACATGGTCAAAAAAGTCGACTGATCATCAGTTTTGGGTTCTGATTAATCGACTAGGGAATTTCATAATCGCGGCAAGCCTACATGTTGTGTTTCTAGTCAAACCTGTTGGCTTCGAATAAACAACTGGAAAAATGATCAAATAACAGTCTAATTTTTTCTGCTTACGATTAAAGTAAAGAACGTGAGCAACTATTTCTGAGCTTTGGAAAAAATCACAATCCTACAATTTTTCACACTGGTGAAATGGAAACAGCGACTGCGAGTGTGATTTTTCACACGCCTGCATTTTTCCCCAGATGTCACCGTGAGTGTGCTGAAGACAGTCACTTTTTAATTAACTGGTAGAGTGCTAAATTATATTTGGTCCTTAAAATATCTTTGAGCATCTTTGCCTTGTTAAAATTTATGGGAGAGTGCCAGGCACCCATAAATTGTAACAAGGCAAATTGTAAAAAATAAAATATCACTTCAAAGGTAATATGAAGTTTACATCCACAGAACATGAAGCCTTTAAATTGTGGTACGTGCTGTTACGGTGTGGAAATATTATTGATATTGATAACAGAAAGAAATCTGAGAATCAGCAACAATAACTATGAATTTATCTATTCTGAAATTTAATTAAAAAAAATTAATATAAAAAAAATAATACTAAGATCTTTTACACTAATTGGTTTACAGAAAATAAAAACAGTGGTACTTATCAATTAATACAGTTTGATAGAATCCAGTAATCCAGTGGTGAAGAATCTTGTGAAGAAAATTACCAGCTGGTAGTATTAAATCCAAGTATGTCTCTTCAGAAACAGTATCCCGTAGATTTGTAATAAAATCTTCACTTAGAAATTTCAGCAGTCTCCAATAAAATATAATAAAATGCTCTAAAATTCAAATGGAGCAAAAATCCAAGAAGTATCGGCACCACAGGTAATTTCCAAATAATCCAGTAGAATCCTGGCTTTTCACAAAAAATTATTGTTTCACAGAAAGTATAAATTCGGGGGCGCGGTGGCTCAGTTGGTAGAGGTGCAGGCTGCAAGCCGAGAGGTCCTCGGTTCGAATCCCACCTGCGGCAACCGCGTTGTGTCCTTGGGCAAGACACTTCACCCCGATTGCCTACATGGGGGCACGATGACGCTGTGTACTGAGGCGTACTGCACGTCGATGGTGCGCATGTCTTCAACCAATCTAACCCTGCCTGTGCTGCGGTGCAGAGTTCAGAGTTACGATGTTGGGGAGCTGACAGCTGCTCGTCGTTGCTCGGTGGTTCTCTCCGGGTACTCCGGCTTCCTCCACCCATAAAACTGTCACGGTCACGATTAGCCATTGTGCATAAGTATGTGACCTTAAACCCCAATAAATAAATAAATAAGTATAAATTCTCTTTTCCAAGACGAATAGATTCTTTTCAAAATTCTCTTTTGGAATCAATCTTCCAAAATCACAAAGAAGCACTGCTTCTATAATAAGTGCACTGTTATGAAACAATAATAATCTCCAATGGAAATAACTGAAGTGAGTCTTTCTGAATGGCTTTCTAAAAAATGAGTTTTATGAATTCTGTTGACAAACCTTTATACAGTAACCAGATAGAATGTTCCAGAAGATGAAAATTCTAAGTTTCTATCAGTCTCCAGGTGATTCTGTCACAATCCAAGTAAACAAGGTCCCTGACCTACTTAAACAATCAACAGCTATATGTACAATATATTAGTGTAACAAAGATGTAAACAAAGGTCACTCAGTGCAAATGAGTCAGACCAGTCAGAAAATGCAGAAATAAATATCTATCTCAATATAATTATTCACTAAGGATATATCAATCTCGATATAATATGGGGCCATATAACTGCACTTCAGAAGAAAGCCCAAATATGGGCTTCCAGCACTCTACCAGTTAAATGACACTTATTCTGTCATAGATAATAATGAGATAAGTTGTATATGTCCAAATACATGTAGTTACTAACCAATAGTAATTATTTGGACACATATAAGTTAGTACAATGGCCACTCACCTAAGTAATAACTTCCAAGAGTATTTAATCCAAAATACTAGTAGCATTCCTGCACATGCATTGAAATTTGCGAGTGCAATTGCACTCCTACAGTTTAAACTAGAAGTCCTGTGCTGAAATGCGCACAAATAGCACGTTGATATGCGCGTTAATATGCGCGTTGGTAAAGCTATCAAATTCTGTACATATGGCCTGTGCACAAGCAATGTTTCAGCCAATGGACCTCCGGGTAACCCGGAGGTCCATTGGCAGAAACATTGCATGTGTTTGCTATGAGCAACCAGGAGAACCTGCTGTGCTTTGGGTGCCATTCGATGTGGCAATTGCGCGCAACTCCAACGCGCAATTAAGCCTACATAAGCGCACTATTCGTGACAGGACTTCTAGTTTTAACCGTACCTTTAACCGTAGGCAATCAGAGGGGGGCAGTTTTTTGAACTCTTTGATTTTCTGGAATGCCAGGCCTGACAAATAATCAAAATGAAGGTTGTGATATATAGAACACGAAAAACATGCAAACAACTGGACAATGGTTCCTGGAAGTCTGCTACTGTATCCGTACCAAACAGGCTATTGGTCTAATTTTGGAGCAGTGAACAGTTTTGGACAGTGCTCATGGCAGGCCTGATCATGGTTTGGTCCACCGGGAGAAAGTTTTAAAAATTCAATCTGTAAAACGTGAAATCCTGGCTTCTAGCAGCATAATTGAGCATTTGGTAATGCTCACGAGTTTGACATAATTTAGCACCACAGAATGCATTTTAATGATTTGCTTATGAGATGCAGAGGTGAGCAAATTGGAAATTTTGCATAACCCCTGAATGGTTATGCAAAATAATTTTGCACAACCCTTTCTGAATTGGACAAAGCCCTTCACGAGACGATAGAAAAGTGTTTTTACCTAGGGCTGGAGCTGTGCAGTTAACAGCCCTGGTAATTCACCTTCAGCAATCGACAGTGTCGAGGAAAATGCCGAGGAAACTAAAAATATTCACAGCAAAAATATTGCCGAGGATGGCTTATTCATAAAGCCTTGTGGTGGCAGAAATTGCATAACTTCCAGGTTACAAAGGAATCAAACCGTGTGGGTTGCACCATGCTGTATTGCTAATCTTAAAATTTACAGTACAAACTGTGTTAGCTCTTATAGAGCTTTCCAGAAACTGATGTCAGATTCTAGTGTTATCAACATAGAATTAGTGAGATACTTAGTTTGTGGTTATGCTGCATCTTATTTTCACTCTTACTATACATATGGAGCAAGTCGTCTGCTTACTTCTAAGATATATTCTCAGCATTCACATGGTTCATGATATTGGCATGATATAATCAAGTGAAAGATTCTACACATTGATTGTGATTATATACACATGTATCTTGAACTGCTTTCACATGTTAAAGTTACTTGAAAGTTTCACTTCACTGCATACTACATATACATCGCAATTGAGACTGCCCTGCCCCCTGATGATTTCTTACACAATCGAACAGGCTTCACAGCAATGGCCATAGAAGCACCAATTTTCCACAGCAATTTTTTTTTGCCGGGGAAACAAGGATGAATTACCAGGACTGAGTTAACCAAAAATTTGACAAACCGTAACAGTTACAGAAAACCTTGTCCTAGTTTTCAAATTCAATGTTGAAAATCTCTAATCGGGTCTTCATTTCTCAAAATAATGAGAAACAACATGAAGTTACCTTTATTTTGAAACTTTAGAGTCGCGGTTCCCCTTTCTCAGAACAGCTACACTAATTGGTATCGCGTTCCAGCGTTGACTTTACCCAAATACCGTGAAACAGGGACCAGCCTAGGGGGGAATTTTAGGGAGACTTCAAGTCTCCCGCCAGAAAAAATAGGGAGACTGCAGTCATGTAGGGAGACTTCATAGGCAAGTGGGGAAAATTAAGAATATTCTTGTACCACACCCGCCGCCCCTTCATATTTTCAATTTATGGTCCTCCATTAATGTACAAATAATCCAGGTCCAGTTGTCTATGATGCATCTGTGCCAGGTTAAAAAATCACAATGTAATTATTGACTGAAAATCCCCCACTGCTGCCTTCTCCTTCATGACCCCTCACCTCTTCTTCGTGCCAATCCCCCATCACCCTCCTGTGGTTGCCTTTCAACAAAGTCTACTAAGCTAATAATTTCCCAAGTCTGAAAGTGTGAACAGGACCAGATGTAAGAAGGTTGCTTGGGAGGTACTTTGTTAGTTAATAAACAAAATACATTCTGGGGTCGAGTATTTTGTAAAAGAAATGTCATTCCGCATCATTTTTATGGCATTCCGGTGTCATTCCGCGTCATTTCATGTCATTCCGATGTTTAGGAGGACCCTTTTTCAAGATCGTCCACATGCATGCTTGTGTCCTGTACAAAGCTTTTCTTGACATCACTAAAGCTTTTTTTCATGTGTTTCAATTCCATTCGTGTTTTTCTGGGAATAGACAGCCCAACAGTTAACAGTCGTCAGCAGATCGAAATGAAAATAATGTGTTATAAAATACGTCCGTTGAGAATACATTTTCGGCATCCTAAGCGACGTAACCTACTTTCAAACTGGGTTGTTTTGTTGAGTCGCGTAAGTCTCCTATTTTCGTTTCGACACTTGAAGCTCCGACTGGAACGCAACAAAATAGAAATAAAAAAATCCGCCAAAAGCGACAATGGACAATTGCTTGTCGTGTGATTTCAAATGAATGGACGTTTATTTGACGAATTAAAATGCCCATTTATCACACTCGAGCACATTCGATTTTTGAAAATACTCGTTTTCATGTAAACCTCGCATCACTCAGTTCAGCCTTTTCTCATTTTGGCCAATTTTTAGAGGGCGACTTGTACTCGCCCGACTATTTTTCTAGGCGACTTTGGGCTTAGAAGCGCGACTTAATCGCCCTAGTCGCCCTCACAGCTGGTCCCTGCCGTGAAAACAGGTGACAAAATTGACTTCTCACACATCAGGTTTCTACTTGAGTTTAATAAAGTCTGTCATTAATAACATAATGCAGTAACATGCATTCGTTTTTGTGGGTTCGCATCACTGACACTAATAAGTTTGAGTGCCTCGATTTACTTGTACCCTCAAATACCTGTCACTTGCGTGTTTTAGAGCACAGTTTGCACAGTACACGCAGTTGTATTTATGTTGGATTTTTTTATCATTTTGTACTTTCATCGCCACGATATAGCCTTAAGTTGCTGATGTGGCGTAAAGCACTAATAAATAAATATATGTTGGATTTTCCTGAACGTGAACACGTTCAAGAAAATCCAACATAAATGCAGTACATGGAGAGTGTATTGTCACTAAATCACCCGCAGAGTGGAGATTTCACCCAAGCAATAATCACAAATTTGTTGCAAAGCTTAACAACCACAAGCAAAGTTCCACCCAACAGCCCTCCAGGTAATAAATAAATCATGGGAAGTGAAGCTGTGCCTGTTCACTTCAGTAAACAGGCTCTGTTTTACTTGTAAAATAGGACCTAGTCACCAATGCTTGGGAGGTGCAAACCCTCTCTAAAATGGGCAACATGGCTTATTAACGCTCACCCCTAGTCTGGAGTTGATACTCGTGTTGTGGTCATGATTAGCCATTGTGCAAATATTTGTGACCATAAACGCCAATAAATAATAATAATAATAAACTAGGCCTGGCCGTTTGAAAAATGCAGACGAGCCACGACCGCCCACCTAAAATCACCCCAGGTGGGCGATAATGGTGGCCCTTAATTCACCTCTGGTAGCCATCAATCAAGAACGCCCTATCACTTATAACTTATCCAAGTCCACTAGTCCAGTGACGCCTGGAACAAAAGATGCAGGCGTGTGAAAATCAAACTCGTAGTTTCCATTTTAAATTCTTTATTTTATTTCGAATTTTCCCAATGTTAACTGTAATCGGAAATTAATAAATATGATGCAATTTTATAATTTTTCCCGTCGTTTATTCAAAGCTCATGGGTATGACTTAAAACCACTGATCTCAATATATATTGAGATCAGTGCTTAAAACATGGTGTGATATTGTTCAAAATGTATGGCACATCGAAACAAAAGTCCTTGAAAACTGTTCCATATGAAAATGAGTTCCGGTCAATGTGCTACAGAATGCATGGATTCCCAAGTGATAAACTTGAAAGTGGAACTTTTTTTCACTGAATCGATAAGAGGTTATGAATAGAGCTGTAGGTTTTTATATTTCTTGTTCGGCTTCGGTTTTGGTTTTTCAGGTGGAGTAAAACCTCGGTTCGGTTTTTGGTTTGTTCATGAGGCCAAATAAAATTCAATAAAACTCATTCTTATGTCCGGTCTCATAACTGAATGGCAGTGAAATTGAGTGAAACTCAATGAATGCCCGAAATAAGCTATAATACATGAAGAATCAGGAAGGCCAATATAATAATTATCTAAATATACAGAACTTGTATTGTGCTTGGCCATTTTTCGAGGTCTAACACCTACACGCAACACGAGGTAAGTTGAAAACACAACTAAACTGAAATGTCGGAAATTCACAGAATGTAGCCTTCCTAGAGTAGAGAGTACTCTCACTAGTCTGGGATGGCTACATTCTGTGAATTTCTGCAGCAAGAGAGTATTTAATAAAAAACGAAAAACCTTAGATTACGGGATGTTGATGGTTTCGGTTTTTTAAAAAAAACTAAAAACCTCGGTTCGGTTTTGGTTAATCTACAGCTCTAGTTATGAAAGGATCACTGTTTAGCAATATTGTACTTGTTGGAGAAAAAAAATCACCATCGAAATAAGTTCCGGAAAGCATACTGCATTATTCAGAGAATGACCGAAGTTCAATGACAAGCAGACCTTTTTGTTATGTCAGTGAATGAGAACAGGGCACGTTTTTTTGCGGATGTGCCGATATTGTTGGGGAAAATAATTCGGCCAAAACTGATTTCATAATAAGCCGAGTGTAACCAATAATAATATGGTTTTTTTTCAACGTGAAAAACAATCTTCTCATCATAAACCAATGGCCCAAATTGAAACATATATGGGCCACATAATCTTGGTATTCTGTTTGTTTTGTTCAAATGGGGTCTCCTCCCTTTTTTGGGTGTGGTCTTATGCCCAAATATGATGAAATTCTTTAAAAATCTTCTCATGAACCACAAGTGGGAATGCTTTGATATTTGGTATGAAACTTCCTCTGGTGTTCAAGATTTAAAGTTGTTCAAAGAAAGTTGATAGGTCCATATTTGGGCTCTCCAGGGGATGGGCTCACTTTTGAGCTCCCCTGAAAATGTCTATTTCAAGAACCAGTGGAGCGATTTGAACCAAATTTTATATGTGGCATTAGTTGACCCTAAGTACTTCATTCATGCCCCCAAAATTTTTCTTGTGGGAATATCTGGCACTAAAAATAGAAAAAAAATGAAATGTCCAATATTTCCCAAACTGCACGGACAAGAGATTATGTATTTGGTATGAAGCTTTCTTCTGAGCAGTTGAAACAATTGGACAAAAAAATTGCTGGCGAATCTGTCATGGTTCATTCAGATTACTTTTTCTCCATACCCATAACCCTTGCAGTTTAGGACAACTTGGTCCAGGTGAGCGTTTTTAGGCTCTCTTGAGTCTCTAGTCTTGTTGCCTTGTGGGGACTAAAAATAGAAAAAAGTTCAAATGCATATTTGCATAAAATTGAAAAAAAATTCTTCACAACCACTGATCGGAGTTTTCTGATATTTGGTATACAGTATCCATAGGATGGTCAAATACAAGTGTGTTCAAAACGACTCCCTCGGTTCATATTTGGGCTCAACAGAGGAGCCCAAATAATTAACTTAGGGCGCTATGAGGAATAAGCTTTAAAACTCTTCTTCAGATCAAACAGTCAGATTCTTTTGATACTTGGGATACAACATCTCCACAGGGGTCAGATTGAAGTTTGTTTAAATTGAGTCCCTGGGTTAATATTTGGGCTTCCTATGGAAGCCTGATTATTAACTTGGTGGAATATGGGGATATTCTTTAAAAATCTCCTTTAGATCCACCAGTCAGATTTTTTTGATATTTGGTATGCAGCATCTTGACGTGGTTAGATACAAGTTTGTTCAAATGGGATCCCTGGATGAATATTTGGGCTCTTTATTGGCGCCCAAATTTTTACTTAGTGCAATATGAGAAAATTTCTTAAATCTTTTTCAGACCTACTAGTGAGAAACCTTTCATATTTAGTATGTGACATCTCAAGAGGTTCAAATTTGTTCAAATCGAGTTCCTGGATTAATATTTGGGTTCCCCAAGGGAGCCCAAATATTTACTTAGTGCAATATGGGGAATTCTCGTAAAATCATCTCCTTCAAGTTTAACTTAGAGCAATATTAGAAAACTTCTTGAAAATTCTTCTTCAGAGACACCAGTGAGAATCCTTTCATATTTGGTATGTAACATCTGTAGGGGAGTCGAATTCAAGTCTTTCAAATCGTTTTGCTTTTTTTCATAAATTTGTTTTGTTTTTTTTTTTTGGGGGGGGGGGGGTGGGGGGGGGGGGGGGGGTTAGGCGCTTGAGAGAACCACAGTAGATTAAAACAAAATAAAAATTTCTTTTGGTTGTTGTGTATATTAATACTTCACAGAACAGAGTTTGCTAGGAAGCTTTCCTAGGACCAGCAAAAATGAATGGCCAAAACAGTTGCCTTTGGTTGTGTCATAGCAAAATAAGCAAATCAAAAAAAATTGCTCTTGCTGCTGATCACATGCTGATACACTCATCTGTTTTGAGAATTTGAGCCAGGTGAGCATTTTAGGCTGACTTGAGCCTCTGGTTTTATTTTAAATTTTTTATCCCAAACTGATTTTTCTCCGGGTCAGGTCTTTTCAATCACTCGTCATCATTAATCCTTAATCACATGTCATAAAAGAACATAAGACCCATGGAAATATAAATTTTACACCTGATTGTTGTTAAGTAACCCATTTCCTAATTAAGGTCATAAAATGAGAGCTTTGTTTTTTGACAGGACTGTTTTCAAAGCTTTTGCACCTTCTACTGCCCAAAAAAATGCACATATGGCGATTGCCAACATTACTGATTGCTACCTGAAAAACTGCTGCAAACAGGGCTCGATTTAACTGGATTAGCATAGCACTTTGCTCTCCAATTTCTGAATTTTGCTATTCAAGATTTATTAGTTTCAAGTGCTTTTGGATCAACTGCTAATCAATTTTCCAGGGTGAATAGTAAATTGCTATTCAAAATTTTCAGATTAAATCAAGTCCTGGCAAATAGAGAAAAATCTTCTCTGTTCAGACAGGATGAGTCTATATGTACCGCTTCCAGGATGATAACATTAAGGGTAGCGATCATCAACCGTATTAATTGGTACTTTACGCCACATAGGTGGCCGTCATATGAATTTTAGAGGAAATACTGTCACCAAGCATCAGAAACCATAACCCTTTGAACCCAAGCGGCCACTTTTCCAGCCAGGAACATGATACGTCATGAAGTCATTAAATAGGATGGCTGTTCAGTAAATGTGTGGGGCGCACCAATCAGTATTTTCAATGTGCAGCCCCAAATAATGAATATGGACTCTTAATTGTTGCCATTGAACTGGCATGGAAGATTCCGCTACTGTTCAAAGGGTTAAATGTATAATGTATTTAAATCAGATTTTTAGTCGAGTTGTGACGAAGTCAAACTCGACTTATAGTTTGGTGAATGGCGGGTGGGCGGGCGGGCGGGGTTCGGGCGGGCGGGCGTAAACAATTGGTTTCCGGATGATAACTTGATAGTGGTTCAACTCACATTCATTAAACTTCATACGTAGGTTGGTCTTGGTGGAAGGAAGAACCCTATTGATTTTGGACTCGCTACATCAAAGGTCAAGGTCAACGTGACCTTGAACATAGTAAATCGCAACAATTCCTTTCCGGATGATAACTTAATAGTAGTTCAACCTACATTCATGAAACTTCATAGGTGGGTTGGCCTTGGTGCGAGGAAGAACTCTATTGATCTTGGACTCACCAGATCAAAGGTCAAGGTCACAGTGACCTTTAACATAGTATATCGCAACAATTGGTTTCCGGATGATAACTTGATAGTGGTTCAACCTAGAGTCATGAAACTTCATAGATGTGTTGGCCTTGGTGCGAGGAAGAACCCTATTGATGTTGGACTCACCAGGTCAAAGGTAAAGGTCACAGTGACCTTGAACATAGTATATCGCAACAATTGGTTTCCGGATGAGAACTTGATAGTGGTTCAACCTAGAGTCATGAAACTTTATAGGTGTGTTGGCCTTGGTGCGAGGAAGAACCCTATTGACCTTGGACTCGCCAGGTCAAAGGTCAAGGTCACAGTGACCAAATTGCAACAATTGGTTTCCAGACAATAACTTGACAGTGGTTCAGCCTATAGTCATGAAACTTAATAGCTGCATTGTCCTTGCTGTGAGGAAGAACCCTACTGATCTTGAACTTGCCAGGTCAAAGGTCAAGGTCACAGTGACCTTGAACATAGTAAATCGCAACAATTGGTTTGTGGACGATAAAGTCATAGTGTCTTAACCTACATTCATGAAGCTCCATAGGTGGGTTGACTTCTTGCAAGGAAAAACCCTATTGATATTGGACTCGCCAGTTCAAAGATCAAGGTCACAGTGACCTTGAACATAGTAAATCACAACAATTGGTTTCCGGATGATAACTTGATAGTGGTTCAGCTTACATTCAATAAACTTCATAGGTAAGTTGACCTGGGTGCGACGAAGAACCCTATTGATTTTGGACTCTGCTTGGAATTCAGTACGTCAAATGTAAAGGTCACAGACCCAGCACACATTCAATAATTCATTTGCAGACAATAACTTCATAATGATCAAACCCACCTTTTCTGTTGTCACAACTCGACATTGGATCGGTGATCCTGAGCAGCATTTTTTGGATTTAAATCTATTTGATTTTTATTTCCATACTATAAATTATTCATCAGAGGCTACTTTTTCTCTCATGATTCCTTAAGATAAAAGAAACTGAGTGTATTGGCAGGAGTTTGTATTAATAATGGCTGCCCAAAGAATGGACACAAATAACTGACACTAAAACATTTACCTGTGTTAACCATTTCAGTCTTTAAGGTGGTCTGAAGGGAAGAATTCCAGAATATATTTGGCACAGAATAGACATTTGGCATAGATGGAAATACAGAGCAATCATTGAAACTTGTTTTTTCACTGTTATAGCATTGCTGGATGGAAGATGACTTCTTGAAAAACATCTTTGATACTTAAATCACTGACCATTGATCATGGAGTTGATTTTGTATTTTTGACAGGTTCATTGAAAGATTAGGATATTTATGGTTTAAAATCTCTGTTCACTTGAATATAGTTTTATTCATGTTAGCTGAAAATTAAATAAACTTCTGTCATAAACAAGGACTAATAACTGTATTTCAACAGTTAATATGCATTTCATCTTTTTTTCAGCTCATTTCCAAGTTGTTTTGAAAATATTTCTGAATATTTGTAAATTTTTATCTCATCTTGACAAAGTCAAGCTAAGCTAATCTAATCGCCGCTTCCCATCCGTCGTCCGTCAACACCATGTTTTGGTCTTCTCCTCCAAAGCCACTGGACCAATTCAAGTGAAAGTTTGTGTGAGTGATGGTCCCAAAGGGGCATTTCATTTTTGTTCAACTCAGTATGCCCGGCCCCATAGGGAGGGAGTGGGGGAAAATGCTCCAAATATTTTAAAAATCTTCTTCTCAAGAACCAGTGTGTGCAATGACTTGATATTTGCTATGTGCTATGAAGCTTCCATATGAGGTGTAGAATCAAGTTTGTTCAAACGAAGTTCGTAAAGTAATATTTGGCTTTGTAATAGGAGGGGTAAGATTTTCGGCCCCGCCCAAAATTTCTATTTTTCTAAACCGATGGTCCGGTATGAACCAAATTTGGTTTGTGGTAGTATTGGGTCATAAGTACTTGACCCATGCAAAAAAAAAAATTCCCGCATCCCCGTGGGAACCCTGGGAGCTAAAAATAGAAATATTTTCAAACGCCCATATTTCCCAAACCCCACGGAACAGAGAGCTTTTATTTGGTATGAAGTATCCTTATGACCAGTAGAATTGAATGGTAAAAAAAAATTGCCATCGTTTATGTTAGGGTGTTCTGTAATGGGCATCGAAAAAATGCTGAGTCAGCATATTTGCAAAAATTACAAAAATTCTTTTCTCCAGAACCAATCATCAGAATCTTTTGATATTTGGTATACAGCATTCATAGGGGGGTCAGATAAAAGTTTGTTCAAATAAAGCTCATTGGTTCATATTTGGGCTCTCTACAGGAGCCCGACGTTTTAACGTAGGGTAATATGGGGAATATTCTTTAAAAATCTTCTTCAGAACCACCAGTCAGAATCTTTTAATATTTGGTATACATCATTGTTATGAGGGTCAGATTCTAGATTGTTCAAACCAAGTCCCTAGGTTAATATTTGGGCTTCCTACGGAAGCCCAAATTTTATCTTTGTTCAATATGGAGGGTAATTTAAAAAAATCTTCTTCAGATCCATCAGTCAGAATGCTTTGATATTTGGTATGCAACATCTCTATGGGGGTCAGATTCAAGTTTGTTCAAATCAAATCCCTAGGTATATATTTGGGCTCACTATGGTAGCCCAAATTTTTACTTAGTGCAATATGAGAAAATTTCTTTAAAAATCTTCTTCAGATCCACCAGTCGGAATGCTTTTATATTTGGTATACAACATCTCTAGGGGGGGTCAGATTCCAGGTTGTTCAATTCGAGTGCCTAGGTTAATATTTGGGCTCCATATGGGAACATGAAATTTAACTTAGTTCAATATGAGGGAATTTCTTCAAAAATCTTCTTCTTCAGATTCACTTGTCAGAATGCTTTCACATTTGGTATACAACATCTCTAGGGGGGTCAGATTCAAGTTTGTTCAAATCGGATCCATAGGTGAATATTTGGGCTCGCTATGGTAGCCCAAATTTGAACTTAGTGCAATTCGAAGAAATTTCTTTACAATTTCTCTTCTTCAGATCCAACAGTCAGAATGCTTTCATATTCGGTACACAACATCTCTAGGGAAGTCAGATTTAACTGTGTTCAAATCAAGAGCCTGGGTTAATATTTGGGCTCTCTATGGGAGCCGGAATTGGCCATTTTGCTGAAGAATTAAAAATTTTGTATTCAGTACCCTCTAGAGGTACTAAGATTAATCCACATAGGTTGTATCAAGGGGCTTCATAGGGGAGCTCTGCATTTTACTTGTGATCAACTGAAGAAAAGGCATGATGCCCAGATTATTTTTGAGGGACTCAAGGATTGACAGTGTAGCCTATGGAGATGGCTTGCTTAATGTAGACTCATTCTTGGACTCTGTTTAAATTGTGTTCTGTACAAGATGAGCGCTTCAGCCCCCGTGGGGCCTCTTGTTTATTTAATCCTTTACCCAACGTAGACGATATCAAAATTTATTGTTTTAAATATCATTTTTAGCTCAACTTTGACGAAGTCAAATTTGAGCTATTGTCATGGTCCGTCGTCTGTCCATCCGTCCGTCTGTCCGTACGTCAACAATTGGCTATGGCTCGGGCTAGAGGTCGTATTTATGAACCGATCTTTACGGAACTTCTTGTGACGGGACGAGTGTTTTTGGATGCGAAATTCAAGATGGCTGCCAGCCACCATTTTGTACTGACGATGCAGAAATCTGTTTTTTGTACAGAACTTCCATATGAAAGCTCTGATTTGAATAATTTTTTGTATGAATGTTTAGTACCATGGGATGCATCACATATAATACGGGTTTTTTTTCTCGTGCGTAAATTATGCAAATTAGACTAACTTTGATGTTTTTTGGTGTTACTTTCAGCACTGTAAGTGCAAATGCCAATACGGCTCAGGCTAGAGGTCGTATTTATGAACCGATCTTTACGAAACTCCTTGGGTACCTTTGTTATCACCGTGGGACGAGAACGAGTGTTTTTGGGTCCGGTCCGAAATTCAAGATGGCCGATGGCAGCCATTTTGTACAAAATTGGTGCAATCAGATCTTTGCACAGAACTTCCATATGAAAGCGCTGATTTGAATAATTTTTTGTGTGAATGTTTAGTACCATGGGATACATCACATATAATACAGGTTTTTTTCTCATGCAGAAATTATGCAAATTAGATGAACTTTGATTTTTTCAGTGCTACTTACACACAGTAAGTACACATGTCAATACGGCTCGGGCTAGAGTCTGTATTTATGAATCCATCTTCACGAAACGTCTTGGGTACCTTTGTTATCACCGTGGGATGAGAACGAGTGTTTTCGGGTGTGGTCCGAAATTCAAGATGGCCACCAGCAGCCATTTTGTACCAAAATTAGTACAATCAGTCTTTTGTACAGAACTTCTGTATGAAAGTTCTGATTTGAAAAAATTTTTGTATGAATGTTTCGTAACATGGAATACATCACATATAGTACGGGTTTTTTTTCTCGTGCAGAAATTATGCAAATTAGATGAACTTTGATTTATTCAGTGCTACTTATACACTGTAAGTGCACATGTCAATACGGCTCGGGCTAGAGGCTGTATTTGTGAACCGATCTTCACAAAACTTCTTGGGTACCTTTGTTATCACCTTGGGACGAGAACGAGTGTTTCTGGGTGCGGTCCAAAATTCAAGATGGCTGCCAGTGGCCATTTTGTACCGAAATTAGGTCAAATCAGTTTTTTGTCACAACTTATACACAGCTCATATTTGTGAACTGATCTTCACGAAACTTCTTGGGTACCTTTGTTTTCACCAGGGTCAGGAATGAGTGTGTTTTGGGGTGCCTTTGTTATCACTGTGCTATGAGAACAAATATTTTGGGGTTCAGTCAGACCCACTCTGGGACTCAAAGATTTCTTTTCTAGTTTAGCATCTGTCACCCACCTTTACAATACTTTACCTATACATTTGTTACAGGCAACAGTCAGTATTTATGTACAGACCATTACAATACTTTATATGTACCTTTGTTATCAGGTCATTACCTAGATGTTTGTCATTGCTGTGTCACATACTATACATGTACATGTCTTTGTCTTGACAAGTTGAGCTACAGTGTCATTGACACTTTCTTTTAAATTTTTTCAAAAAATTTCAACAAAACCATACCATGTGACCCCTCTTTGGAATGAGCTCAACGAGCTCGTTCCAAAGAGGGGGTCACATGATATGGTTTTGTTGAAATTTTTCGAAAAATATTTTTTCATCTGCTGAATTTCCATATTACGTGGGCAGATGTGGGCGATTCGTTGGGTAAAGGGTTAAATCAATAATTTTTTAAAAAAAAATCATTGATTTAAATCATGATTTAAATCAGTGATTTAAATCAATTGATTTAAATCAGCCAACCCTGTGTAAATGGTAGGGACCTGCGAGCCGGGGATAAAACTTCGAGCCGAATCTCGAGCCGAATCATCCCTCTGGTATCGAGTTGTGTCGAATCTCGAACCTTGAAACCGGCGCGACGGCGACATTCGTGCTTCCATAGTCTGCAATACCGGTACTCTGCATGCTGGATGAGTTCAGAATCAATTGGTCTGGAATCGAGTAGTATTCTCGCACTGCGAGAATACTCGATTCCAGACCAATTGATTCTGAACTCATAGACTCGCAGTTTTATTCTACCCACTTGGTGGTCGTGGCTCGTGCTCAGCCTCATCAGCACTAAATACCATTATTATAAAAGCAAACAAGGCATGTCGGAAAATATGATAAAAAATCTCAAACTCAAAGTCTCGCGAAACACAGTATCGCGCACTAATAGTGAAGATAGACATACAATATTCTCAAAAACCCGGGAACGAATATTCCCGGGACGAATCTTCCCTGACCCCTAGAGATCGTACGGTAGCCCGGGGGTTTAATAATCAACAAAATTGGAGAGCTAATACGTTCAGAGAGCGATTTATTACACTATCGTTAGCGTATGACGGCGTGTTCTTGATGCGAGCGAGTGCACATATAATTCGCCGTTTGAACAGAGGTCGGTTCGAAAAATACGAATCGGACGGTGAGGTATCGAGTCGAATCGAATCTCGGCGATGGTTTCGAGTCGGGCCGAATCTCGAACGGTTCGCAGCTCCCTAGTAAATGGTATGGAAAAAGTATGGAAATTTAATTAACTGTATTCAGAATCACTTTCGCTGTTCATGAAATTCAAATTCCATTCTAAAGTTTTCTTTATTAGCTCAACTTTGACGAAGTCAAATTTGAGCTATTGTCATGGCCCGTCCGTCCGTCCGTCCGTCCGTCCGTCCGTCTGTCCGTCCGTCTGTCCGTCCGTCTGTCCGTACGTCAACAATTGGCTATGGCTCGGGCTAGAGGTCGTATTTATGAACCGATCTTTACGAAACTTCTTGTGTACCTTTGTTATGACCCTGGGACGGGAACGAGTGTTTTTAGGTGTGATCCGAAATTCAAGATGGCTGCCAGTGGCCATTTTGTACCGATGATGCAAAAATCAGTTTTTAGCTCACCTGAGCGAAGCTCAAGGGGAGCTTTACTAATCACTTTCTGTCCGTCGTCCGTCGTCCGTCGTCCAGCGTCCGTCGTCGTCCGTCCGGCGTTAACTTTACATTATCGACTTCTCCTCCTAAACCACTAGCCCAATTTTATTCAAATGTTGGCTAAATGTTTATTACCTAATGCCAATTCAGATTTGTTCAAATGAAGTTGCCCCTCCTCCTGAGTGGTTCCACGCCCCCAAGGGGCACCAAAATCTTTGTAAATCTTCTTCTCATGAACCAGCAGTAGCAGAGACTTGATATTTGGTGTGCAGCTTCCTTTTGAGGTGTAGACTCAGATTTGTTCAAGAGAAGTTTGTGGGGCTATACTTGGCGTCGTTATGGGAGGGGCAAAATTTTTTGCCCCGCCCAAAATTTCTATTTTCCAAACCGAGAGGCTGATTTGAACCAAATTTTATGTGAGGGCTTATTGGGTCATGAGTACTTGATTTATGCAAAAAAAAATTTTCCCGCAGCCCCGTGGGAACCGCAGGAGCTAAAAATAGAAAAAATTTAAAATGCCCATATCTCCAAAACTGCACGGCACTGAGAATTTTTATTTGGTGTGCAGCTTCCTTAGGACCAACAGAAAGGATTGGTAAAAAAAAATTGCCATCGGTTTTATCATAGGGTACAGTTTCGGGACTTTGAAAAAGTGCTGAGTCAGCACTTTTTAACACTGTAGGCAATGGGAAAAACATTAAAAAATCTTCTTCTCCAGATCCAGCAGGCAGAATCTTTTGATATTTGGTATGCAACATTGTAGGGTGGATCTGATTCAAGTTTGTTCAAATCGGCCCCCTGGGTTCATATTTGGGCTCAGTATAGGAGCCCGATTTCGAACTTAGTGCATTTCAGGCAAATTTCTTAAAAAATCTTCTTCTCCAGATCCAGCAGGCAGAATCTTTTGATATTTGGTATGCAACATTGTGGGGTGGATCTGATTCAAGTTTGTTCAAATCGGCCCTCTGGGTTTATATTTGAGCTCAGTATAGGAGCCCAAATTTGAACTTACTGCATTTCAGGCAAATTTCTTTGAAAATCTTCTTCTCCAGATCCAGCAGTCAGAATCTTTTGATATTTGGCATGCAACATTGTAGGGTGGATCTGATTCAAGTTTGTTCAAATCGGCTCCCTAGATTCATATTTGGGCTCAGTATAGGAGCTTGAATTCAAACTTAGTGCATTTCAGGCACATTTCTTCAAAAATCTTCTTCTCCAGATCCAGCAGGCAGAATCTTTTGATATTTGCTGTGCATTGTTGCGGGGTAGATCTGATTCAAGTTTGTTCAAATCGGTCCCCCTGGATTCATATTTGGGCTTACTATAGAAGCCCGAATTCGAACTTAGTGCATTTCAGGCAAATTTCTTAAAAAATCTTCTTCTCCAGATCCAGCAGGAAGAATCTTTTCATATTTGGTAAGCAACATTGTGGGGTGGATCTGATTCAAGTTTGTTCAAATCGGATCCCTGGGTTAATATTTGGGCTCAGTATAGGAGCCCAATTTCGAACTTAGTGCATTTCAGGCAAATTTCTTAAAAAATCTTCTTCTCCAGATCCAGCAGGCAGAATCTTTTGATATTTGGTATGCAACATTGTAGGGTGGATCTGATTCAAGTTTGTTCAAATCGGCCCCCTGGGTTCATATTTGGGCTCAGTATAGAAGCCCGATTTTGAACTTAGTGCATTTAGGCAAATTTCTTAAAAAATCTTCTTGTCCAGATCCAGCAGGCAGAATCTTTTGATATTTGGTATGCAACATTGTGGGGTGGATCTGATTCAAGTTTGTTCAAATCGGCTTCCTAGATTCTTATTTAGGCTCACTATAGAAGCTCGAATTTGAACTTAGTGCATTTCATGCAAATTTCTTAAAAAATCTTCTTCTCCAGATCCAGCAGGCAGAATCTTTTCATATTTGGTAAGCAACATTGCGGGGTGGATCTGATTCAAGTTTGTTCAAATCGGCCCCCTGGGTTTATATTTGGGCTCAGTATAGGAGCCCAAATTTGAACTTAGTGCATTTCAAGCAAATTTATTAAAAAATCTTCTCCAGATCCAGCAGGCAGAATCTTTTGATATTTGGCATGCAACATTGTGGGATGGATCTGATTCAACTTTGTTCAAATCGGCTTCCTAGATTCATATTTGGGCTCACTATAGAAGCTCGAATTCGAACTTAGTGCATTTCAGGCAAATTTCTTAAAAAATTTTCTTCTCCAGATCCAGCAGGCAGAATCTTTTGATATTTGGTATGCAACATTGTGGGATGGATCTGATGCAAATTTGTTCAAATCGGCTCCTTAGATTCATATTTAGGCTTACTATAGAAGCTCGAATTCGAACTTAGTGCATTTCAGGCAAATTTCTTAAAAAATCATCTTCTCCAGATCCAGCAGGCAGAATCTTTTGATATTTGGTATGCAACATTGCGGGGTGGATCTGATTCAAGTTTGTTCAAATCGGCCCCCTGGATTCATATTTGGGCTTAATATAGAAGCCTGAATTCGCACTTAGTGCATTTCGGGCAAATTTATTAAAAAATCTTCTTCTCCAGATCCAGCAGGCAGAATCTTTTGATATTTGGTATGCAACATTGTGGGGTGGATCTGATTCAAGATTGTTCAAATCGGCTTCCTAGTTTCATATTTGGGCTCACTATAGAAGCTTGAATTCGAACTTAGTGCATTTCAGGCAAATTTCTTAAAAAATCTTCTTCTCCAGATCCAGCTTCAGAATCTTTTCATATTTGGTAAGCAACATTGTGGGGTGGATCTGATTCAAGTTTGTTCAAATCGGCCCCCTGGGTTTATATTTGGGCTCCGTATAGGAGCCCAAATTTTAACTTAGTGCATTTCAGGCATATTTCTTAAAAAATCTTCTTCTCCAGATCCAGCAGGCAGAATCTTTTGATATTTGGTATGCAACATTGTGAGGTGGATCTGATTGTGATTCATGAACGTATTTATTTGTAAAGTTGATAGAATCTTAGACAAAATTTGCAGAAAAGATCTACTATAGAAGGGGTGGTATCCAGGGTGAACCGTTTACCCAAATCTAGCAGTACTAATGCATTATTCACACAAATCTCCGTTCAAATTTTATGACCCCTCATTGGAACACACGCATTCAGCTCATTCCAACAAAGGTCATATGCCATGTTTTCGAGACAAAAGAATAAAAATTTTAGTTATTCATGAAATTTTTAGGCAACTGTTGTCTGTTATTCACATTGCTTCATGAAATTTCAGTACTTTTGGAAGTTACCTCAGTAATCAAGGGTTAATTCCCCTTAATTAAATGTCGCCTCTAAAAAACAACCACTTTGCATATCTTACCTTTTTACCAGCATAACTGCCAAAACTTGTCAGCATTCTTCGCAAAAATCGCTATTCAAATTTTAATTTTTGTCTCTTAAACATACATGTACTTATCGCTTGTAAATACCCCATTGGAATGAGCTTTTTGAGCTCATTCCAACGAGAGGTCGCACACCATGCTTTTTGAGTCAAAAAAGCAATTTTTTAGTTATTCCAGAATTTCGTACGTAAAACACAGCCTTATGACTTCACATTAAAATGAGCTCTCTAAGCTTGTTCCAATCAACATTCACGCACTATGTCTTTCACACAAAAAATAAAATTTTCCATTTATTCCGGAATTTTGTTTGCAAGAACAGTCTTACCCCCCCCCTCCCCCCCCCACCCACACACACACACACACACACACACACACACACACACACACACACACACACACACACACACACACACACACACACACACACACAGAGACACACACATCTAAAAGTTCGGCAGCAAAAAAACAGTTACTTCAATTTTTAAATGCATTATAGGAACAACTTGCCTAATCAAATTTAAATACTTTTGCATCATTCTGTATCTAGAACAAACCATTTACCATATCTTTACGCAAAATTCTCCAGCATCATTCACAAAAAAACACCATTATTTATATATTCACATTTCTGTCTCAAAAATATACCTGATCTTCCCATACCCCTATTGGAATAAGCTGTTTGAGCTTGTTCCAATGATGATAAAAAAAACTAATATTTTGGAAAATTTGTGAAAATTTTTGTTTTCTTGCATGCAAATATGTACATGTAGCACATGGAAGATATCCACAGTTGGGGAGAGATGTCCAAGGCTATCTCTTCACATTCCTTGTTTGTGCTTCATGCTAAAGATAAAGATAAATTTGCTTTATTAAAAATCATTGGAGATTGGCCACACACCAATGATTTTAAATAAAACTAATTTTAGGTAACAAATGTTGAACTTCAAACAAAATCTATCACTCAACCAGTTAATGTTGATGAGGCATGACATGGTGAAGGTGACCTAAAATACTTCTTAGAGTCACTTTGTCAGGTGAGCGATTAAGGCCACGTGGGGCCTCTTGTTTGTACAGAACTTCTGTATGAAAGTTCTGATTTGAATAAAGTTTTGTATAAATGTTTAGTACCATGGGATACATCACATATAATACAGGTTTTTTTCTCGTGCGTAAATTATGCAAATTAGACTGACTTTGATTTATTTAGTTTTACTTTCAGAGCTGTAAGTGCCAAGCTGCTATGGCTTGGGCTAAAGGCCGTATTTATGAACCAATCTTTACGAAACTTCTTGGGTACCTTTGTTATGACCGTGGGATGAGAACGAGTGTTTTTGGGTGCAGTCCGAAATTCAAGATGGCTGCCAGCAGCCATTTTGTACCGACGATGTAGAAATTTTTTTTTTGTACAGAACTTCCATATGAAAGCTCTGATTTGAATAATTTTTCATATGAATGTTTAGTACCATGAGATACATTACATATCTTATGGGTATGGGTTTTTTTCTCGTGCTTATATTATGAGACTAACTTTGATTTATTTAGTGTTACTTTCAGCACTGTAAGTGCAAATCCCTATACGGCTCGGGCTAGAGGCCGTATTTATGAGCCGATCTTTACGAAACATCATGGGTACCTTTGTTATCACTGTGAGAGGAGAACGATTGTTTTGGGGTCTGGTCGGAAATTCAAGATGGCCACTGGCAGCCATTTTGTACAAAATTAGGGGCACTCAGATTTTTGCACAGAACTTCCATATGAAAGCTCTGATTTGAATAATTTTTTGTATGAATGTTTAGTACCGTGGGATACATTACATATAATATGGGTTTTTTTCTTGTGCGTAAATTATGCAAATTAGGCTAACTTTGATTTATTTAGTGTTACTTTCAGCACTGTGAGTGCAAATCCCAATACGGCTCGGGCTAGAGGCCGTATTTATGAATTGATCTTCATGAAACTGCTTGGGTACCTTTGTTATCACTGTGGGATCAGAAGGGAGTGTTTTGGGGTCCAGTCTGAAATTCAAGATGGCCACTAGCAGCCATTTTGTTCAAAATTAGGTGCAATGAGATGTTTTGGTTTGTGGTAGTATTGGGTCATAAGTATTTGACCCATGCCAAAAAAAAAATTCCCGCATCCCCATGGGAACCCTGGGATCTAAAAATAGAAATATTTTCAAACGCCCATATTTCCCAAACCCCACGGAACAGAGAGCTTTTATTTGGTATGAAGTATCCTTATGACCAGTAGAATTGAATGGTAAAAAAAAATTGCCATCGGTTATGTTAGGGTGTTCTGTAATGGGCATCGAAAAAATGCTGAGTCAGCATATTTGCAAAAATTTTAAAAAATCTTTTCTCCAGAACCAATCATTAGAATCTTTTGATATTTGGTATACAGCATTCATAGGGGGGTCAGATAAAAGTTTGTAGAAATAAAGCTCATTGGTTCATATTTGGGCTCTCTACAGGAGCCCGAAGTTTTAACATAGGGTAATATGGGGAATATTCTTTAAAAATCTTCTTCTTCAGAACCACCAGTCAGAATCTTTTAATATTTGGTATACATCATTGTTATGAGGGTCAGATTCTAGATTGTTCAAACCAAGTCCCTAGGTTAATATTTGGGCTTCCTACGGAAGCCCAAATTTTATCTTTGTTCAATATGGAGGGTAATTTAAAAAAATCTTCTTCAGATCCATCAGTCAGAATGCTTTGATATTTGGTATGCAACATCTCTATGGGGGTCAGATTCAAGTTTGTTCAAATCAAATTCCTAGGTATATATTTGGGCTCACTATGGTAGCCCAAATTTTTACTTAGTGCAATATGAGAAAATTTCTTTAAAAATCTTCTTCTTCAGATCCACCAGTCGGAATGCTTTTATATTTGGTATACAACATCTCTAGGGGGGTCAGATTCCAGATTGTTCAATTCGAGTGCCTAGGTTAATATTTGGGCTCCATATGGGAACATGAAATTTAACTTAGTACAATATGAGGGAATTTCTTCAAAAATCTTCTTCAGATTCACTTGTCAGAATGCTTTCACATTTGGTATACAACATCTCTAGGGGGGTCAGATTCAAGTTTGTTCAAATCGGATCCATAGGTGAATATTTGGGCTCGCTATGGTAGCCCAAATTTGAACTTAGTGCAATTCGAAGAAATTTCTTTACAATTTCTCTTCTTCAGATCCAACAGTCAGAATGCTTTCATATTCGGTACACAACATCTCTAGGGAAGTCAGATTTAACTGTGTTCAAATCAAGAGCCTGGGTTAATATTTGGGCTCTCTATGGGAGCCGGAATTGGCCATTTTGCTGAAGAATTAAAAATTTTGTATTCAGTACCCTCTAGAGGTACTAAGATTAATCCACATTGGTTGTATGAAGGGGCTTCATTGGGGAGCTCTACATTTTACTTATGATCAACTGAAGAAAAGGCATGATGCCCAGATTATTTTTGTCACTCCTGAGGGACTCAAGGATTGACAGTGTATCCTATGGAGATGGCTTGCTTAATGTAGACTCATTCTTGGACTCTGTTTAAATTGTGTTCTGTACAAGATGAGCGCTTCAGGCCCCGTGGGGCCTCTTGTTTCATTTTTTGTCTCTTAAACATAGCTTATGACCCCCTCATTTTAATGAACTTATTACAATGAGGGGTCATAAACTATGCTTTTAATGCAAATATTAAAAAAAAATGGTTATTCAAGAATTTTATTTGCAAGTGCTGTCTGCCTTTAGTGTAAGGTAAAGGGTTAAGCACCAGTAAGGAAGTGAAGCAGTGCCTCTTCACTGCGGTAAACAGGCTCTGTTTTTCTGTTAAAATAGGACCCAGTCACCAATAGTTGGGAAGTGCAAACCCTCTCTAAAATGGGCAGCATGGCTTATTAACACTCGCCCCTAGTCTTTAGTTGATACTGGGGGCGCGGTGGCTCAGTTGGTAGAAGTGCAGACTGCAAGCCGAGAGGTCCTCTGTTCGAATCCCACCTGCGGCAACCGCGTTGTGTCCTTGGGCAAGACACTTCACCCCATTTGCCTTCATGGGGGCACGATGACGCTGTGTACTGAGGCGTACTGCACGTCGATGGTGCGCATGTCTTCAACCAATCTAACCCTGCCTGTGCTGCGGTGCAGAGTTCAGAGTTACGATGTTGGAGAGCTGACAGCTGCTCGTCGTTGCTCGGTGGTTCTCTCCGGGTACTCCGGCTTCCTCCACCCGTAAAACTGTCACGGTCACGATTAGCCATTGTGCATAAGTATGTGACCTTAAACACCAATAAATAAATAAATTTAGTTGATACTCAAGTTGTCATGATTAGCCATTGTGCAAAAATATGTGACCTTAAACACCAATAAATAAATAAATGAATAAGCACCGGTAAATAAAGTTGTAGTACATGTTTTTCATAAAGACTCATTATGGGCTTCTAGCTGTCAGTTAACAATTCCATTACATCCGGTCTTTTTTTTTGTACCTTACTAGTATATTTTGGTCAACTTCCCATCAATATATTTGAATCGGTGAACAGTGGGACAGATGAACTAAGAGAACTTTAACTTCTCCCCCTTCGGAACCACAGGAAATGAAGTGGTGCTTGTTTACTGTGGTAAACCAGCTGTTTTACTGGTAAAATAGGGCCCAGTCACCAATGCTAAGGGTGGAGGTCACTGTGTCTTATTTTACCATTAAATGCTTGGGGTGGAGATCCTCGTGGAAACCCCAGGAAGTTAAGCAATGCAGTGGGGTAAACACGCCCTTATTGTAAAATAGGACCCTGTCACCAAAGCTTGGGAAGGTCCTCTATAATAGGCAACATGGGTACAAACGATTGACTAAACTTGACTATGTGACCTAAAACACAATAACTTAAACTTCTTGAAAAACGATAATTGGCTGGTGCACATATTTGACCGACAAAAATTAATAGCAGGGACCGACCTGGGCATGCGCCAGTGCGTATTTGGTTCTGAAACTTCAGGACCTGGCTCTTAAATCTCAGAAATAGGCTTCTCAGTTGGCGCATAATTTTTCAGATCATATTTGGATATTCTTTTGATGAATAATCAAGAGACACTCTTACATGTATTATATATATGATTATCATTTATCATTGTTGTAGAGTGCTTAAGTTCATACTTCAAGTCTTAATTACCAAGCATTAATCTTCACTGTGGTTTCTGATCAAGTCTTGGCTGCCTAAATAGGCAGCCAAGACTTGATCAGAAACCACAGTGAAGATTAATGTTTGCTATAGTGTACTAAATGAAAATGATGAGAGCTATTACATACTTGCAGTGTGTGTTACAAACAGCAGTGTGACTCCGTAAATTGAAATCTGGCGCATGAATTGAAAAAATAGTCCTGATCGGTCCCTGTAATAGTGGGTATTTTGTTGCAAATATAATAATCATACATGCATGATAAGGTACTCCAGAGTAGCCCTGAAGAATATCACCTGTCAGAATGAGAGAAATGTACAGACATTGAATTCAAGATGCTATTTTCGTCTGTTTTTTGTGATTTGGTCTTGATTTCACAATATTCTATTTAGGGTATCTTGACCAGCTAATGTATAATTGTGGTAGTGATCTGGGGTCAATACTAAACTTTTACAATTGTATTTTCTAATTTCTACCTATTAATATAACTGACTAAAATGAATCATTAGCATTTTAAAAGATATGGCAATTGGCAGACTGGCAAATTTCCACATCTTTGAAATTGCTAATGGTTCATTTCAACCCATTTAAAGTCGACTAGTTTCCCGCGGGAACCCCGGGAAGTGAAGCAGTGCCTGTTCACTGTGGTAAACAGGCTCTGGTTTACTGGTAAAATAGGACCCAGTCACCAATGCTTGAGAGGTGCAAATCCTCTTTAAAATGGGCAACATGATTTATTAACGCTCACCCCTGGTCTTGAGTTGATACTCATGTTGTCATGATTAGCCATTGTGCAAAAAATATGTGACCTTACACCAATAAATAAAGTCGGCTAGAAAAAACAGTTATAGAAAAAACAATTGTAAAAGATTTATAGTATTGGTCCCTTGTCGAAAAAATACTAATTTTGTGTAGAGCTGTAGGTTTTCAAATTTCTTGTTCGGTTTCGGTTTTGGTTTTTCAGGTGGAGTAAAACCTCTGTTCGGTTTGTTTTTCGGTTTGTTCATGAAGCCAAATAAAATTCAATAAAACTCATTCTTGTTTCCGGAGTCATAACTGAATGGCATGAAATTAAGTGAAACTCAATGAATGCCCGAAATAAGCTATAATACATGAAGAATCAGGAAGCTCAATATAATAATTACCTAAATATACAGAACTTTTATTGTGCTTGGCCATTTTTCGAGGTCTGACACCTACACGCAACTTGAGGAAAGCTACAAACACAACTAAACTGAAATGTCGGAAATTCACAGAATGTAGCCTTCCCAGAGTAGTGAAAGTACCCAGACACTGCCATTGGCAGTGTCTGGGTACTCTCACTACTCTGGGATGGTTACATTCTGTGAATTTTTGCAGCAAGAGTATTTAATAAAAAACGAAAAACCTTAGATTATGGGATGTCGACGGTTTCGGTTTCGGTTTTTAAAAACCCCTAAAAACCTCGGTTCGGTTTCAGTTAACCTACAGCTCTAATTTTGTGATCATAGTACTGTTTATTGCCCTAGTCATCAAGCATTGATTGGTTATGGCATTTTGGTCAAATGAAAATTTGTCTGTAGGAAACATTGGAATTAGCATTATTAATATTTCTTTTTTGCTATTTCAGTTAAACTGAACGTCTTGGATATTTCTGCTCTTTTAATGGACAGTACTGTAAGCCGTGGACATGAAAAATAGGTTAGCAACATTTTAATAACAAATTGCAATTTCCAGTTAACCCTTTACCCAATGCAGACGATATCAAAATTTATTATTTTAAATAGTTTTTAACATTTTTCAAAAAATTTCAACAAAACCATATCATGTGACCCCTCATTGGAACGAGCTTGTTCCAACGAGGGGTCACATGATATGGTTTTGTATCGATTGTTTGAAAAATAATATTTTTTCAAGTGCTGAATTTGCATATTACGTGGTCGGATGTTGCCGATTCATTGGGTAAAGGGTTAATTTCTGCACATTTTTATCATTCCTGCACCTCACACTAAAAAAGTAGTTCAAAAATGGATTTCAAGGTCTGAGAAAGATTCTGTTAAGAATCGGGGGAAAAAAGTTGTCATCGCTTTTATACCAGTGTGATTTTTTAACACTCTGAAATTTGGTCTTGATGTATAATTGTTTACAGATGGAGGTGTACAAAACTGTTGATATACTCGATACAGTGAATTCTTGATAGCTCAAGCTTCAAAAACTTGTATAACCCAGATACATGTAAATGGAAGTGATTCATTGCTCCAAACCATTTGAGTGCACAAACCCATTAATTTCTACTTCCCCATGGGAGCCCTGGAAAGTGAAGCAAGTCTTGTTTACTGTGGTAAACAATTTCTGATTCACTGGTAAAATAGGGCCCAGTCAACAATACTTGGGGTGGAAGTCCTTTAAAATGTTCAACTTGGGTATAAACTATTGATTAAACTTGACTTTATCTCCATGTTGTGGTCATGATTTACTTTTTGCAACATTGACTTCTTTGCAACCACAAGGCCAAATTCAAACATTTATTGCACAGACCATCTATGGAGTATACCCTTTCTATTTTGTTCAAATGAAGCAGCTGCCATATTTGGGCTCTGGTTTATGCCCCAAAAGCTTTAAAACCTTTAAAATCTTATGAACCACCAGAGGGAATGCCTTGATATTTGGTATGCATCATCCTTTGGTGCAGAAGATTAGAGTTTGTTCAAGGGAAGTTGGTAGGACAATATTTGGGCTCTCTGTGGGGGCATATCCATTTTGGGCTCTGTCAAAAATTTCTATTTTAAGAACCAGTGGGCCAATTTCAACAAAATTTGGCATGTAGTATAAGTGATTGATACCCCTCCCCCCCCCCCCCCCCCCCCCCCAAAAAATGATTTTCACAGCCCTATGGCAACCCCAGGGTCTAAAAATGGAAAAAAATTCAAAAGGCCATGTTATCTGGTATGAAGGAACCTTAGGACCAGTAGAATGGAATGGTTAAAAACATTGTTCTTGGTTATGTTAGGGTGGGTGGTAGGAGGCGATCAAAAAATGATGAGTCAGCATTTTGCAGTGGGAAACTCCAGTCAGCTGTCAAACACAAGTTCTGTGTTATTGTTTTAACTTAATGTAATGAAATAATTTTCTGTCAGTGCTTAAATAAGTGGCAGAGGATAAATTGGTCTGATTCCTGTATGAATACCTTTCAATTTAACCCTCATGACTTCAGTGTATTTTCCAAAGATTTTATTTCATGTTGAACCCTTTTCAACAGGCCTGGTATTTTCAGGAGTGATTTATTCGCTTGCCTACTGCTCTCCTTAAAAAAATTGAGGGCGAATATTAGCCCTCCTGACCTGATTACCATAACAGCCTCTTCCTAAAACCCACATCTTTTCAAATCTCTGCTATGTTAGTGGTCACTGTAAGATTGCAACACTGCCCCTCACACACCTCCGGGCCTTGACGAGGCCTGGAGGTGTTAGAGGGGCAGTGTAGCCGTCTCGGAGACTACCTTGTTAGCAGTACCAAATAAAATGTACAAAGCCCACTAGACAGAATTAATTAATAGTAAGAATTTTGCCACTCGTAGCTTTTGTAAACCTGAGAGATAATCGCTCCCCTGGGTCATGCAAAGGGAGCGATTTGTAACTCACCTTAGGGCCCTGCGAAGCTTCGAGTATTCGATTCGATGTCGACATCGCTTTGGTATTCGTGTATCGATCTCGAATAGTTAGCCGATTCGTTAGTCAAACGAAGCATCGAGGAAAATGAATCAGTGTTCGACAATGTACATTTTGAGTTTTTAGAACGGGAAATTAAACGTTCGTTTTGTGACTTTTGCAAATTGGAGCTGTTTTAACTTGTAGACTGTTGTTCACGTCCCATCTATACAACCGAAATATCCAGCTATGGGCCTAAGCCCCGCTCCCAGTCCCAGAATCTTCTAACACAATAATGGGGGCATGTCGCCTGGAGCGCTTCCATTAGTATGTTAGAAAACTGTGGGAGGAAAATCTCTTTAGTTCCTTTGCATTGTTCGGCGTTGGTACTTGGAAGTTGGAATGAAATAAAGGCAATTTGTGTGAATGAGCACTGCGTCAATATTAGAGTTAGATAATGCAGAAACTAACACAGTTTAACGCCTTCGCTGCTTTTGATGTATACTGAGTTTCTACAAGACCCGAATCCTGATAATACAAAAACAACCAAACATTACAGTAATGGGGTTCCTATAAGATGTACATGTATTTAGCCAGGCTAACGTACCTGAAGTTAGCGGCTGTAGCCGACTTCAACCCATGGGAATTAATGTGCCACTTGCATTATATTCGTGCTTTTAATTCTCATGTTTCAATTTAGTGTTTTTTCTCAAATGTTTCTGTGCAGTAACACCTTAATTTCTGTCCATATTTATGTCTTGAATTTATTGTCGGGCCAAGTGAACATCTGAATGGCCATTCAACGAGAAAGAAAATTAAAACAACGCCAAGTTGTCAAGTTATGTCAACTCACTCTTCTCGCAGTGCTTTCCGGACATTTCTGCACAAGATAATGCCAGTTATAGCTATTTCTCGAGTTTATCCCGATTCGATTCGAGATTCGATTCGATGTCGACATCAGTCCCGATTCGATTCGAGATTCGATTCGAACATAAATTTCCCGATTCGCAGGGCCCTAACTCACCTGCATTTTTTAGAGTTCCAGGCCTGTTTCAATGCTGTGCACATGTTTTTTTTTTCTTGTTTCTTGGAAACATTTGTCTGATTTCTGTCTGCATGTCTTTAATTTAACCCTCTCAAGGCTTCAATGTTGGTTCCAAACATTTTATTTCATGTAATACTGTTAATGAAAACCTATTTCTGATTTCTTTAAAAATATTTTACTCCCCAAAATAAGCCCCCATAATTTCTTTCTGTTTTGTTTATTTTTGATGCTTTAACCATTTTCACACAGATTTGGATTTACTGGTGGCAGTAAAATTCTGTTTCTCTAGTTTGAAATCTTTCTTATTCCTAAAAACCACTGGGCCAGATTCATTCATTTATGGCACAGACCATCATTGGAGTAAACCTTTTCTCCTTTATTCAAATGAAGCTGCTGCCATCTTCAGGCTGGGGGAATTTACTCTTCTGATTTTTTCCCTCCAAATTACTACATTCCCTAGGGTGGAGTTAACCCTTTACCTAACGTTACGGCCAAAACTGCCCAGCGCTATTCTCAAAAATCACCAGTTAATTTTCATTATTTTTTCATTTTTTGTTTCAAAAACATAGGCTATGACCCCTCGTTGGAACGAGCTCGTCGAGCTCTTTCCAATGAGGGGTCATAATCTGTTTTTGAGACAAAAAATGAAAGAAATTAGTTAGGGCTTAAAAAATAAAAAAATATGTTTCTCAGGCCCTGCCGCATACTCTCTTTTTATAACCAATTTGACTTAAAAAAAATTAAAATCAAATGGTTTATGTCTGATATTTTACCCAAGTTAAAAAAAATTGATGAATTTGTCCCTTGAGTGCAAGAAGGCTTTGCAATGCTTTAGCATTGCAAAGCCTTCTTGCTCTCAAGGGATGAAATACACCACCACCCATGCTATTCTGTAGATAATGAGGCCTGAAACTTGAACCAAGAACATGAATGTTTGATGGCAAAGAAGTAATTACTGAAATAAGAAATAAAATAAAAAAAACGCTCGCCCGCATGCAATTTCACAAATAATGGCCTGAGAAACAGAAGATATACTTTGTGTGGCCTTATTCAAGATTTTTGTTTTGCCAGTGCTGTCTGCTTTTCATGTTAGGTAAAGGGTTAATGCTCCATAAGCCTAATATGCTTTTAAAATCTTTTTATAAGCCACTTGCAATAATGCTTAGATTTCTTGTTGGGAAGTTACTTTAGTGATGCAGATTCACTTTTTCTTTAAAGAAACTCAGAAAGTAAAAATTTGGGCTCCTGAATTTTGGGCTACACTCAAAATTTCTATTTTCAGATTTAATGGGCAGATGTGAAACATGTTTGTCACGAAGTATATAAAGGGTCATAAGTATTTAATTAATGCTGGATTTTTTTTTTTTTTGAGGGGGGGGGTTGGGGGGGGGTGAGAAGGGAGGAGGTGGGTGGGTAGAGAGAACCACAGTAGTTTGAAAACAAAACAAAAATTAACAGAACAGAGCTTGCTAGAAGAAAGCTTTCCTTGGACCAGCAAAAATGAATGGATAAACTAGAGAATTGTAATTTGTTGGACAAATTACGGGCTTTCCCAACTTTTTAATGTGAAAAGGCAAACTGTACTGTACACAAAACTATCGATCAGTTTTGAAAACAGAAAATTTAGTGGAAATCAAAGTTTTTGTGATGCTACTAGTTTTTATGCAGCCAAAACAGATATTTGAGATACAGCAGGACACCAAAACATTTAACACAAAATTTGCTCTTCAATAATTACAGAATATTTTCATAGAAAGCAAAACAAGCGATGTCCTTTCTGCTTTGGAAAAAATTAGTACATATGAATTATGGGCGTACGGGCCGGGGTTTCATGAAGGACTGTGCCCCAAACTACCCCTGAGTCAGGAAGGAGCCGATTTTTCAGCCAATATGCCAGATAATTTAGGACAATTTAGCTGCCAGAAATGACCACAAAACATTTTTGTTTTCCACACAAAATGTTGTTTTCCTATCTCATCACTTAGAAGTAGCAAATAAACTGACCATTATACTGTACAATTTGATTCAGTGGAACCGCATCCACGTTAATATTATTCATTTATAATCACACAAGTACATATAAAGAGTTCTATTACTGCATATTACGGGAGCACGGTGGCTCAGAAGGTAGAGATGATTGTTGCAATCCAAGAAGTCCTCGGTTTGAATCCCGCCTGTGGCAACCACATTGTGTTCTTGAGCAAGAACTTCATCCCAATTTAATTTCCCACGTGGGGGGTGTGGGGGGGGGGCATGATGGCGATGTGTACTAAGGGTACTTTGAGGGTGTACTTGTCTTCAACCAATGCTAACCCTGCTTTTGTGGAATCCAAGAAGTCCTCGGTTTGAATCCCGCCTGTGGCAACCACATTGTGTCCTTGAGCAAGAACTTCATCCCAATTTATGGGGGGGGGGGGGGGGGGGGGGGGGCGATGTGTACTAAGGGTACTTTGAGGGTGTACTTGTCTTCAACCAATGCTAACCCAGCTTTTGTGGAGTTAGTATGTTGGGGAGTCTGAGTCGCTTGCCATTGCTTGGTGGTTCTCTCCAGGTACTCAATGGGAGGGAGGCACTCCTCCCTCCCATACCCACATTTGGCATTTCCTCCTGAGATTCAACTTTTTCGGGCTCCAAGGGTTCATCCCCCCTCTCTCCCCCCCCCCCCCCCCCCCCCCAATAAAAAATAGCCCTGTACGCCTATGCAATGAATAACTGGACATGAATAAATACCTATATTATGGTCATGATATAGCTGTAGATGCTGAAAGTGACCTTAAATATCAATAATTAATTTATTCTCTATCATTCTGTCTGTTTGTGAATGTGTGGGATTTGTCAACAAATGAGGGTAAGATTCCTACTCCATGATTTCACAATTTTTCCAACATATCTCTTTCAGATACAATGAAATACATGTAATATGAGTTACTGTCACACACAAATTAGTTGTTTATTTGATATGGTTCAAACCATCTAGAGAGCTAGTATACACAGTGATGGGTACAGTTCAAGTCAAAATGAGTTAATTAAAGGGATGTTGAACAGCTTGTTAATATTTCTTGCATTACATTACTTTGCTATTTATTGACAGAAGGATTTCACGGAGGGTTTCCCCGACGGTATTTATTTATTGGTATTTGCGGTCACATACTTATCCACAATGGCTAATCGTGACCGTGGCAGTTTTACGGGTGGGGCAAGTCGGAGGACCTAGAGAGAACCACCGAACATCGACGAGCAACTGTCAGCTCAACATTCTAATTATGTTAAGCTCCGCTGAAGCAGGGTACCAGGGTTGAAGACGTGCACCATTGACATGCAGTACGCCTTAGTACATGGCATCATCGTGTCCCCATGTTGGCAACCGGGATAAAGTGCCTTGCCCAAGGACATTACGTGGGTCGTCCCAGATTGGGACCTCTGTCATAGAAGTCAAAACAGTCTACCACTGAGAAAATGTGCTTTCTTTCCTGGTGGTATTCATATTTGTACAGCCAAACTGGTGTTGGATAACACGGAACATCAAAACATATAACACAAAATTTGTTCCCCCTTGATTTTTGAAAGCAGTTATGGAAAGCTCAAAGAGCTCTTTCCTTTTTGAGTGAGTATTCACTCAGTCATTTTTTGCAGACAGTGCTATTTTTAAGTGACCAAAGCACATGTTTCATTAAGTCCCAGAACATAGCTAAAGCCAGATGTATTGATTAAACATCTCTGCATATAGCAAAGCAAAATGTCTCAAATTAACCCATTCCAAAATGATAGTAGAGAGTAACCAAAGTTGGATAATTTGGGTATTTCCAAATGGTACACTTTTTCTCACTCTCATTGTGCTTGAGGGTTAAATCTGAGATTGAAAAGGTATACCAATCTTACTCAGGGAAGGTGAGTACAGAAAAGTACGAAATTGATCAGAAATTGAATTTTGTCTGACGGTACTAAAATTTGTACGAGCAAAACTGGTACTGGATTTATTGATTTATTTATTAGGTTTTAACGACACATTAACAGCCAAGGTCATATTATGTCGGTGACAGTTGTATGGGTGGAGGAAGCCGGAGTATCCAGAGAGAACCACCGAGCAATGACGAGCAGCTGCCAGCTCCCCAACCTAGTGCCTCCGCACTGTAGCACAGGCAGGGTTAGATTGGCTGAAGATATGCGCACCATCGACATGCAGTATGCCTTAGTACACAGCGTCATGGTGCCCCCATGCGGACAGTCAGGGTGAAGTGATCGGGACATAATTGGAATATATCCGACAGATACAATGTCAGATATATTCCAATTATGTCCCGATCATGCAAGGCAGCAACTTGAAATTCTCAGAATGTTTTCTACTGTCCCTGCCCGACAGTTTAGTATCTTTGTCAAGTGCAGAGACCGCATGGAAATACCGTGGATCAGGTGGAAACCGAGGGCACGATTCGTCCCTACTTTATTCTCAACTCAACGACTTTTCCATTCATTATTTACCTGTCACCGGCTGAGTTAGGTATTATATTTGTCTATTTGATGAACTTTTCAACCTTAACTATTTGCGGCTTCATGTAGCACCACTGAAAGGCCACTGCACGGTTACCAATATATTCAGGGATTGATTTTACGAAAATAACAATTATTCCGACTATACCCACATGGGAACTCCTAAATATGCCAAGGGTTAAACTTTTGATAATGACGTATAAAACAGAAGTTGTCATGCTTTGCTTTCTGCATGCAGGCATAGAAAACGTTCAGCGCTCAATGAATTTGGAATGGAGTAAATTGTCACTTAAACCTACGAAATTCTGAAAGAATGAGTTTTTTTTCGATGGCATCTACCATTATGCATCTGAGACAGGGATTGCGTTAAACTTTACAGCAACCTTATAACAGAAAATATTCTTGGAATTGAACTGTGAATCCGAATTTTGAAAGCATTTTCGGATATTCTATTCCAAACTATCACTGCACGCTTATCAATATTCAGTGATTTTATGAAAATTAAAATTATTCCTACCATACCCATATGGGCAGTTTCGAATCTGCCAACGGTTAAACTTTTAATAACGACATATAAAACAAAAGTTGTCATACTATAACTGCTGCATACAGCCATAGAAAACTTTCAGTGCTCAATCAATTAGGAATGGAGTAAATCGTCACTTAAACTTACCAAATTCTGAAAACGAGAGTTTTTTTGGACTGCACCTATCTTTATGCAAACAGAACGAGCATGGGGTTAAACTTTACAACCAAACTTACAACAGCAAATATGCTCGGTAGGCAATTGTAAATACGAACATGTAAATCATTTTTAGCTCAACTTGACAAAGTCAAGCTGAGCTATTGCCATCACTTCTCGTCCGTCGGCATGTACGTACGTCCACAATTTCCTTTGGCACACCTCACAGGTCGCATTTATGATCAGATTACTTTGAAACTTGGTATGCTTGTTTGGGGGTGACCTCTAGATGGGAGCTATCGATTTTCTTCAATTTCCGTCAAAAAATGTTGCCGTGGCCAACATTCTTAGATCTTAGTTTAGTCAAACCACAATATTTCCCTTTGGCACACCCTACAGGGCACATTTATGATTTGATTGCTTTGAAACCTGGTATGCTTATTTAGGGTGACCTCTAGATGGGAGCTATCGATTTTCTTCAATTTCCGGCAAAAAATGTTGCCACGGTCAAGGTTAGTAGAACTTAGTTTAGTCAGACCTCAATATTTCCCTTTGGCACACCCTACAGGGCCCATTTATGATCAGATTGCTTTGAAACCTGGTATGCTTGTTTGGGGAGACCTCTAGATGGGCGCTATCGATTTTCTTCAATTTCTGTCAAAAAATGTTGCCGCGGCCGACGTTCTTAGAACTTAGTTCAGTCAGAAGACTCAATATTTTCCTTTGGCACACCCTACAGGGTACATTTATGATCGGATTGCTTTGAAACCTGGCATGCTTGTTTGGGGAGACCTCTAGATGGGAGCTATCGATTTTCTTCAATTTCCATCAAAAAATATTGCCGCGGCCAACGTTCTTAGAACTCAGTTTAGTCAGACCACAATATTTCCCTTTGGCACAACCTACAGGGCACATTTATGATTTGATTGCTTTGAAACCTGGTATGCTTGTTTGGGGAGGCTTCTAGATGGGAGCTATCGATTTTCTTCGGGTTTCTGTCAAAAAATGTTGCCACTGGCAAAAAAAATGACATTGGTACCAATGATCTTCAATTTTGCCATTTCATTAATAACTTACCAAGTTCAAGTTTGTCAAGTTGAGCTACAGTGTCATTGACACTTTCATTTGATATTCCTTTCGAAAATGGAAGAAAAGTGAGCTTCACATTAGCCAATTTTATGAAGAATTTTAGAGCACTCAAATTCAAGGCCCAAAAACTGGGTGAAGGTTAAAACCTTGAATAAAATATATAACAGCAAAATTGTTCTTGGATGAAGGCCCAATCCTCTCATGGAAATGGTTTTGAGACAATATGGCTCCAGTGCTGAGAAAGTGCATGTAAACGTTGGCGAAAATAACAATTATTCTGACAGTATCCTTATGGGAAGTCTCAAATCTGCCAAGGGTTAAACTTTTAATAATAACATATAAAACAAAATTTGTCATACTTTGACTGCTGCAAGCACATATAGAAAACATTCAGAGCTCAAGCAATTAAAAATGGAGTAAATTGCCACCTACATTTATCAAATTCTGAAAAAATTGGAATTTATTTGGATGGTACCTACTTTTATGCAACCAGAATGGGATAGGGTTAAACTTTACAACCAAACTAACAACAGTAAATATGCTTGATAGTCAATTGTGAATATGTACATGAAAAGTGTTTGAAATTAACCCTTTCCAGAATGATAGAAAAGGCAACCAAAAATAGCTGATTTTGGCATTTTCAAACGTTATTCTTATTCTCGGCCTCATTGTGCTAAAGGGTTAAATCTGAGATTAAAAAGTAAACAGTAACTTTCTTCCACAATCATTGTTGCATCTAGCCATTCCAAAATAATTATTACAACTACCTTGTAATTAGAAAAAATTGCTCTTGAAGTTGGCGAAAATAACAAATATTCCGACAGTACCCTTATGGGAAGTCTCAAATCTGCTAAGGGTTAAACTTTTAATAATAACATATAGAACAAAATTTGTCATACTTTGACTGCTGCAAGCAGCTATAGAAAACATTCGGAGCTCAAGCAATTAAAAATGGAGTAAATCGTCACCTAAACTTACCAAATTCTGAAAAAAATTGGAGTTTTTTTGGACGGTACCTACTTTTATGCAACCAGAATGGGATAGGGTTAAACTTTACAACTAAACTTACAACAGCAAATATGCTCGGTAGTCAATTGTGAATACGTACACGAAAAGTGTTTGAAATTAACCCCTTTCCAAAATGATGGAAAAAGCAACCAAAGTTGGCTAATTTTGGCATTTTCAAACGGTACTCTTATTCTCACCCTCATTGTGCTTGGGGGTTAAATCTGAGATTAAAAAGTAAACAGTAACTTTCTTTTGCAATCATTGTTGCATCTATCCAAACCAAAATAATTGTTACAACAACCTTGTTATTAGAGAAATTTGCCCTTGAAGTTGGTCAATTTTGAAGAAAAATTCTATATTCATGTCATTTTTGGCCAGTGGGGGTTAAAGTTGAAAGATCTGAGTGGTGATTGTGGTGTATCATGTTATGCTCTAAATGTGTGGAAAATTTGAGCTAAATAACTGGAAACAATTTTGAGACATTCGAAAAATGGTGAAATTTTGAAGGTTTTGGCAGAATATTTTGAAAATACGCGTTTTCACAGATATGACGATACCTTTATGACATTACATAAGCTTTGCCAAATTTGGTCAAAATCGTACAACTTGTTTTCGAGCAGTTCATCAGATAAAATTCAGGGAGGGGGAAAAAAAAAAAAAAAAAAAAAATAGAGAAGAAAAATTTTGAAAAAGAAGAATAACAATAGTCTTTCCCAAACTGGGTTTGGGAAAGCCTAAAAAGTTGCCTTTGGTTGTGTCATAGCAAATAAAAAGATTGCTCTTGCTGCTGATCACAGACACTTACTAATACACTCATCCCTTTTGACAACTTGAGCCAGGTGAGCGATTTAGGCTCACTTGAGCCTCTGGTTTTATTTTAGTGTATTTTGGTAATTATTTGTTTGCCATCAAAAGTTCATTTTTCTTGGTTTGTTTTATGTTTTAGGCCTCACAATCTTTAGAATAGAATTGGTGGTGATGTATTTTGTCCCTTGAGTTCAAGAAGGCTTTGCAATGCTAAAGCATTGGAAAGTCTGGTTGCACTGAAGGTCTAAATTTATCAATTTTATTAACTTTGGTAAAATATCAGACATAAACTATGTAAAATTTTATTTTTTTTAAGTTTTAATTGGTTGTAAAAGGACCGTGCGGCAGCCAAAAGCACCATGCGGGAGGGCCTGAGAAACAGTTTTTTTTTACTTTTTCAGTCCTTAACAAGGATTTGTTGGAACAGAGATGTTTAGAACATGGAATCACTTATGATTGGATTGTGGTATTGGATTGGAAAATGAAAGCCTTCAAAATGCCTTGGGTTAAACCCTGACCCTCCACAAAGAACCCTGAGAAGTGAAGCAGGGCTTGTTTTCTGTATTACTTATGTTTACTGTGGTAAACTAGCTCGGTTCTACTGGTAAAATGGGATCCAGTCACCGATGCTTCAAGTGGAAGACCTCTAAAATGTGCAACATAAGTATAAACGATTGACTAAACTTGATTTTATCTCCTATGTTGGGGTAACGTTTAGTCATTGTGTAGAAATGTGATCTTTAAAGACCAATAAATAAATAAACACTGACCCACTAACCCTGAGTTTGTTGTCATCTGAAGTGGCAGGAAATACACAGAATGACACGCATGTATGAATGGGTAAATCGATATGGCACGAGTGCCAGCGCGGAAGGATAGAATGAGAAGCCACACGGCCCGATTTAACTGGATTCGCAAAGCAATTTTTGAATCAATTTTCCACCATAGCTAATCAATTTCACATGGCAAAACGTATAAAGAATAGAAAATGCAAATCAAAATTTATCCAAGTTAGTAAACTGCTATTCAATTTTTAAAAATTAAATTGACCCCTGAGGCCACAGTCCTTGAGTTTCAACCTTCCGCGATGGCACAAGTGCCATATCGATTAACCCACTCACACACACTTTGACAACTATCAACAAAAAGAATACATAACGCCAACCAAATTTGCGAGTGGAATCTTGAGTTGCAAATTCGTTCCCTGAGTTTCAGTGTGTTCTATGTGCCTACTGGCACATAGAACACATTGGAACTCTGAGGTCGACTTTTTAGTTCGTCTGATTTTCAGTCAAGGAAGTTATAGTGATCACTGACCGTTCATCGTCCATGAACATGGTATTTGCGTCTTCTCCAAAACCGCTGAACCAATTTAATAGAAATTTTAGATAATAGTTTGACATCGCATTTTGATTTTGTTAAAATCAAGTTGCCTTGCCCCTCGGTAGGGCCACGCTCAAAAAGTGTGCTTAAATCTTAAAAAAAAAATCTTCTCATGAACCAGCAGTAGCAGAGACTGGTATGCAGCTTGCCTTTGAGGTGTAGACTCAGATTTGGTCGAGAGAAGTCAGAGGAGCAATATTTGCCTTTGTTATGGGCAGGGTTGGGGTAAATACATTGTAAATGTATTTAATGCGAATACGAATACTTTGAAATATTATGAATACGAATACACAAATTTCAAATGTATTTGAATTCGAATACGAATACTTTACAATGTATTCATGAATACAAATATGAAAACTTGAATACTTTTCAAAATTATTTCTTGTAAATGGATGATAATTTGATCATTCTTATTGGGATTAAGGGTATAAGGGATTATAGGTGAAGAATTAGTTTTTCAGAGGGTGGATCTCTTAATCCTTTAGAATCCAATCAACAGACATAAGTTGGTATTAATGACAAACAATTGAAATAAAAAAAATTTCAAATATCAATTTATTTAGAAAACAATTACCAAAATGTACACAGTACTCATCCAATGTTTTGTTGTTTAGTGCATACACAGTGAATATGTAGGGTCATAAAATGCAGTTTGGAAGGACAAAATGGAAAAATAAAATCATCAAATGCGGAACTGTGAGAAATTTACACAATTTTTCTGGTATTTTTTCAAGTTTTTTTCTTCTAAAATGCATTTTATGACCCCTCTCCCCCCCCCCCCCCCCCCCCCAATAATGTCTATTAATTGTGGCTAATTCTGGCTTCTTTGCTTCATGTCTTTTATTAATATTTAAACATAACTAATGGGAGGGGCATGAATTTCTGCCCCGCCCAAAATTTCTCTTTGGTCAAATTCAGGTTTGTTTGAATTAATTCCCTAGGTTCATTTTGTGCTCATTATGGGAACACAAATCTTAACTTGGTGCGATGTGAGAAAAATTCTTTAAAAATCTCCACCAGTCAAATCTTAGTTTTGGTATGTCGCATCATTATGGGGGTCAGGTTTAAGTTTGTTGAAATCAGGTCTCTGGGGTTGTATTTGGGTTCCCGGTGGAACTCCGAATTTAACATTGTGAAACATGAATTTTAAAAATAGCCTCTTTGGATCACCAGTCCGAATGTTGTCTTATTTTGTATACAACATCCTTTGGGGTTCAGATTTAAATCGTTGGTTTATATTTGGATTCCCCCTGTGAGCCAAATTTTGGTGTAGTGAAATCAATGTAAATAATATTAAAAAACTTTCCACCAGAGCTGGGAGCAGTTAATTTTTAGCTCAACTTTGGCGAAGCCAAATTTGAGCTTTTGCCATGGCCCATCGTCTGTCTGGCCGTCAACAATTGGATACAGCTCCGGCTAGAGGCCGTATTTATGAACCGATCTTTACGAAACTTCTTGGGTGCCTTTGTTATTACCGTGGGACGAGAACGAGAGTTTTGGGGTGCGGTCCGAAATTCAAGATGGCTGCCAGTCGCCATTTTGTTCCGACGATGCAGAAATCTGTTTTTTGTACAGAACTTCCATTTGAAAGCTCTGATTTGAATATTTTTTTGTATGAATGTTTAGTACCATGGGATACATCACATATAATACAGGTTTTTTTCTCGTGCATAAATTTCGTATTCAGGTTTGTCAAGATGAGAACGTCCCCATTTGGTCTTGATCGGCCAGCCATGATGGCTGCCTGAGCCCAAAGCCTGAAAACCTTTAGCACAGTCTACAGGTCGTATTTATGAAGGGATTTCATTGTTACCTGGTAGGATGACTCCGCATAATGTCTAAATGAGAACGTCCCCTTTTTGGCCATAATCTGTCAACTCTGACAGCTGCCCAAGCCCGAAACTCAAAAAACTTCTAACACAGTCTACAGGTCGTATTTAATATGGAGGGATTTCATTGTTACTTTGTAGGATGACTCTGTATGATGTCTAGATTAGATGAGCACGTCACCTTTTGGTCTCGATCGGTCAACAGTGATAGCTACCTGAGCCCAATACCCGAAAACCTATAGCACAGTCTACAGGTCATATTTATGGAGGGATTTCATTGTAACTTGTAGAATGACTCCAGATAATTCCAGATGAGAACATCCCCTTTTGGTCACGATCGTTCAGCCGTGATGGCTGTCCGAGCTCAATACCCAAAAACCTTCAGCACAAACTACAGGTTATATTTAAGAACGGATTTCATTGAAACATTGTAGGATGACTGTATAATGTCTGGATGAGGACATCCCCTTTTGGTTGCAATGGGTCAACCGTGATGTCTAAACAGCCCCAAAGCCTGAAAACTTTTAGCCCAGTCTGCAGGCCATATTTATGAAGGGATTTCACTGTAACTGGATAGGATAACTCGTTTTGGAATAATTTCTCTGTAACTTGGTAACTTTGGTTGACATACATTAACTTTGAGGGTCACATTAACCCACCCTTCAGTTCTTTTGTACAGTCTGCACCTCAAACTATTTTTATTGAAAACATAGCATACAGGGAACAGAAATTAACATATTCTAAATTATCACAATTCTTGTCGTATTTCATAGTCCTTTCATAAACATTGAACATTATCCTTTTCATCAAATACAACACAGCCAAGTTAAGCTTCAGTATCATTGACACTTTGATTAATATTTTTGTTTTGTCAGTATTGACGTACGAAAAATTCATCTTTTTGTGCATCACATATTTGTATGCAAATGTTCATTATTGCCTTCAAAGCTCCTTCATATACATGTACAGGTGTTTTTGCTGCTTCCCTGTAATTTGTATAGGCTTTAGTTTCTCCATTGGTATTATTTCCTTGCAGACAACTTGATCCTGTTCGATGGTTTGGGTTCTAGTTTTAATAATTATTTTCTCCGCTACATATTTTTCCTGAAAGTTCAAAACCATATCAAACGGCTCCCTCATTGGATCGAGCTCAATGAACTCGATTCATTTCAGGGTCACATGATGTGGTTTTGTTGAAATGGTTTCAAAATAAATCAAAACTGTTCAATTTGTAAATGATGCGGGCAGGCTCTGCCGATTCATTACAAAGGGTTAAGAATACTTTAGAACTGCTTACAGTTGAAACTAGAAGTCCTGTCATGAAATGCGCACAAATAGCATGTTTATATGCGCGTTAATATGCACGTTATGACCCAATTAAAGCTATCATATTCTGTACATATGGCCTGTGCACAGGCAATGTTTCAGCCAATGGACCTCCGGGTAACCCGGAGGTCCATTGGCAGAAACATTGCATGTGTTTGCTATGAGTAACCAGGAGAACCTGCCGCGCTTAGGATGCCATTCGATATGGCAGTTGCGTGCAATTCCAACGTGCAATTAAGCCTAGATAAGCACACTATTCGTGATAGGACTTCTAGTTTTAACTGTATCAGATTTTGCGGTTTTCCTGAGAACATTATTTATTATTTATCATTACAGGGCAAATGGTGAGCTGAACAGTCCGACAAAACAAAGAGCTGGTGGGGATGCGAAAAACCTTGTGAGTATATTCAAGTTTTCTGCGCTTTGACAGGGATAGTTTGGCCTAATGTTTAATCAAAGAACTCATTTTCTGTCTTCAGCTACTGAAGGTTCAGACTCAGCCCAACACATTCCTTCCCTAGTTACTCAGGGTAGCCGCGGGTCCTTGAAAACCTGGAATGTCCTTGAATTTGAAACACTATTTTCAAGGCCTTGAAAGTCCTTGAAAATGAGGTATATCAGTAAAAGGTCCTTGAATGTCCTTGAATTTGATCGCCAATTTATCACAAGCATAATAGCGGTCCGAAAAGGAACGAATAAATTTGTTGACAAGTCCAAACAAGAAGGTGTTATTAATATTAATTAACTCTTCGCACTCGGTCGGCTCATGTTTAGTACAGAGGGGGGCTTCCCTGGTCGAATTATGTTTAACAACCAATGAAAACCTTTTGATTTCCACTGGAATCGCCATGAGTTTCCACATAAAGTAATGCACGTGTTCCAATACTTTGTCCGACAGGGGGACAAAACGTCCCAGTTCGACTTTGTTTGGGAAATGGTGTCATCAATTGAAAATAATTTATCAACTTTCTATGAAATTATTGAGGATTCTGATTCGGATGAGGACGGTTTTCCTGGATATTCTTTCATAAGAAATATCAATGAAGACTCGTCAGACGAATTCGAGTCGTGTGAAAGCAATTTGGAAGAAAATGTAAATGCAGGCAAATCAGCTGATCAATCAAGCACGTGTGTTCCTGTTGACAAAGCATGAATTTGGGGGATTTGTTCCACCACTCATGGTTAAAAACATTTGACGAGCCCACGGGTATTCAGTTTTCTGTGGATGGCAACGAGCGTGAGGTGGACATTTTCAGTAAATTTTTTGACAATGATTTTATTGAACTGTGCACTTCGCAAACAAATTTATATGCCAAACAATACTTTGAAAAAAACCCAAACATGAAACCATTCACACTTGCCCGATGTTGGGTGGATACAGATGCGACTGAAATGAGGGCTTTCGTAGCAGATGAAACAGTTGCCACAGTGATGAAAACGTGCGCACCTGTTTGCTTGACAAACAATAAGTAGTAAATTTTACCTCGGTTCACAACTTGTGAACCGAGGTACAGTTGACTACTTATTGTAAAGGGTGTATTGCCATTGGGACGTTTCGGCCTTAGGACGTTTCAGCCTCGAGACGGTCCTTGAATATCCTTGAATTTTCTTCAAAAAGGTCCTTGAAAGTCCTTGAATTTTGTTTTCAATATTCTGGGGGAACCCTGTTACTGTTGTCTCTTTTTGAAGTGATGAAGAAAATCATGAGCCTTTGAAGTCTATATGATGATTTAAAAATTAACTATCTCCCAAATCTTCTAAGAACAACTGCCTGTGTATGATAATGGAATGCTGTGTGCTTCAGAACATTCTTCTACACCATTGGTGGACTAGGCATGTCACAATGTATAATTATGAAGTGAATCCAACAATTCCAGTTTTTAGCTCACCTGACGGAAGGGTGAGCTATCCTGATCACCTTCTGTCCGTCGTCCGTCGTGAAGGTGGTGTTTGGGTCGTTTTCTCCCAAACCACTGGCCACATTTTAATGAAATTTCACATGAGTAGTGGTAATATAGGGGCATTTGGGGCTTTCTTCAAGTTGGGTTTCTGCTCATTGAGGAGGGGGGTGGGGCCAAAATTCCCCAATTTTAAAAAAAAAATTTGTGAACCAGCTGTAGCAGAGTGATATTTGGTATTCAGCTTCCTTTTGAGGTGTAGACTTAAGTTTGTTCAAGAGAAGTTTGAGTAGCAATATTTGTTGCGGTAGGGGCAAGAATTTTTGCCCCACCCAAATTTCTATTTTCCAAACAGAGAGGCTGATTTGAACAAAATTTGATATGAAGTATTAATAGGTCATAAGTACTTGATTTATGCCAAACATTTTTTTGACATAATGCCCTGTGGAAACCACAGGAGCTAAAAATAGAAAAAATTTAAAATGCCCATATCTCCAACACTACACGGCACTGATAATTCTTATTTGGTGTGAAGCTTCCATAGGACCAAAAGAATGGAATGGTCCAAAAAAATTGCTATCGGTTTTCTCATATGGTACTTTCTCGGGACTTTGAGAAAATGCTGAGCCAGCATTTTTTTTTTTTAACACTGTGAGTAATGGGAAAACATTTAAGACTCTTCTCCCAAACCATTGCTCCAAAAGATTTCAAATTTCACATATAACATCTTTCGAAGATTGTTTCACATGTTTGTTGAATTCAAATCCATGGGTCCATATTTGGGCTCTCTATGGGAGCCCGAATTATAGCTTAGTTCAATATAAGGGTTTTTTCTTAAAAAATCTTCTTGTTCAGATCCAGCAGTCGGAATGCTTTGATATTTGGTATACAGCATCCTTAGGGAGGTGAGATTAAAATTTGTTAAAGCCAAGTCTCCGGGTTCATATTTGGTCTCCCCATGGGAGCCAGAATTATAACTTAGTTCAATATGGGGAATATTTGAAAAAAACAAAAAAACAAATTTAGATCCACCGGTCAGAGTTTTGATATTTGGTATATGGTTTTCTTAATGGGGCAGATGCTAGAGCTGTAGGTTTTTAAATTTCTTGTTCGGTTTTGGTTTTTCAGGAGGAATAAAACCTCGGTTCGGTTTTAGGTTTGTTCATGAGGCAAATAAAATTCAATAAAACTCATTCTTATGTCCGGAGTCATAACTGAATGGCAGTGAAATTGAGTGAAACTCAGTGAATGCCCGAAATAAGCTATAATACATGAAGAATCAGGAAGGCCAATATAATAATTACCTAAATATACAGAACTTTTATTGTGCTTGGCCATTTTTCGAGGTCTGACACCTACACGCAGCTTGAGGAAAGCTGCAACACAACTAAACTGAAATGTTGGAAATTCACAGAATGTAGCCTTCCCAGAGTAGTGAGAGTACCCAGACACTGCCATTGGTAGTGTCTGGGTACTCTCACTACTCTCGGATGGCTACATTCTGTGAATTTCTGCAGCAAGAGAGTATTTAATAAAAAAAGAAAAAAAGATGCAAGTTTGTTCAAATAAGGACCCTTGTTTGATAGTTGTTACGTGTCAGGTGAGCGCTCACAGGCCCCTTGATTGATATATAATTTTATTGAAACAAAAAATCCCGATAAATTCCGTTTTTTCTGATTGTGAAATATCACGTAGACTTTTTCATCATTCAAGATTGTTATTGATTTATGAACCAATAAATAAATAAATTGATTTATGAAAAGTTTTTCAAACTATTCCTTACAAAAGTTTGTGAAGAATGACCAAAGAAATGCATTGTCTCCTTTTCATTCTCAGTTGATATAGCTTTGTGAGCTGAGCGCAAATTTCATGAGAACCAGTGAGAATACTCGTTTAATATTCTGGAGGTGGTTAAGCAAAACCAAATTCATGCAACTGATGGCCCAGTTAAAGAATTTTTTCTGCAGATAAACTTAAAACATTGCCCAAAATATGTTAATATCTGTGGACATAACACAGGGCTTGGAAAGGGCTCTTAAGAGTCCTTTCCTACAGTGTCATGTAAACAGTTCTGCTTGGGGGGTGTGGGGGGGTGGGGCAGTAGGTAGAGTGCAGGCTGCAAGCCGTGAGGTCTTTGGGCACGACACTTTACCCCAATTACCCACGTGGGGGCATGATGACCTTGTATACTGCAGCATACTGCACATCGATGGTGCACTTGAACCAATGCTTGTGTGGAGTTAGTATGTTGGGGAGCCTGACAGTTGCTCGGTTCTCTTCGGCTACTTTGGCTTCCTCCACCCGTAAAACTGTCCGTCACAAGGTGACCCTGGCTGTCGAAAGTCATTAAACCAATAAATAAATGAATAAACACTTTTGCTGCAACAATAAATGTACAATTACTGATCTCTACACAATAGCCAGATAGTTTCATTAATGGAACTATCTGTATTTATGCAACAGCAGGTTTAATGCATAAAAGCAATCGACAAACTTCGTCCGGGAAGCAGTTATCATTACTTGCCTGTTCCCAACGCCTTTTTGGTTCCACCTTTTCAGGTCCAGTTTTAATTTTAATCATGCTGAAATGAAAAATTGACTAAAAACTGCTTTTATTTTCAAATTATTTTTATTATGTATAGCCAAAGCATATTTTATGGTAATTGAACCTAGATGGGCGAATAATACGCCTGTTATCGGTATACAGATACAATATAAGTGATGAATAGTTATAAAAATGAGGAACCGGAATGGAGGCGGGGACGGCGGTGGAAATGTTTGACTTGCTTTAACTTCGAAAATAATGAATGTTAGAATGACTGAGGCCTGGCACAAACATTTGGCAGAACACTGCATGAAACCCGAGAAAATAATCTGGATTTCCATTGGATAATCTCGCAGGATCAAAGGGACTGGTCGAGTGGTCATTCCCATATTCTTGCGCGATTATTTTATGACCTAGAAGGGGGGGGGGGGGGTGGGGTCATACTAATCTCTACACAATAATGTTTTTCATTTGAAGACCTTGTTTAAAAGTCAGGAACATGATTGACTTTGTTTAAACAAAGCGTCAACTGAATGTTCGATCAGGTCTTTCGAATGTGCTTGACATCTGCAAACCAGACGATGGAATAATTATTTTTTGAGACATTGCCACTGATTCAGTAAAACAAGCAGACAACACTTGCAAACAAATATTGAATAACTATTTGTTGGCTTCAAAAACATAGCTGATGACTCCTCCTTGGAATGGGCTCGTTCCAGTGAGTGCCATAAGCTGTGTTTTGAGGAAAAATATAATGAAAATTGAAAGACAATTTTTAGCTCACCGTCAATGACAAAGTCAGGCTGAGTTAATCTCATTACTCTCCGTCCCTCCTTCGTCAACACCATGTTTTGATCTCCAAAAAAAACTACTGGGCCAATTCAAGTGAAAGTTTGTGTGAGTAATGGTCCCGAAGAGGCATTGCATTTTTGTTCAACTCAACATGCCCAGCCCCCTAAGATTTTTGGCCCGCCCAAAATTTCTATTTTCTGAACCGAATTGAACCAAATTTGGAACGTGGTATTATTGGGTCACAAGTACTTGACTCAAGCAACAAAAAATTCCTACATCCCCATGGGAACCCCAGGAGCTAAAAATATAAATATTTTCAAACGCCTATATTTCCCAAACCACATGGAACAGAGAGCTGTTATTTGTTATGAAGCATTCTTAGGACCAATAGAATTGAATGGTAAAAGAAAAATTTCCATCGGTAATGTTAGGCTGTTCTGTAGAGGGCATCGAAAATATGCTGAGTCAGCATATTTGCAAAACTTTAAAAATATCTTTCCTCCAGAACCAGTGGTCAGAATCTTTTTATATTCAGCATTCACAGGGGGGTCAGATGCAAGTTCTTTAAAATAAAGCCCATTGGTTCATATATGGGCTCAGTACTGGAGCCCAAATTTTTAACTTAGGGCAATATGGGGAATATTCTTTAAAATTCTTCAGAACCACCAGTTAGGATCTTTTAATGTTTCGTATACATCATTGTTATGAGGATCAGATTCAAGATTGTTCAAACCAAGTCCCTAGGTAAATCTTCAAATCCACCAGTCAGAATGCTTTCATATTTGTTATACAACATCTCTAAGGGGGTCAAATTCAAGTTTGTTCAAATCAGGACCCCAGGTATACAGGCCTGAAAATAAGCAGTTTGACATTTGCAGAATGAGGTCCCCAGAGGGTGAATTTGATGATGCTGTCCCATACAGGGGGGCAATTAAACCTCTCTAGGAACCTCTTTCTGTTAAGTTTTGAGACCCTGATTCAGGTTGAGGTTCACAGAGGGTAAATTTACTGATGCTACCCTGTGCAGGGTAGTATCTCTAAATTCACCTTCTGGGGACCTCATTTTGCAAATGACAGTCTGCTTATTTTCTGGCTTGTAGGTATAGATTTGGGCTCCCCATGGTAGTCCAAATTTTAACTTCGTGCAATATGAGGAAATTTCTTTATCTTCAGATCCACCGGTTAAAATGCTTTCATATTTGGTATACAACATCCCTTGGGGGAAGGGGGGGGGGGGGGGGTTAGATTAAAGTTTGTTCATTTTGTGTGCCTGGGTTAATATTTGGGCTCCATATGGGAACCTGTAATTTAACATAGTACAATATGAGGGACTTTCTTCAAAAATCATCTTCAGATTCACCTTTTAGAATCCTTTCATATTTAGTTTACAACATCTCGAGGGCTGTAAGATTCAAGTTTGTTCAAATTGGTTCCCTGGGTTAATATTTGGGCTCCCTATGGTAGCCTGAATTTTTAACTTCGGGCAGTATGAGGAAATTTCTTTTAGTGCTGCCGCGGTTAAGACTTTTTGTGTTCTTGCTTCAACTGTAACTATTATATCGGGCTGGCCAATGTTATTTACACTGACCATAAATAATAATAAAGAAGTATTCTATTTAGTCGTTGTTGTTCAATCGCCCATGTGTTTACATCAGTGCGTGTACCGGAAATCAACAGGTTTGTGGGGCCAATATGGATGAAACCATAAAAAATAAAAAATCATCAAAATAACAACGAAAAAATAAATAATAACACATTAAATATTTGCCAGCAATACCTGGAGAGACGTATTTATTTATTCCATGAACTCCAATTCACTGATGTGTAATGTCTGGTTATAAATTACGCACACATGCACCAGGTAAAGTTAGTTTCAATAGCACCAACAATGCTTAAGTGGGACAACAATTTGAAAATAATTTGCGCTGTAACCTGCGCATTTGTTGTATTTTTATTGGTTTTTCCGGAACGTTCTCGCGCGTTCTGGAAAAACCAACTTAATCACAACAACTGCGCAGGTTACGGCGCAAATGGTGCTCTGATTCTGAAACTATGAAGTTTCAGTCACAAACGAGCATTGGATTTTCTTGACAGGGATGAAGACATTGGGGTGATAAACAAACAACGAGAAACAAATAAATGCGAGTATTTTTTAAATCTTTAATAATAATTTTCCTTTATTCTTTTATCTTATTCACCACGTGGTACCTCGTGAAAACTTACCTATTTCCGTTGCATCCCAAACTGCCCCAAATTGGCAAAACGTAACTTGCAACAAATTCTTTTTGACTGCATATATTTAAAAATGGGGGTGGGACTTATACATGGACTTTAGGCAAAAGGGAGAAATTCCAAGTGTGAGTTTGGTGGGCGACTTATACACGGGGGCGACTCGTACACGGACATATACGGTGAGTATAGTGAATGTAAGGTTAACCGGTTAAAACATTTTCTTGACCGGTCAAAGTTTTAACCACAGGTTAACCGGTTATCCGGATAACCGCGGCAGCACTAATTTCTTTAAAAATCATCTTTGAACAGCTCCACTTGTCAGAATGCTTTCATATTTGTTATACAACATCTCTAGGGAGGTCAGATTCAACTCAGTTTATTATTTGATTTATTTTTTTGTAATTATTTCTTTGCCATTAAAACTTCATGTTCTTGGTTGTTTTATGTCTAAGGCCTCACAATCTTCAGTCCAGAACAGCATGGGTGGTGGTGTATTTTGTCCCTTGAGTGCAAGAAGGCTTTGCAGTGCTAAAGCATTGCAAAGCTGTGTTGCACTCAAGGGACAAATTTATCAGTTTTATTAACTTGGCTAAAATATTTAAATTAATTTTTATTTTTTGAAGTTTGCATTGGTTTTAAAAAGAGAATGCGGTAGCCAAAAGGACCATGCAGAGGGCCTGAGAAACAGATTTTTAACTTTTTTTAGGCCTAATAAAGTTCTAATGTATGTTGTGTTCTCATTGTCATATTTTCTCCCTTATTGACTGTGAGAAATGTGACAATCAGAATAAGTAACATTTCTGCCCTTTGTTGGATGCACTTAGTGACAAGAGTCTATATTGGTCACGCTCCCTCGCAATATGACAGTTTTTATCAGTTTATGCACAAACACAATAAAAGCATTCAGCCGGTCATTGTTGGGTCTTGTGTGTATTTCTGGTTTGCCTCAAAAGTCAGTATCAAACCAGAAAACAAAAAAAAAAAAAACGTCCAGCTCTACTCGGGCGCTGTTTTTGTCAATTTTTAGCTTAACTTCACAAAGTCAAGATAAGCTTTTGCCATCACGTGTGCGGAAGTCTGTTGGTCTATGAGTCTGTTCACATTTTCCTTTAGCACAGGCTACAACCGGTAGTTCTTGTCCAATCATCACAAAATCACATATGCAGGTTTTAGGTCATGTCTAGATGAGAACTTCCCCTTTTGGTCATGATCTGTAAACCATGACGGCTGCCCAAGACTGAAACCCAAAAATTTTTAGCTAAGTCTACAGGTCATATTTAATATGGAGGGATTTCATTGTAACTTGGTAGGATGACTATGATGTCTAAATGAGAACTTCCCCAGTTGACTGCGACCTGTCAACCGTGAAGGCTGCCTGAGCCCAAAACCCAAAAACCTTTAGCACAGTCTGCAGGTTGTATTTATGGAGGGATTTCATTGTAACTTGGTAGGGTGACTCGATAATGTCTAGATGCGAACGTCCTCTTTTGCTCGCGATCGGTCATCTGTGACGGCTACAAGGGACCGAAGCCCGAAAACCTTTGGCACAGTGTACAGGTTGTATTCATGAAGGTATTTCACAGTAACTTGGTAGGATGATTCCAGATAATGTCTAGATGAGAATGATCATTCGGTTGTGACGGCTGCCCGAGCCCAAAACCCGAAAACCTTTGGCATAGACTACAGGTCGTATTTATGAAGGGATTTCATTGGTAGGAGGACTCAGTATAATGTCTAGATCAGGATGTCCCCTTTTTGTTAGGATCGATCAACAGTGATGGCGACACAGGCCCGAATCCTGAAAACCTTCAGCACAGTCTATAGGCCATATTTATGAAGGAATTTCATTTTAACTGAATAGGATGACTCGTTTTGGACTAATTTCACTAACTTTATAACTTTGGTTGACATACATTAACTTTGAGGGTCACATTAACCTACCCCTCAGTTCTTTAGTACAGTTCACACCTCAGATTATTATTAAAAACCTTGCATACAGAGGACAGAAATTAACATATTCTCAATTATCACACTTCTTATCGTATTTCATAATCCTTTCATGAACATTATCCTTTTCATCAAACACAACACACGGTCAGGTTAAGCTACAGTGTCATTGACACTTACATTTGTTATTCAGTCTTTATTTCATTATATACTATTTCAGAAATCATTACCCACTGTTGGAAGTTTGTTGTGACAAGATCATGATCTGACCAAGAACAAAATCTCTTTCAGTCATCGTATTGTATTTGCTAATTGAATTACAACACTGAATACCTTATTTTTTTTTTTCAGAAGGTCATGTCAGTTCCCAATCACAAAACTAAAGACGATACTAATTCACCATCCCAACAAAATGGAGATAGCCAGGGTGCCAAGAAGAAGGGCCGATCAACAAATCAATTGCAGTATTTATTAAAAGTCGTCATGAAGGCAGTTTGGAGACACCATTTTGCTTGGCCCTTCCACCAGCCTGTTGATCCTCTCAAACTTCATTTACCAGTGAGTGCAGTTTATCGTATAAAAAATGAAAGTTTATGAAATGAAGGTATATTTCATGTCACAGGCCTTAAAATTTGTCCTGGCAATTGAAAATCAGCACTTAGTTCTGCAAGAATCCACTTTCAGTTAACCCTTAACTCTTAGAAGCCGGGAGTTGAGTTTTCTTGCCTCTGATGTGATACAGCAAGTAATCGGGTTGTGACGGTTTGGCTATCTTTGGGCTGGGGCGAATTAAACACTGAGCAGGTGCTTTTAGTCAAGTGTCGTTTGCTTAAATAGGCAGACGACACTTGACTAGAAGCACCTGCTTAGTGTAAGTTTTTCACGGTATGTCATATTCAATAAATTCATTCTGATTCCCTCCTTCTTTGAAATTGTCAGGCCAAATGTTTTGAAACTTCTCATGAATGATGACTCTATCTACCAACGATCCTCATTTCATGTTGTGTCAAAAACATTGTCGCAATTGCAGCTTATAGTTACTGTAGAAACCCTATGAGAAATCACATTTTCATCATTTTCTCTGGAACTACTGAGCTGACATGAACCAAACCTGACAGGGATAGTCTTTGGGGGGTCCTCTATAAACGATCCTCATTTTGATCCCATGGGTTTGAAAACATGGCCGCCAGAGGCATTCTTTGATTCTGGTTGGTGGATTTTGAAAAATCTTCTGTAAAACCACAGGGCCAAATGTTTTGAAACTTTGCATGGTTGATGACTGGGTCCCAGGGCCCCCTCTACCAACGGTCCTCATTTAATGTTGATGGGGTTGCAAACATGGCTTCAATTGCGTCTTATAGTTACTATAGAAATCCTATAGGAAATCATTTTCATCTTCTTCTCTGGAACTACTGAGCTGACATGAACCAAATCTGGCAGGAATGGTCTATGGGAGGTTCTCTACAAACGATTCTCATTTTGTTCCTGTGGGTTGAAAAACATTGCCGCCAGAGGCATTCTTTGATTCTGGTTGGTGGATTCTTAAAAATCTTTTCTGAAACTGCCAGGCCAAATTTTTTGATACTTCACATAAATGATGCCTGGGACCCCCTCTACCAACGATCCTCTTTTAATGTTGATCGGGTTGTAAACAATAAACAATAAAAAGCTTGATATGGATTTCATTGTTTATTAAATTTTATTTTGAAAGTCATTTTAATATGAGATAAATATGAATTCCTTTTCATGTTGAAACAACATGAGCATGCAGGGTTTCCTTTCCATTCACACTGCAATGTAATTGCTAAGACTGACATTAGGGGTGTGATTTAGGGTGGACTCAAATGGGTTTTTTTTCGGTTCATTGTGTTATGAAAAGAAAAAAAAATGGAAATACTTTAGCCACAGGGTTTGTATGCAAATCTGTAAGTCTGGAAGAAGTATGGAATTTTTAAAAACGTTTTCCAGGCCTGGAAAAGGTATGGAAAATGACGTTTTCATATAAATGGTATGGAAAACGTATGATAAAGCAGTGTGACATATTGGCACACTGCTTTTATTATACTTAATAATACATGAATAATGAAATGTGGCAGTGTGCCCGATACCACCTATAAACTAATAAATAGAATTATCCCCCCTAATAAACCTGAAATGCGAATGAAGTAGATGACAATTTTGAATGATAGAGAGCAAAGGTAGGCAGAAACTACGAGGCAGGAAGACGGGACAGAAAAATGCCTAAGAAAAAATTTAACTTGAAACTTGTTTTGAACACTTCAAAATGGCAGAAAAGGATGCGGTGCTTGGTAACTAATATAGTTGGTTGTGCTCAGGCTGGCACATCCGTGGTTGTTACTAATTATAAGCCTGAAACAAAGAAAGCTAGGAGTGAAATTTAATCTGGTCATCCCGGTCAGAAAATATTCATATATCCGCACTGACCGGGCATGATAGCTTACTGCAGTGTAATTTATATGAGCTGTTCCATTTGAGAATTGCACAGAGCTGCAGGTTTAGGAAGTGACCCAGATTGAACAGGTGACTTTAATTGATGCCGAGTATACTTTAAAGTGAAACATGCAATATTTTGTTCCCATAAATGAGGTCAAATTCCCTTGGCATTTGACCTCCTGTTTAATATATTCAGAATCACTTTCGTTGTCCATGAAATTCAAATTTCGTACTAAATTTCTTTTTATTTTAGTTTTTATTTCGTTTTGAATCAAATTTCGAAACTCGTAAAGTTTAGGCCTTTGTAACCCAACATGGAGATAACCGATCTGACACGAACATTAACAACCATTAATTGATCCATTTATTTTAGTGATCAAAATGGCAGTGCCCAGTGATAACATGTTTTATGTTGTGAACGTCGAGAAAAACAACACACAAACATCAAAGTTTAATCTGCTAAGTTGAGGTATTGTGTAATACTGTCAACAAATTAACGTGAAAGGAAATGTGGAAATGTTTGTTTTCAGAAACGTGGTTGGAAAATCCCAAATACACGCACTGGGTTAGCAGGAACACAAAATTCAAAACAAAGACAGAGGCAAAATGTCTCCGTCTCTGACAAGTCTTTTGACATCTCAAATACAGGTGAAGTGGCATTAACAAGACAAGGCTTCCAGAAAACATACTATTTTGGATCAAAAACCCCCAAAAAACCCACACACAAAAAAAACCCCGCAGCACAGTCAACAGTTGTTGATTGACTTGTTTCTAAAGAATTTTAATAGTTTTGGTTCATGGCAGTTGTGATGATTGGTGGTAAAACTCAAGTGATCTGGCAATAAGGTTAAACTCCAACACATTGCATGTACATGTGTTTTGTAAGATATATTTTTGATTTATCTGGTCACCCTAGAGGTTAAAAAAACACTGCGATGGCTATAAAGAGTATGGAAAAGATAGAGGGTCTGGAAAAAGTATGGAATTTTTTTTCTTGGTAGGTGTGGGAACCCTGTAGCCAGTCATTTTGCCTGAAAATACATAAACAGAAAAACGTTTATTATTCATTTGTCTTTGTAGGATTATTTTAACATCATCAAGAAGCCCATGGATCTTGGTTCAATCAAGAAAAAATTAGAAGCAAATTCATACTACTCTGCAAAGGAGTGCATTCAAGATTTCAACACAATGTTTACCAATTGCTATATATACAATAAACCTGGAGAGGTATGTTGAATATTTTCTCAGTACATGTCATGGTTGATTTGATATTTTGCAACATGGCTTATTGATATAACCCTTCACCCAATGCAGACGATATCAAAATTTATTAATTTAAATATTTTCCAAAAAATTTCAACAAAGCCATATCATGTGACTCCCTCATTGGGACGGGCTCGATGAGCTCGTTCCAAAGAGGGGTCACATGATATGGTTTTGTTGAAATTTTTTGAAAAATATTTTTTTGAGCTGCTGAATTTGCAATTTACGTGGGCGGATGTGGTCAATACATTGTGTAAAGGGTTGAACCCCTGGTACAACATTTCACAACTTGTATTTAAATTTCCTAATGTAATACTAGATGGGAGGCTAGGAGTGTGGTGGCTCAGTGGTCAGAGCATTGATTTACTGGAAGGTTGTGATGAACCGATTATCAAACTTGCTATGAACCGATTACGAATTATTTCTCTGCCGATTATTCCGATTTCGATGCAGATTCTGATGGCTGAAATAGGACCTAGAAGAAAATCTGTTGGTGCCTGTTATATTGCAGAATTTTGTTGATAAATCACCAGTTTCAAAAGCTTAATACCACATAAGTTATCGCAGTATGCATGTTTAGTGCTGGGCAATATTAGCCAAATTAATATTTGCTTTTTTGGGAGTTGGGGGTGGGTGAAGATCGTTATAAAGGATACAATCACATGATATTGTTCTCTTGTGATGATTGTGTGTTATTAGCTCAACTTGACAAAGTCAAGCTGAGCTATAGCCATCACTTCCCGTCCGTCGGCGTATGTATGTACGTACGTTAATATGTACGTCCACAATTTCCTTTGGCACACCTCACAGGTCGCATTTATGGTCAGATCGCTTTGAAACTTGGTATGCTTGTTTGGGGTGACCTCTAAATGGGAGCTATCGATTTTCTTCAATTTCCGTCAAAAAATGTTGCTGCGGTCAACGTTCTTAGAACTTAGTTTAGTCAGAAGACCTCTATATTTCCATTTGACACGCCCTACAGGGCTCATTTATGATTTGATTGCCTTGAAACCTGGCATGCTTGTTTGGGGTGACCTCTAGATGGGAGCTATCGATTTTCTTCAATTTCCGTCAAAAAATGTTGGCAAGGCCAACATTCTTAGAACTTAGTTTAGTCAGACCACAATATTTTCCTTTGGCACACCCTACAGGACACATTTATGATTGGATTGCTTTGAAACCTGGTATGCTTGTTTAGGGTGACCTCTAGATGGGAGCTGTTGATTTTCTTCAATTTCCGTCAAAAAATGTTGCCAAGGCCAACATTCTTAGAACTTAGTTTAGTCAGACCACAATATTTCCCTTTGGCACACCCTACAGGGCACATTTATGATTGGATTGCTTTCAAACCTGGTATGCTTGTTTGGGGTGACATCTAGATGGGTGCTATCGATTTTTTTCCATTTCCGTTACAAAATGTTGCCGTGGCCAACGTTCTTAGAACTTAGTTTAGTCAGAAGACTCAATATTTCCCTTTGGCACACCCTACAGGGCACATTTAGGATCGGATTGCTTTGAAAACTGGCATGTTTGTTTGGGGTGACCTCTAGATGGGAGCTATCGATTTTCTTCAATTTCCGTCAAAAAATATTGCCGCCGATATGATTGGATCACCTGCAAACTTGGTGTGCTTGTGTGGGGTGACATCTATATGGGACCTGTCGATTTTCTTCCATTTCTGTCAAAAAATGTGGCCGCTGACCTTTGAACTTAGTTTAGTTAGACCTCAACATTTCCCTTTAACACACCCTTCAGGGCACATTTATGATCGGATCACTTTGAAACTTGGTAAATGTGTTTCTCTCGAGATGTGAGCTATTGCTTTTTTTCATTTCCATAAAAAATTATTGTCTTTATCACCAGCCTTTGAACTTACTGCATTTGTGCATCAACTTATCCCTTTTGCACTCTCTGCAGGGTACATTTATGAATTTCCATAAAAAAACAACAACAAAAAAACCCATTGCCGCAAGCAATGATCTTCTACTTAGTGCAGTGCATTTGTGTATTAACATCTTCATTTGGCATGCCTCAGAGGGCACATTCATTATCAGGTTGTTATGAAACTTTGTATGCTTATGCAAGGTGACAAAGATAGGAGCTATTGATTTTCTTTTCATTTCCATCAAAAGTTGTTGCTGTTAACAATCTTTGAATTTATTGCATTTGTGCATCGACATTCTTTGACATGGCCTACAGACCACAGTTATCATAGGATTGTTTTTGAACTTGGTGTGCTCATTAGGCAAGACCTTTAGATAAGAGCTATTGATTAGCATTCATTTCTGTAAAAAAAATTGCCATTTACAATAACCTCTGAACATACTGCATTTGTGTATCAACATTCTTCTTTTAGCCAGTCTTACAGTTTACATTTAAAAATGCATGGATTACCCTGACGTTGTGCACACACAATGCTGTTATGTTGAAATTTCATCAAATAACATTGGTACCAATGATCTTCAATTTTGCCATTTCATTTAAAACTTACCAAGTTCAAGTTTGTCAAGTTGAGCTACAGTGTCATTGACACTTTCATTCTGGTAGATAGAGTTAATACTGTTTTGTGTAATAATAACAATACACTTGGCTGTATTGACCAGGAAGATACTAAGCACACATACTTTGTGTCTTAATTGAATAATAACGTTGATGTTAATGTGTGTTGTGAAGTTGTATTGCACATTGTTTACTGACACCCATACAACGTCAGAATATATTATTTAATGATGTGTTGAAGAGAAAGGGAGGTAACTGACTTAAAAAAACGAGCTTGACCGACTGAAAACGTGTTTGTGAAAGTTATGCGACTTACATGTTGCGTAACAGTAATCTACCATTGAAAAAAGATTTTTTTTTAGTTTTTCTCCAATTTTAATTTCTTGTATTTTGGTGATTGTATCACGAAGTACTACAGACTAGCGGCTGAGTGCATTTTATTTATACATGTATCCAATGCAGTGTTGTACAGCACCATGATTGAAGAAGGCTGGTGACTTTGTTCAGCTGGGAATGGAGGCGATCTCGGTCTGCAGATAGTAAATTCCGTAATATCTCTGCTCTGTAAATCCCTAAATATTCTGATATGAACTATACACGTTTTTAATGGGGAAACTTTATTGAAATAGCCAGATATCAAAGAGATTTTAATAGTCAGTGTTAAATATAGAATACCTGGAAACTGCCGATTGTCATCGGCCGATGCCGCATAACCGACCGGGTCCGATGCCGATTCTGATTATCGATTCATCACTGCTGGAAGGTAGATTGTTTGATCCTGACTTGCTGCAACTGTGTTGTGTCCTTGAGCAGGACACGTAACCTGATTGCCTAAGCATTGCACTGTGTACTGAATATTGCATAGCAAAGATGCACTTGCCTTCGACCTGTGCTAACTCTGCTTGTACAGAGTTGGTAAGTTGGCAAGTCTGAAATCTGCTCAATACAGCTTGGGTATCTTCTCCGGGTCTCTTCTCCGTCTTCCTCCACTTGTAAAACTGTCCAACACGACATGATCCTTGTTGTTGACAGTGTTGTTAAACCCCAATAAACAGATGCAATTCGTCATTTCCTTCAGAATACTGTTCTTTGTACTGTGCACATCACTATTTCATATATTCCAGAATAGCCACTGAAATGTACTGATGTTGACCATCTCTCATCTGAGGCAGATTATCTGAGTATAATCCAGCTCAAGTCTACAGTTTCTCGCATTGAACTAATGATATGTTGTTATGGGACCCATTGTTACAAAGAACTTTCAGAGTTCTTTACAACAGTGAGTTACATCATAATACTTAAGTATGAAATGCAAGATAATCTGCTTTTATTATATGCTTGCCTGTGAATTATCACAAATTATCTAAAGGATATTTCTCGATATCCATCGACTGGATGGATATCAAGGAATATCCCTCAGTAGCTTCCTAAAGGACGTATCGCTATGTCGCCTTAAGGAACAATCAGCTGATCTTTATTGTTTTGAAACATATGCATTTGGGGTCGAATTAGGCTGAATGTTGTGCAATAAAATGTCTCGAAGCATATAATAAAAAACGAAAATCTACTCTATTTTAGTCAGTATCTGGAGTTATCTCATGACTGTAGACCTGAAAGTTTTATTTTTCACGAGCGCTTTAGTGAAAAATATTTTCTTGATTTTTTGGTGGCAAGTATATGTTCATGGAAGGAATCTCCCTTTGCATTTGTGTCGCCGTCTGATATGTCATTCCAGAGTATTGGACTTTATTCGTCAAAAATATAAGCAATTTTCCACATGTCGAACAATAACTTGAAAATGCTTGGAGCAATTTCCATGATTTTGGGGATGCAAGTATATGTTGATGGAAGGAATCTCCCTTTCGATTTGTATCGCTGTCCGATATGTCATTCAGAGTTATGGGACTTGATTCATCAAAATATTAGCAATTTTCCACATGTCGAACAATAACTTGAAAATGCTTAGTACACATGTATTCTCATATTGTGTGCTTCCCTCTTGTAATTAATAACGGGCGTATCATACGCTCATGGCGTAGCTGTTTATTTCTAGAGTCATGGGCCCTTATCCACTTTTTATGCCCCCGGCCTCTTTGGGGTGGGGACATATGTTATCACCATGTTCGTCGTCTGCCCGTTAACTTTTTGCATTCCGTCAATTAACTAAAGTTCTACCAAACGGATCTTTACCAAACTTCATATGTGGGTTAGGTATGATAAGTGGAAGAAGCCTATTTATTTTGACCATGATGTGCCAGAGGTCAAGGTCACAGTGACCTCCAAATACACTTGAAATTGGTTTCCGCTCTATAACTAAAGTTCTGCAAGACTGCTCTTGATATAAGTCAGTTTGGAGGTTAGGCATAGTGTGAGGTAGAACCCTATTCATTTTGATGTTGATGTGCCAAAGTACAAGGTCTCTGTGACCTTCAACATTAAATTTACTTGAAACAGATTTCCGCTGCATTCTGTCAATTAAAGTTCTACCAACCGGATTTTTACCAAACTTCATATGTGGGTTAGGTATGATGATTGGAAGAAGTCTATTTATTTTGACCATGAAATACACTTGAAATTGATTTCTGCTCTGTAACAAAAGTTCTGCAAGACTGATCTTCTTTGATAATGCATTGTTGGTGTCTAAAGGAAGCTTACTTTTGATTTTGGTTATGCCCCCAAGAGACTTAACTACACTTTTATGACACCGTCGGGGGCATAGGCCATGCTTCACGTTGCTCTTGTTTCAACTTAGAATTCCCCTTTTCAGTAAACCACTTCTTCGTGGGGGACATGGGTGGCGTTGCACCTTGTCTTTATACGCCCATTTGTAAAAACGGTTGTATTATGTAAATGGTCTGTCTCTGTCTGTCTGTATCTCTGTCCATCCATCTGTCCATCTCTGTGTGCCATCCACCTGCCCATAAACGATTGGTTTCCGACTGATAACTTGTGTTTGGATTTCGGTATCGATTTGAAATTTAGTATGCAGATTTCCCAATTGAAAATACAGATCAAGTTCAAATTCTGGCCTTGTCTGCATGCTTTTCCCAGAGTTATGGGACTTGGAACAATTTAAATTGGAAATACAGTAATACAGGCCAAGTTTGAATATGGGTTCCGTCCAGTTATCAACATTTTTGGTCTCCAACCGATAACGCCAGTTCAGATTATTTGATCTCAACCAAAGTTGGTATGTGTATTACCCAGACAGTAATACAGGCCAAGTTCAAATATGGGTTCCATCCAATTATTAATTAGCTCAACTTGACAAAGTCAAGCTGAGCTATTGCCATCACTTCTCGTCCGTCGGCGTACGTCCACAATTTCCTTTGGCACACCTCACAGGTCGCATTTATGATCAGGTTACTTTGAAACTTGGCATGCTTGTTTGGGGTGACCTCTAGATGGGAGCTATCGATTTTCTTCAATTTCCGTAAAAAAATGTTGCCGCGGCCAACGTTCTTAGAACTTAGTTTAGTCAAACCACAATATTTCCCTTTGGCACACCCTACAGGGCACATTTATGATCAGATTGCTTTGAAACCTGGTATGCTTATTTAGGGTGACCTCTAGATGGGAGCTATCAATTTTCTTCAATTTCCGGCAAAAAATGTTGCTACGGCCAACGTTCGTAGAACTTAGTTTAGTCAGACCTCAATATTTCCCTTTGACACACCCTACAGGGCACATTTATGATCAGATTGCTTTGAAACCTGGTATGCTTGTTTGGGGAGACCTCTAGATGGGTGCTATCGATTTTCTTCAATTTCTGTCAAAAAATGTTGCCGCGGCCAACGTTCTTAGAACTTAGTTTAGTCAGAAGACTCAATATTTCCCTTTGGCACACCCTACAGGGTACATTTATGATCGGATTGCTTTGAAACCTGGCATGCCATTTTGGGGTGACCTCTAGATGGGAGCTATCGATTTTCTTCAATTTCCGTCCAAAAATGTTGCTGCGGCCAACGTTCTTAGAACTTAGTTTAGTCAGAAAACTCAATATTTCCCTTTGGCACACCTACAGGGCACATTTATGATCGGATTGCTTTGAAACCTTTCATGCTTGTTTGGGGTGACCTCTAGATGGGAACTATCGATTATCTTCAATTTCCATCAAAAAATGTTGCCGCAGCCAACATTCTTAGAACTTAGTTTAGTCAGACCACAATATTTCCCTTTTATACACCCTACAGGGCACATTTATGATCAGATTGCTTTGAAACCTGGCATGCTTGTTTGGGGAGGCCTCTAGATGGGAGCTATCGATTTTCTTCGGTTTCTGTCAAAAAATGTTGCAACTGGCAAAAAAAATGACATTGATAGCAATGATCTTCAATTTTGCCGTTTCATTTATAACTTACCAAGTTCAAGTTTGTCAAGTTGAGCTACAGTGTCATTGACACTTTCATTTTTCATGAGTTACGGCCCTTTTTTACTTAGAAGATGACCATCTATCAACATTTTTGGTTTCCAGCTGATAACTTCAGTTTGGATCATTTGATCTCAACCAAATTTGGTATGTCTATTTTCCCGCTAATAATACTGACCAAGTTTGAATATGGGGGTTCCGTCCAATTATTTTTACATGAGTTACATTCCTTTTTAGACTTACAGGAACGTGGTGGCTCAGTGGTAGACTGTTGAACTTCTATGCTAGAGGTCCCGAGTTTGATCCTCTTCCGGGACGACCCGCATTGTGTCCTTGGGCGAGGCACTTTATCCCGGTTGCCTACATGGGGCATGATGATGCAGTGTACTGAAGGCGTACTGCATGTCGATGGTACACATGTCTTCAACTGCTATAACCCGGCTTGAGCAGAGCTTGAACAGAGTTAGAATGTTGAGCTGACAGTTGCTCGGTGGGTACTCCGGCTTCCTCCACCCGTAAAACTGTCACTGTCACGATTAGCAGTTGTGCCATAAATAAGTAATAAATGTTTAGACTTACAATGGGCATATTTAGCCATGCCTGGCAGTGCCCTTGTTAAATAATTAAAGTATGAGAATACTCTTCTGACCTTGTGAGTGAAACCAGTACATTTTCCATAGTTAAAATCAAATCTAATATATTTGCCAGAGTTTAAAAGCCCTAAATGGCCTAGGCCCTAGTCCCACTTTTGGTGAGTTATCTTAAAGAAAACTTTCCCCACATACAGGATTTTGGTGGTCTTGTCAGTAGTTACAATGCATGAATAGGCATCCAATACTTCACTAAACACCACTGCTAAGGAAGGCACGGTGTTACCTTACTAGAAGGGAGCAAAAGATAAGGAGAATTCTTCATTCATTTATGGACAATCTATATGACAAGAATTAAATAAACATTTTGCAAGAATCAAAGTTGATTCTTGTTTTCTGTGCGAGAATCAATTCGGATTCACGCATACATTTTAAGCCCTGAGCTGTTGCACTATGTTTGCCTTTTTCTGTTTTTCAGGATATTGTTTTAATGGCACAGACATTGGAGAAGCACTTTTTACAGAAAGTAGCACAGATGCCACCAGATGTAATTATACATAGCTTGATATATAATTGAACTGATCTGATATTGAATTTAAATTTCAAATTTGTGTAAATCTTTCGAATCAGAATCTTAAAAATATTGACATGTTTTTATTTAAAAATTTATGTGTACAGTACATGGAGAGTGTATTATCAATAAATCACCTGTGGAGTGATTTCTCTCGGCAATAAATGCTGATTTGTTGTAAAGAGTAATTAGCATAAGCAAAGTTTCAGCCAATGGATCTCTGGGTTAAACCAGGAGGTCCATTGCTTGAAACTTTGCTTGTGCTTCTTGTTTTTCTGTACAAAATTTGGAAGCAGCACCTTGGGTGATACCTCCACTCCACAATGAGTTGGGGGGGGGGGGGGGGGGGGGGGAGTATACTGGAATCATCTTACCTGTCTGTCCAACCGTAGACATAATTTTGTAGAAATTTTCTCAATGTTTATGGACCAATCGACTCAAAACATGGCATCAGTTCCATCATGGGAACCTGTGCACCTGCGATTGTAGTTTAGATCGGTCTTTTTTTTTTTGCCAGTTCTGCCCCTTTTCATCTTAGAATAATAGGGGATTGGACAGGCCCATATGGGACACTCACACCTCTAGTTATTTATATAATTTTTAACTCACCGAAGGGAGCTTAACTTATCACTTGCCGTCCGTCTGTGAACATTTTTCAAACGACTTCTCTGATGAAACCACTGGCCCAATTTTCACGAAACTTCATGTGGATATTCATTACTATATGGCAATTGATGTTTGTTCAAATGAAATGGCCACGTCTCTTGGGGGCTCTGTATGGGGCATAACTCTGATAGCACCGTATGAATTATAGAAAAATTATTAAAAAATCTTCTCCAGAACCAGTGGGCAGAATCTTTTGATACTTGGTATGCAGCATCTTGGTATGGGTCTGATTCAAGTTTGTTCAAATCAGCCCCCTGGATTCATATTTGGGCTCACTATAGAAGCCCAAATTTGAACATAGTGCATTTCAGGCAAATTTCTTAAATCATCTTCTCCAGATCCAGCAGGCAGAATCTTTAGATATTTGGTATGCAACATTGTGGGGGGATCTGATTCAAGTTTGTTCAAATCGGCCCCCTGGATTCATATTTGGGCTCAGCATAGAAGCCCGAATTCGAACTTGGTGCATTTCAGGCAAATTTCTTAAAAAATCTTCTCAAGATCCAGCAGGCAGAATCTTTTGATATGCAACATTGTGGGGTGGATCTCATTCAAGTTTGTTCAAATCGGCCCCCCTGGATTCATATTTGGGCTTGGTATAGACGCCCAAATTCGAACTTGGTGCTTTTCAGGCAAATTTCTTTAAAAAAATCTTCTCAAGATCCAGCAGGTAGAATCTTTTGATATTTGGTATGCATCATTGTGGGGTAGATCTGATTCAAGTTTGTTCAAATCGGCCCCCTGGGTTCATATTTGGGCTCGGTATAGGAGCCCAATTTGAACTTAGTGCATTTCAGGCAAATTTTTTTAAAAATCTTCTTCTCAAGATCCAGCAGTCGGAATCTTTTGATATTGGGTATGCAGCATCCTTAGGGGGGCGAGATTCAAATTTGTTCAAGCCAAGACCCTAGGTCCATATTTGGGCTCGCTGTGGGAGCCCGAATGATAACTTAGTTCAAAATGCTGAATTTTTTTTTAAAATCTTCTCCAGATCCAGCAGTCGGAATGTTTTGGTATTTGGTATGCAGCATCCTTAGGGGGGTGAAATTCAAGTTTGTTCAAGCCATGTCCCTAGGTCCATATTTGGGCTCACTGTGGGAGCTTGAATTGTAACTTAGTTCAAAATGAGGAATTTTCTTAAAAAAATCTTCTTCTTCAGATCCAGCAGTGGGAATGTCTTGATATGTGGTGTGTAGCATCCTTAGGGGGGTGAGATTCAAGTTTGTTAAAGCCAAGTCCCTGGGTCCATATTTGGGCTCCCTGTGGGAGCCCCGAATTATAATTAAGTCAATATGAGGAATTTTTAGCTCACCGAAGGGAGTCAACTTATCACTTGCCATCCTTCATCGTGAACATTTTTCAAACGACTTCTCCTCTGAAACCACTGGTCCGATTTTCACGCAACTTCATGTGGATGTTCATTTACTGGATGGCAATTCATATTTGTTCAAATGAAATGGCCACGTCCCTTGGGGGCTCTTTATGGGGCATAACTCTGATAGCACCGTATGAATTATAGAAAAATTATTAAAAAATCTTCTCCAGAACCAGTTTTCAGAATCTTTTGATACTTGGTATGCAGCATCTTGGTATGGGTCCGATTCAAGTTTGTTCAAATCGAGTCCCTCGATCAGTATTGGGGCTCACTAAAGGGGTGTGAATTTTTTCTTAGTGCAATTTAAGAAAATTTCTTTATAAATCTTCTTTTCCGGAACTGATGGGCAGAATGTTTTGATATTTGGTATACAGCATCTTGGTATGGGTCCGATTCAAGTTTGTTCAAATTGAATCCCCCATTCAATATTGGGGATCACTATGGAGGTGTGAGTTTTTACTTAGTGCAATTTAAGAAGAAATCTTTTACAATCTTCTTCACCAGAACCAGTGGGCAGAATCTTTAGATATTTGGTATGCAGCATCTTGGTATGGGTTGGATTCACGTTTGTTCAAATTGAGTCTTTTGATTAATATTGGGGCTCACTATGGGGGAGTGAATGTTAACTTTGTGCAATTCAAGGAAAATTCTTTAAAAATCTTATTCAGATCCATCTTGCAGAATCTTTTGATATTTGATCAGCAGCATTGTCCCATTCAGTCCTGTTGATGTTTTAGCTCCACAGAGAGTATAGATTTACTCTGTAGAACCTTAAGAATAGCTTTTGATAAAATTTGTGTCTTAACAGCATGGAACATTCGGTGAACGCCTAAGGCTCCCTGGGGCCTCTTGTTTATGAAAACGCTCTTTCAGATGATTTTCATGTTACTTCTAAGATCTAAAATGCCATCAAAAAGCATTACTTCTGCTGGATATTTGATACAGGCACATAAAGCATGATTGTGAAAGCGTGCCCTCTGTACAAAAACCATTTCAGTTGATTTTAAGAGTGAAATCAAACCCCGGATTTATGGATGGTCCAAAAGATGCCAATTTGGAATGAAATGGGACATTTTTAAAGCCTGGCACATCAAAGGAATGTAAAAAAATGTTCAAAGGCTGATGCCTTTTGATAATAGACAGAAAAAAAAATTGACCTTACAAATCCATATGAACAAAATATTTACTTACACAGAATAGGAAACATGTCAATGGAATGTAAATCCTTTTACTTGAAACACATTTCAGTCCTGCCTGTATGTGAGGTTTTAGCACTTAACCAGGTTACCCTTTATCAAATGAATCTTCAGCATCCGCCTGCATAATTTACAAATTGAGAGGTTGAAAGAAAAGACCTTTTTCAAAAAAAGATAAAGAAAACCATCTTGTGACCCCATTGGATTGAGCTTGTCAAGATCCTTCCAATGAAGACTCAGGTATATCATTTTGTTGAAAAACATTTTTAAATTTAAAAACAAAAAGAATGTTTCAAATTCCAAAATGATGTGCATGTAGGGTAAGGGGTTAATGAACATCATCCTCTTTGATGATGACAGGAAACTAAAAGTATCCACAGCAAAAATTCTGCCGAAGATGGCTTCTTCAGAAAGCCTTGTGGTGGCAGAAATTGCTCAACTTCATGTTACACAAGGAATCAAACCATGTGGGTTGCACTATGCTGTATTGCTAATCTTACAATTAGAGATGAGATGATTAATCGGTGTAACATCGGCACTCGGCCGATAAGCACCCATCGGTTCACCATCGGCACTCATGATTCAACATCGGCCCTCGCCGATTGTCTGAAACTCAGTGAAAGTGTTATGGATGAACTTTCTTCCACTTCATGGGACAACCAGTGGCAAGCGATCGGTACGTAACTCGTCTGTTACTGATACCATGTAAATGATGGTTCGTGAAAGAAAAGGCAGAATATTATATTCAAGATTCTGATTGTGTAACTGTGTACTGAGTTGTTTTTTATCCATCATGTGAATACGGACTCTCTTCACTGCCCAAACTGTACTTCATTCTGCAAAATGTTGCAATATTTCTTTCAACCACGCTCATCGTCTCATTAAATATATATTGGACAGATAATTCCTCCATATTAGTAATCAATGTTAATTGTGAAAGGTTTGGGTGCAAAAAGTTTAATATCAGGCCATTCGGGGTGGGATTTATCAACACGAAGCCACTGAATTTTTCTCATGTTGAATTGTGTGGAGCACATGATAAAAATAGATAATGCAGTGTAACGTCATAACTCGTGTGACACAATCCCATATATGGGTTTACTGAAAAGAAACTCCCACTTTAAAACGTGTGGTTCCAACAACTGCTTTTGATTTTCACTAAACATTTTCTTCCAAATAACTGATAGTCAACTTCAAAGCCTGTGTAGGGGGTGATTCGGCAAAGACCCGACTTTGAAATGAATTGTTTCCATTGTTGATGTAAACCGCATGAAAGGTTCAGAACACAATTTACCGTGACGATGCACGTGATGAGTTCTCGACTCAGTTGTTAGCTGTTTATTTTAAATCGAAAATATTCTGCACTGATGGTGCCTCATTGACATAAAATTAACCCTTTGATGTCTGTTATTTAATTTATTTAAGTTGAGTATTACCGTACTGACTCGTGTCGAAGCCCAGGGGGTGCTTGCAGTGGATAAATTGCAAAGTGGTGTTGGTGGGAGGGGTGGGGGTGGGGGGGGGCGGGCTTAATGCTTGCAAGTCGCGTTGGGATGCATCGGAAATTGTCGATATAAGACGAGTAAGTATCCACTGGGTATATTACGTTTCTTTGGAAACCACCTACCAATTTTATAGAATTTGCTTTAAAAATTCTCATAATTATCTTGTACATACAGTTCAGATTTCGGGTTTTAATCCTCAATTTAATGAATAAAACAAGCAGAAAACCATGTGGTGTTTTCATATTTTTTTTTTGTACACGTTACTCTCGAAGCCAGAAATGGACGTAAGTTGACAATCAACACTGCAAACCACCCCCTTGAAAACAGGCAAACGTAGTCTGTTTAAAAATAGCTGTTTTTTTTATTAATATGTACATTTTATTATGAATAAAACAAAATAAAGCTTCACACAAAATCAATAAAAAAATTCTTCATATGAAGACCAGATAAAATTTACACAGCGGAATATGAATAACAAAATAGTTGCCTCCCTTGGCAAATTCGAAAATTTGATTTTACACTGAAAGTCATAACTTTACATGTTGCAGAGCATGATGAAATGATAAATGAGCATGATTTATTGAACCAATATGTCATAAATCATATTCCTGGTTATATTGTTAAAAAATTCTCAAATACCGGAGTTGTAATTATTTTTTATTTTTAATTACCACTTTCTCATTAATTTCTGAACACCTGTTTTTCACAATGAGATGTGCACGCTCGAAAGTGGCAGTGTTCTTTTACAATGAGTTGTGCCCCGCTTGAAAGTGGCAGTGTTCAATCAGTATCTTTCTGATGATATTCGACCACTGTGAAAACTATATGTTGTGGGCGTGTTTCAGACAACTATTAACAGCAGCCTGCACTCTCATTTGAAACAAGTGACAGCTTCCAAAAAAGAGGTCGACAAAAAAATAAACAAGTCAATTTTGCTTGGGATAATTTTTTAATAAAGACTTATTACACTGAACACAGACATAATGTATTACACAAAAGATAAATTTAACAACACAAAAATCTCAACTCCAAAAAATGTACATAATACAGTATTGCAGTTCTATTTGGTAAGTACAGTGTTGCAATAAGTCAGCTATTTTTCCATTTGATGCCTGTAAATTTGACGTCTTGTCTCCAACAACTTTCGTCCAATTTGAAACTTGGGGGGTGGGCTTTGACTCGTGTAGGGCACCCTGTTCACAAATCAGAAAAAGCGGGGGGTGGGCTTTGACATGAGTATGGGCTTCGACACGAGTCAGTATGGTAAAAGTGTGTTATCTTCCGGGTTGATGGGGATTCTGATTACTGTAAATCACCCAGTTTCTGCAGTCAGCTTGAATAATAAAGAAACCATCTGACATCGGCATTCGGTATCGGCTGATTGTTGTCTAAAATAATCGGCATTCGTCTAATGGGGCATTTTACTAATCGGCTCATCTCTACTTTCAATTTACAGTACAAATTGAAGCATAACCACTAGAAACTATGTGTTCTGTTTCTTCTATGTTGATAACAGAATCATCAGTTCTCGGACAGAGCTTTCCACAAACTGATGTCAGATTCTGGTGTTATTAGAAGCGGTGAGATACTTAGTTTGTGGTTATGCTGCATCTTATTTTCACTCATACTATACATATTGAGCAAGTTGCCTGCTAACTTCCAAGATTTTTTCTCTGCATTCACATGGTTCATGATATTGGCATGATCTAATTGAGTGAAAGATTCTGCACATTGATTGTGATTTTATACACATGTGTCTCGAACTACTTTCACATGTTAAAGTTATTTGAAAGTTTTCACTTCACTGCACGCTACATATACATGGCAATTGAGACTATGCCCGGTCCCCTCATGATTTTTACACAATTGAACAGAAATTGCTGCAGAAGCACCAGTTTTCCACAGCAATTTTTTTGCCGAGGAAACAAGGATGAATCACCAGGACTGCATCCGTAAGAGCTCTTTACATAATCCTTCACCTAAAACTACTAAAGGATAACACTTGCAAAAAATTTCCTGGAATTCCCTTTAAAATTTTAATTTTGCCGCTAAAACACAGCACTGTGATCAGAAAAATGGCACTTACTGCAATCTGACCGTAACAAGGACATTAGTGGGTTGAAATTTCCTAAATGTAATATTGTTTACCCACTACACAGAATATCAAAATTTAAACTTGTTTTTCAACTTCTACAAAAAATTTCAACAAAACCATATTGTGTGTAAATGAGGGGTCACATGATATGGTTTTGTTGAGACTTTCTGAAAAATATTCCGACACGAGGTGACCCTGGCTGTCAAAAGGGTTGTTAAACTCCAATAAATCAATAAATTTGAAACATATAGTTTTAGCTTAACTTAACAAAAGTCAAGATAAGCTATTACCATCACGTGTGCGGAAATCTTGAGTCTGTTCACATTTTCCTTTAGCACAGGCTACACCCTGCAGTTCTTGTCCAATCATCACTAAATTTCATGTGCAGGTTTGAGGTCTTGTCCAGATGAGAACATCCCCTTTTGGTCGCGATCGGTCAACTGTGATGGCTGTCTGAGCCAAAAACACAAAAACCTTTAACACATTCTACAGGTTGTATTTATGAAGGGATTTCATTGTAACATGGTAAGATGACTCTGTATAATATCTAGATGAGAACGTCCCCTTTTGGTCATGATCTGTCAACAGTGACGGCTATCCAAGCCCGAAACCCAAAAACTTTTAGCAGTCTACAGATCATATTTAATATGGAAGGATTTCATTGTAACCTGGTAGGATGATTCCCTATGATGTCTAGATGAGAACTTCCCCATTTGGTCATGATCTGTCAGCCGTGTGACTGCCAGAGCCCAAAACCCAAAAACCTTTAGCACAGTCTACAGGTCGTGTTTATGGAGGGATTTCATTGTAACTTGGTAGGATTAGGGTTGGGCGGTATTGGGAAAAATAAATACCGCGGTAATCGCAAAATATTACCGCGGTATACTGAAATACCGATTAAAATCAAAGGGGGGTCTTCTCCATAACAAAAAACGCAACTTCAACGTGGCGAAACTGTAAAATTTGAGCCTGAAGCTTTGCACAAGACGGCCGTCAAAAATCAAATCTTTTTCAAATATTTACTCACAAATGATTTTAGTTAAGCACAAAGTTCAGTTGGGCCAACTCGGGGTATATACCAAGGCACATTTGATGTTTATCGAAGGAAATTCAAAATAAAATCAAACCCAGAGATAATAATTCTTCGAATCAGAATCGTCCAGTGACATGAGATTGCGAAGTGAAGTGTGCAACAAGGAACAACAGAAGGGCATGCGATTGCCACAGTTCATCACAATAATTTTCATGTTTGATTAAAATTAATAACCGTATTACATACACATCACCATTCAAATAAAAAGATCATATGGGGCGAATGCTGCTTGGTAGAAAATGTAAGTGAGTTGGGCTTTTTTATTTATTTGAAACAATGACAAGACCTTCGTCCTTTTTGAGTTGAATAATCCTGCAAACACATTTCTGAGGTCACGAGGCAATGATGACGTAATGCGTGTCCTAGCAGCCAATCACTGTGAGTTTCATTTGGAATCCCCTGATATTTCCCCCAAAGAAAATGTCCTATTTTTATTTAACATCAGCAGACGGCAGTGCCATTGGCCGAAAGTGTCCACGTGACTAACTACGCATGCTTAGTGCGTGCCTTCGACCTCAACTTGTTTCAAATTCGAGGTAAACAGAATTGCTTCAGTTCCAGCTGTCAGCTATTCATTAAATGCCTCCACAGAATATAAATGACCTGGCAGAAACCTGCAAACACACATCTTGAACTTTACTATGATTCACACAGCAAGAAAGTAAATAGAATACAATAATTACCCAAATTTAAGCCAAGTGTTTCCAGCATGATTGACGTGAAACTTATCACAGCCAACCGCGATGGGCAATTTGAGAATTGCATATCGCAGTAAAACCAAATTTTCGGTATACCAATTAAACAATTATTTGCCGGTAACGGTATTGAAAATATTACCGAATATAATAGGTATACCAAAATACCGCCCAACCCCAGGTAGGATGACTGCATATAATGTCTAGATGAGAACGTCCCCTTTTGGTCGCGATTAGTCAACTGTGATGGCTACAGGGGCCCAAACACCTTTAGCACAGCCTACAGGTCATATTTATGAAGGGTTTCATAGTACCTTGGTAGGATGACTCCAGATAATGTCTAGATGAGAACATCCCCTTTTGGTCACGATCATTGAGTCATGATGGCTGTCCGAGCCCAAAACCTTTAGCACAGACTGCAGGTTGCATTTATGAAGGGATTTCATTGTAACTTTGTAGAATGATTCAGTATAATGTCTGGATAAGGACATCTCCTTTTGGTCGTGATCGGTCAACCATGTGGCTGCCCGAGCCAAAAACCTTGAGCACATTCTGCAGGTTGTATTTATGAAGGGATTTCATTGTAACATGGTAGGATGACTCTGTATAATATCTAGATGAGAACGTCCCCTTTTGGTCATGATCTGTCAATAGTGACGGCTACCCAAGCCCGAAACCCAAAAACTTTTAGCACAGTCTATAGATCATATTTAATATGGAAGGATTTCATTGTAACTTGGTGGGTTGACTCCCTATGATGCCTAGATGAGAACTTCCTCAATTGGTAATGATCTGTCAACCGTGATGACTGCCAGAGCCCAAAACCCAAAAATCTTAGCACAGTCTCCAGGTCGTGTTTATGGGGGGATTTCATTGTAACTTGGTAGGATGACTCCATATAATGTCTAGATGAGAACGTCCCCTTTTGGTCGCGATTAGTCAACTGATGGCTACAGGGCCCAAAGCCCAAACACCTTTAGCACTGCCTACAGGTCATATTTATGAAGGGTTTCATAGTACCTTGGTAGGATGACTCCAGATAATGTCTAGATGAGAACATCTCCTTTTGGTCACGATCATTGAGTTATGATGGCTGTCCGAGCCCAAAACCTTTAGCACAGACTACAGGTTACATTTATGAAGGGATTTCATTGTAACTTGGTAGGATGATTCAGTATAATGTCTGGATGAGGATATCCCCTTTTGGTCGTAATCGGTCAGCCATGTGGCTGTCCGAGCCCAAAACCTTGAGCACAGTCTGCAGGTCGTATTTATAAAGGGATTTCATGGTAACTTGGTAGGATGACTCTATAATATCTAGATGAGAATGTCCCCTTTTGGTAATGATCTGTCAACCGTGACGGCTGCCCAAGCCCGAAACTCTTTTAGGACAGTCTACAGGTCAGATTTAATATCGAGGGATTTCTTTGTAACTTGGTAGGATGACTCTCTATGATGTCTAGGGCTGTCACGATTTTTAGCTCGCTTGACTTTCAGTGAGGAGAGCTATAGGGATCACTCATCGGCCGTCATCCGTGAACATGGTGTTTGTCTTTTCCAAAACTGCTGAACCGATTTAAGTGATATTGGAGATAATAGTCTATGACATTGCATTTGGATTTTGTTCAAATCAAGTTGCCTCGCCCCTCGTTGGGGCCAAGTCCAAAAAGTGTGCAAAAATCTTCTCATGAACCAGCAGTAGCAGAGACTTGATATTTGGTGTGCAGCTTCGTTTTGAGGTGTACACTCAGATTTGTTCAAGAGAGGTTGGAGGAGCTATATTTGCCTTCATTATGGGAGGGGCAAGAATTTTCATCCCGCCCAAAATTTCTATTTTCCAAACGAGAGGCTGATTTGAGCCAAGTTTGATATGAGGGCTTATTGGGTCATAAGTACCTAATTTATGCCAGAATTTTTCCTGTCGCTCCCGCAGGATCTTAAAATAGAAAAAATTTAAAACGCCCATATCTCATAACTGCATGGCACTGAGAATTTTTATTTTGTGTGAAGCTTCCTCAGGAACAGCAGAAAGGAATGGTCAAAAAAAAAAAAATTCCCATTGGTTTTATCAAAGGGGACTTTTCCAGGACTTTGAAAAAGTGCCGAGTCATCATTTTTTTAACACTTAGTGGGTAATGGTAAAAACATTTAAGACTCTTCTTCCCCCATACCACTGCTCCAAATGCTTGCATTTTTATATGCCCGTTTAAAAAAGGGTCGTATTATGTTATCAGACTGTCCGTCTGTCTGTCCGTAAACAATTTGGTTTCCGTTCATTTAAAGTCGAACGCCTTGACGGATTGACATCAAACTTTCAGAAGTTGTTTTTAGCATTAAAATACATGTCGGGTTCGATATTGGTGTTTCTCAGTCCATCTGCTGCAGAGATATGGCCCTTTGAAAACACAATTTTTCTAAAAAAATTGGTTTCCGTTCATTTAAAGCTGAATGCCTTGACAGATTGACGCCAAATTTTTCAGATGTTGTTTTTAGCAATGAAATACAGGTCAATTTCGATATTGGTGTTTCGCAGTCCATCCTCGGCAGAGTTATGGCTCTTTGAAAACACAATCTTTCGAAAAAAATAGGTTTCCCTTCATTTAAAGTCGAACGCATTGATGGATCGACATCAAACTTTCAGATGTTGTTTGTAGCAATAAAATACAGGTCAAGTTCGATATTGGTGTTTCTCAGTCCATCCGCTGCAGAGTTATGGCCCTTTGAAAACACAATTTTTGAAAAAAAATTGGTTTCCGTTCATTTAAAGCCGAATGCCTTGATGGATTGACAAATTTTTCAGATGTTGATTTTATACACTCGTTGGAAAAACGGGACGTATTATGTGAATGGTCTCTCCACCCGTCTCTGTCTGTCCGTCCATGGACACATTTCGTAACTTTAGTTGTAATGGTTTGAGCTGAGTTAATTTGGCATCTGGATTTAGTATGACAAAATACAGGATGGGTTCGATTTCCGTTTCTAGCAGCCCATTTGCAGTAGAGTTATGGCCCTTTATTTATGGGAATTTAGCCCAACTTTTCGTTTCCGGACGATAACTTTAGTTTGCCGTGACCGATTTATTTCAAATTTTCAGTTTTTTGTTTTTGACCACAAAATACAGCTCAAGTTCACTTTTGACCACAATCGCATATACCTTTCTAGAGTTATTCCCCTTAAATGATTGCAAATTTGTGGATTTTGTGGTTTCCGGATGATAACTTTAGTTTGCCTTGACTGATTTTTAGCTCAACTTGACAAAGTCAAGCTGAGCTATTGCCATCACTTCTTGTCCGTCGGCGTTCGTACGTACGTTAGTATGTTAGTACGTTAGTACGTACATCCACAATTTCCTTTGGCACACCTCACAGGTCGCATTTATGATCAGATTACTTTGAAACTTCTTATACTTGTTTGGGGTGAACTCCAGATGGGAGCTATCGATTTTCTTCAATTTTCGTCAAAAAATGTTGCCGCGGCCAACGTTCTTAGAACTTAGTTTAGTCAGACCTCAATATTTCCCTTTGGCACACCCTACAGGGTACATTTATGATTTGATTGCTTTGAAACCTGTTACGCTTATTTAGGGTGACCTCTAGATGGGAGCTATCGATTTTCTTCAATTTCCGGCAAAAAATGTTGCCACGGCCAATGTTCGTAGAACTTAGTTTAGTCAGACCTCAATATTTCCCTTTGGCACACCCTACAGGGTACATTTACGATCAGATTGCTTTGAAACCTGGTATGCTTGTTTGGGGAGACCTCTAGATGGGAGCTATCGATTTTCTTCAATTTCTGTCAAAAAATGTTGCCGCGGCCAACGTTCTTAGAACTTGGTTTAGTCAGAAGACTCGATATTTCCCTTTGGCACACCCTTCAGGGCACATTTATGATCGGATTGCTTTGAAACCTTTCATGCTTGTTTGGGGTGACCTCTAGATGGGGTTCCCCGTGGGAACCCCGGGAAGTAAGCAGCACTTGTTTACTGTGGTAAACCAGTTCCGCTTTACTAGTAAAATAGGACCCAGTCACCAATGCTTGGGGTGAAAGTCCTCTAAAATGGGCAACATGTTGATCAACGATTGACTAAACTTGACTTCATCTCCATGTTGTGTCACGATTAGCCATGGTGCATAAATATGTGACGTTAACCACCAACAAACAAACAAACCTCTAGATGGGAGCTATCGATTTTCTTCAATTTCCATCAAAAAATGTTGCTGCAGCCAACATTCTTAGAACTTAGTTTAGTCAGACCACAATATTTCCCTTTGGCTCACCCTACAGGGCTCATTTATGATTAGATTGCTTTGAAACCTGGTATGCTTATTTACGGTGACCTCTAGATGGGAGCTATCGATTTTCTTCAGTTTCTGTCAAAAAATGTTGCCACTGGCAAAAAAACTGACATTGGTCCCAATGATCTTCAATTTTGCCATTTCATTTATAACTTACCAAGTTCAAGTTTGTCAAGTTGAGCTACAGTGTCATTGACACTTTCATTTTCCAATTCACAGATTTTGTTTTTGACCACAAAGCACAGCTCAAGTTCACCTTTGGCCATAATCGCATGTACTGTTCCATAGTTATTCCCCTTGAATGATTGCAAATTTGTGAATTATGTGGTTTCCAGATGATAACTTTAGTTTGCCTTGACTAATTTGTTTCAAATTCTCAGATTTTGTTTATGACAACAAAGCACAGCTCAAGTTCACTTTCGGCCAAAATCACATGTACCTTTCCAGAGTTATTCCTCTTGAATTTGTGCATTTTGTGTTTTCCGGATTATAACTTTAGTATGGCCTGATTTTTTATTATACGCCTGTTGAAAAACTGTCGAATTATGGAATCAGTCTGTCTGTCTGTCCATTTGTCAATCCGTCGGTCTGTCCGTTAGTCAACATTTGGTTTCCAGATGATAACTTTAGTAATTTTTTTTCTATTTACTCCTAAACTTGGTATGTGGTTTAATCAAAACAAAAGACAGGTCAAGTTTGAATATGGAGTCAGTTCGAACTTCGAAGTTCCCCTGAATTATGGACCTTGTTGGACATACAAGCATCAAAAATTTGGTTTCCGTATGATAACTTTTATTATTTGTTTTTTTCCTATTGGTTCCAAACTTGGTATGTTGTTTAATCGCAACAAAATACAGGTCAAGTTCGAATATGGGGTTGGTCCAAACAATTTTCACCCTCATCCCCATCCTTGCCCCAACCCTTCAAAAATACAAAACGGGCGTATATTGTCCCGCTACGCGGTGCTCTTGTTCACATATAACATCTTTGGAAGATTCATTCACATGTTTGTTGAAATCAAATCCCAGGGTCTATAATTGGGCTCTCTATGGGACCCCAAATGTTCAGATTAGTGCAATATGAGGAGTATTCTTTCAAAATCTTCTTCCGATGCACCAATCAGATTCTTTTGATATTTGGTATGCAGCATCCATACGGGGGTGAGATTCAAGTTTGTTCAAGCCAAGTCCCTAGGATCATATATATTTTGGCTCCCTGTGGGAGCTCGAATTATAACTTAGTTCAATATGAGGAATATTCTTTAATGTTTTTCTTCAGATCCAGTAGTCAGAATCTTTTGATATTTGGAATACTGCATCATTAGGGAGGTGAGATTCAAGTTTGTTCAAGCCAAGTTCTGGGTTCATATTTGGGTTCCCTGTGGGAGCCTGAATTATTACTTAGTTCAATGTGATGAATATTCATTAAAAATCTTCTTTTTTTTCTAGATCCACTGGTCAGAATCTTGGGATATTTGGTATAAGCTTTTCTTAGGAGGGGCAGATGCAACTTGTTGAAATGAATTCCCTGTGTTGATATTTAGGCGACCATGTCAGGTGTGTGCCTTCAGGCCCCCTGGCTCCTCTTGTTTAATTTAGGAATCGGTGAATCAACAATAATCAATTAATTGTACCTAGATGACCCCCCCCCCCCACCTTTCCCTCTCTTTGAAGTCGTTAAAAAAAGTTCAAGTTAGTTGACCTACCTCAAGTAAACAACAAAGACGATCCTCTTTTAGGTACCTTTAAAGCTTTGATGTTCTGAACTTTTGAACTGTCAGTGTAATAATCAAGACCGGTCGTCGGTAACCCACCCTGCTTGAGCAGAGCTTGACCAGAACTCGACCAGAGTTCAAATGTTGGGCTGACAGTTGCTCGGTGGTTCTCTCTAGGTACTCTGGCTTCCTCCACCTGTAATACTGTCACGATTAGCCATTGTGCATAAGTTTGTGACCTTAAACACCAATAAATAAATAACGAAAAAAAACAAAAATAGTATCCTGGATTCAATGTTCTTTTACAACAGATGAGATTTTTAAAGTGTTTAAAAGCAAACAGAATTTTGACCCTGATCATGTCCCAGTTGTAAACCAATCAACACATTGCTATTGAAGGATCTAATTCCATTGATGGGTCATAAATAGAGCTGAAACAGTTAACCTTTTGATCGATCAACAAATGATCAACATCTTTATCGATCAAAAAAGTAATTGATCAATTAACCATCACTTTTGGAATACTGTATTATACGGTTTAACAGAGGAAAAAACTTGCTCCAAAACAGCCAAACATTGTCACACTGACTAGCATCAGTTATATGCTGCATCAGTATGTGGAAAAGGACATTCTTAACCAATGCAGATAGAAGATGATACTTGCAAAGTAAATTCTGGTAATACTAAAAGAAAAATCAATTTTTGTTTCAAAAACAAAGATGATGCTCCTCAGGTTCATTTAATTTTTAAAAATTGAATAGCAATTTTCTAACTTGGATAAATCTGGATTAGCATTTCCTATTATTTACATGATTTTTCATTTGATATTGATTAGCTATAGTTGAAAATTGATAGAAAACGGCTATGCGAATCCAGTTAAATCGAGCCATGCTCCTCATTGGAATGAGTTTGAGCTCGTTCCAATGAGGGGTTATAAGCTATGTTTTTGAGACAAAAATTGAAAATATAATCAAATTTGAATGGAGATGTTTGTATATAGTGCTGGATAGTTTTGTCTGTAACGTTGGGTAAATGGTTAATGCTGTAAATTAATGGTTCAGCAGTTATTCAGCTACCTATTAGGGCAACTGATTAATCGGTTAACCATGGTTAATCCACATGATTAATTGATCAAGAAAACCCTTTAACCATTTAGCTTTAGTCATAAACTTGAGTTTTTGAGTCAAAAATTGAAAATATAACAAAATTTGAAAATATTTGTTCAGTTTTTACCAATACATGTTTTTCTTATAATCATTTCAGGAAGTGGAAATTGCTGCTCCACCATCGAAGAAATCAGGAAAAAGTAAAGCACCAAATCGAACAGTGAAATCAGAAGATAAACCTCCCGTATCATCAAATTCAACAGCTCCAACTAGTACATCAACAGTAGCTTCCTCAAATCAATCTGCATCATCGCCACCATCAAGTTCTCCAACACCATCACCTGCACAAGCTCCCACTTCAACAGTTTCTTCTGCAACATCACAAGCAACAGTCTCAAAAGCACCACCATCGAAGCCTCCTCCAGTTTCTAAACCAGTGTCGAAACCAGCTCCTCCTGAGAAAGTGAATGCAATACCAGATTCAATAGATCATCACTCTATTGTACCCCCAGCTCAGCCAAAAAAAGTAAATATCTCTGCTTTGTGTTCAGAATGTTGATCTTATTTAGTGCTGAAACGATTAATCATTTAATTGGTTACGGTTTGGTTATTGCTGTTACTGGTTACGATTTTTGCTTCCAGTTAACCATTTGCATGTAATTGTAGTTAGAACATGCCATGGGTTGGTTGCTTTCAGAAGACTCCTTTAACAAGGGTTAATAATTTTATCACCTTACTGACCCACAAGTAAGCACATTGTCACCAGTAAGCCCAGTCCTCAACTTTACTGGGTATGATTCTATGGAGTGGCAGTTGCACCTGCATTTACATGTAGGCCCATCCCCAAGAAACGTGTTAAGTTCAAATTAAATATATTCAAAACCTTTTGAACTGTGGTAAGTGGGTAAGTGAAAAAGAAAAGTATTCAAATAAAAGTGTTTGAAAACAAACCTGATCAATGTTTGTATTGTGCAATTTTTATGAATCCCATGAAAATAATTAACTGAAGCCAAGTTATTGTATGTTTAATCAGTTATTCAGCAGCAGTGTGCAGATTTGGAGAGAATGCTCGCTCTGTTTGTGTGGAGGTTACGTAAATTTAAATCTACGTGAACGGATGACCGGTTAGCCAAATATTGCATCTTGAATGTTAAAGTCTTAGCTACATGACCAACCACTTGACCAACCATTCTTTTGTCTGATAGATTGTTAGACTAATGCCTTGAGAGGCTATATATATTTAAATTTCACGCCCCATACGAATACTTGTTAATGATAAAGAAGCAGTTTCCAAATAATTGTTATGTAGCTGAATGTTTGGTTAGCCATCACAAAACCATGTGAACAATCTTTCGTTTAGTCATTTCTGAAATTTTGCACACTGCAGCAGACTGAGTTGTATTGACTGCAGCCATTGATGTTTTGTTTAAGGGGTCACAGTTGTTCAACCAGAGTGTCCTGATTGCATATTCATAAGCTGTATTTTGTTTCTTCAGTAACATGTGTGAGTGCAGACATTGTCAAAACACTGTGGCTTCTAGTTTTGAGCAGTTTCACTGCAAACTGTGTTTCAAGACACCTTAAATAGGCAGGTTCTGTCAGGGAGCTACACAATTAATATGAGGCAGTGTAAGTATAAATGTTTCCTCAAGCTGCGTTGCCCATTCCAATAGTAAAAGACTTCATTTCATACTAGTACTACGGTGATGGAATTGGTTGTAGTAAATGAATTCAGCTAATCAAACTGTGTTTCAGTCACAATCTGAATTTAAATACCCATTGTCTGATTGGACACTGAGTCACTGATATGTCATCAAATTATGACATGGGGAAATTCCTAAATGTACATATTAAGCTGAATATATCAAGGTAAATCTTGTACAGTTTTGATACTTACTCTTGCGATCGAATAAAAACACATTTTACTAATTTGTAAGTTTATTTACTTCTGTAAAATCACATGAATATCTGACTGAATACGGTAATAAATAAGCAATGTACAGCTGTTCGATATTTTATACAGCCTTTTTGTGGTCAAATATTCAAGTCTGACTTTGTCAAATTTGTATTACTTTACGTTTATTCCAGTTGTATTATCTAGTTAACATGTCGTAAGGTTTGAATAAGAATCGCTTAATATGCCCAATAATGCCAGACAGAATGGGTGTTAAAAGGAATGAGGGCAGGGTTGTCATAATATGAAATTCTGAATCTGCTGTATGCAGTAAAGTCTAGAGTCACTTGTTTACAGTGGAAAAACAGCCGACACCGTTCTTCAAATTAATTTTCATGTAAATGTAGCGGTTCATTGGTAATTATTCGAATAATAGCAAATGGCTACCGGTTACAAAATTTTCTAACCGCTTCAGTACTAACCTTATTCATTTACACAATGAGCCCCACTTAACCCTTTACCCAACGCAGACGATATCAAAATTTATTGCTCAGTGGTAGACTGTTGGACTTTTATGCTAGAGGTTCTGAGTTCGATCCTTGTCCAGGACGACCCACGTTGTGTCCTTGGGCAAGGCACTTTATCCCGGTTGCCTACATGGGGGCATGATGCTGCCGTGCTCTAAGGTGTACTGCACGTCGATGGTGCACATATCTTCAACCACTGTAACCCTGCTTGAGCGAAGCTTGAACTGAGTTTGAATGTTGAGCTGACAGTTGCTCGTCGATTCTCTCAGGGTACTCGGGCTTCCTCCACCTGTAAAACTGTCATGCTCACGATTAGTCATTGTGCATAAGTTCGTGACCTTAAACACCAATAAATAAATAAATTTATGGACGCCCGTCCTTAATATAGAGAGTGGTAAAAACAAAACTAAAAGTGGCAAGTCCGATGCGACATCACCATGTGGTGTTACCATTTAATCTTATCTTAAGAACTGTGCAATGATGATAGCACATTGCCTCATGATTATAAATGCCACATGGTTTCAAAAGTCAAGACAATCACCGCCATGGCGTTAAACCAAAGAGTTGCAGAATAACAACTACCCCCCCTCCCCTCCCCTCAATGTCACTGATATACAAAACACTGTCGTGATATGTGTTAGCCTGTACACGGCAGGTAAAATGAAACGGCAGGTTCCAAAAACACACAATTTAGACCACTGATGATACATCACGCCCTGCAGTGATCTGTGTTTTTGCATGTACACTGCAGGTAGAGCAGACATTGGAGGACTATACACAAAATGACAGCTTAATAGCCACCACAAACCTATGACATGTAATCAGAATGAAGCAATATAACAAAATGTAGTGAAACCATGTGAAAAGCAAGTTGAATGATGCGCCGCGTCGCGTCCCAGGAAAAAACACATCGTGGCGGAAACCTGTTACCCGAAGAATGCAATCGTGGCGGCTAAGGTGCGGGTATTTACCATATTAAATGAGTATTTTAGATACAGAGATAAATCAGTATTTTAGAAAACTATGACTGCTCCTTGCCAAACAGTATTAATGACAGTGTGACGAGGAGAAAAAGATACTTAATTGGTGAAAACGACACCATAAGACTATTGGATCTTCTGTGCAGTTTGGCAAGGAGCAGAGCAATGATGACCAGGAAAGCTAACTTTGAGAGCAGAGGGAATTATCAATTGGGCAGGAGGGTGGGAAAAGATGTCTGATGAAGATTACGTCTATTCACGATGCTGGGGGGCGCGGTGGCTCAGTAGGTAGAGGTGCAGGCTGCAAGCCGAGAGGTGCTCGGTTCGAATCCCACCTGCGGCAACCGCGTTGTGTCCTTGGGCAAGACACTTCATCCTCATTGCCCACGTGGGGGCACGGTGACGTTGTGTACTAAGCCATACTGCACGTCGATGGTGCACTGTCTTCAAACCAATGCTAACCCTGCTTCTGTGGAGTTAGTATGTTGGGGAGCTGACAGTTGCTCGCTGTTGCTCGGTGGTTCTCTCCGGATACTCCGGCTTCCTCCACCCGTAAAACTGTCGAGGTCATGATTAGCCATTGTGCAGAAATATGTGACCTTAAACACCAATAAATAAATAAATATAATTCACGATGCTGGAAACAAAGGAATGAATGATGAGATGATGCTCAACTCTTCCGCTTCATTAACCTCTGCGTCTAATTGGCTGAAAACAATAGGCTAGTTAGTTCCTAGAATTACTTCAGCGCCATCTGCTCTGCATCGACTGGATTAATTACTAATTAAACTTGATTTGACTGGCACTCATTACACCATGCCAGTGCCCTCTATTTTCCAGGCTACAGTCAAGACCCAAACATAATCTTTACACAAGGACTGCCAGCATAAATATTTTTACCAGTAAAATGTATTATCAAAATTTATTATTTTAAATATTTTTTAAATATGTTCAAAACATTTCAACAAAACCATATCATTTGACCCCTCATTGGAACAAGCTCGTTTTTTTTGTTGAAATTTTTTGAAAAATATTTTTTTAGCTGCTGAATTTGCATATTTCGTGGGCGCATGTGGCCAATTTGTTGGGTAAAGGGTTAATTGCACCTTGTGTAATTTAACAAACACCTTAATTACATAAAATGTTTGTAGATCAGACCATTTACCTTTCCTTTGGTATAAATTTTCCATTATTTTCTCATTGGTTATAGAGTAAAATCCCTGTAAAATATTAAAAAAAAAAAAAAAAAAAAAAAAAAAATTGGAATACTCGGGACGAAGTAGTATGTCAAACTAGATATAATAGAATAAGTTCTTATATTGGAAGTACTGTAGCCATGACAGACAAATATTGCTCACAAAGTAAAATTTAAAATTGCACATCACGACCGGACGTTAAAATATTTGTGGCTGACAAGGTTTCCGTTAGGGAGGCAGAATGTCCGCGTGACGGCCTTATTGCCTAAATCAACTTTTTCCCTATTACGTTGTTACCTCTTATAACAAGATTGGTTTTTAATTTATCAGTGGCTATTGTTTTCTGGGGATGCATAGAGAAATTGCAAAAGTATTAATACGTCTTCCCGATGACAATGTTTTGCTATTGCAAAACATTGGCTGCGGGAAGATGTATTCATACCTAATGGTTCTGCAAGAGAAAGCTCAAGATTTGCTGATCAGGTAGCCAAAGAAGTACACTGAGAGATGATTTTATTCCATGAGAGGAGTAAACTGATACAAACGGTCAAGAAAGATGAGGCCATCATCTGTTGATACAAGGTTTTAAATTGCCCCTTGTGTGAGAGAACTGAGTTGCCCTGGACCCATTCCATAATAGTACTTTCTTTTGCAAGCCATGGTAATGGAGATGCTCTTACATTTTCATCTGAGGAACGGCCTTATCGTTTTTGACCTAGCGGAAACACTGGGCTGAGGAGGCAAGTTCGTCATGTTTTATTTGAATTCTATTTTTCCTGTTTTTTATTTGCAGTCAAATAAAGGTGTAAAGAGGAAAGCCGACACAACAACACCTGGTAACTTACCTGTACGAGAGGTTAAGGAACCAATCACTCCTACTACTACTGCTACAACTACAACTACAGTTGCAGACACATCAATATACGATCCAGTAAGCTTTGATGAGGCAACACCTGGTAAATTGGCACCCTTTCGACGTGAATCCAACAGACAAATCAAAAAGCCGAAGAGGGACTTGCCTGAAGACCAGGTGAGCACAGATACACCGGAGATGGTGGTAAGCAATGCCAAAAGCTGTTATATAAATTATTTAAATGATTTTATTTTGTTGGGGGAAAGTTTGTGGATCTGACCAAATCCTTGCAAAATAATGCATGGCTGATATGCTGATAATGAACAAGTTTTAAAATCTCAATATTTTGAACCCCCTATTTTTTTTTTAAACGCATTTTTCATATTTTCCCTTGTATTTTAAATATCATTCCCTACAAAGACCCCATTTTCAAGCAAATAAGGACTTTTAAGGCCTGTGTGTTCATATATTAAAAATGGGATGAATTTTCATTTTTGAATTGCCCAACACGACGAGTGAACATATAACAAGACATCTTGGGAATAGCTTAGGATCCCTCAATGGAACAAACTCTTGTGAGCTCATTCCAAACCACTTAATGCAGTGTTTCGAAGGCACAAATAAAAAAAAAAAAAGGCAATGAGATTCTTCTGAATAATGCTAGCCTGATATGGCCATTCTGTTTGGTGAAATGTTAAAAGGAAATCTTTCTACGGAATGGTGTACAAACTGAATATGGGCAGATTTTTTTGTCTTTTTTTACGTTTTTTATGCTTCCCAAAAAGTGGGGGTGGGGGCATGCAGTGGCCACTTTGTCAGTCCATTTATCCGTCTGCTTCCATCTGTCCATTCTAACTGCCTGATCTGTAAAAAATTATTCAGTAGACCGATCATGTTCATTCATACTTCACACAATGGTTGCTTATGACCCAAGAGTGTGTCCTGACCTTGTGCCAAGGCCATAGCACCAAAGTCACAGACTGTCCATTCTGACCTTGTCCTGTCCATAAAAAATCACTCAATGGACTGATCTTATTATACTTTTCACAATGATTGGTGTGTCCTGACCTCAACCCAAAGTCAAGCTTCAGGATCCCGATCAGACTCTTCGTTCATTATCACCTTGTCTGATCCATAAAAATCATTCTATGAACCGATTTTGTTCGCACTTCACACACTGGATCACAAAGGGTGTGCCATGACCCAAGGTTGTAGCTCTGGGTTCAAGGTCACAAGACTGTCCAGTTTCACCTTGTCCATTTTCATCTTAACCGATCCGTAAAAATATATTATGAATGGATCTTGTAAAACTTTAAACAGTTTAAAGATTGCTTATGATCCAAGCTTGTGTCATGATCTTGACCCAAGGTCAGAGCACTAAAATCAGTCACAAACTGTTTGTTTATTCATCTATTCTAACCTTGTCCTGTCAAAGAACCAATGAACCGATTTTATTCATACTTAACACAATGATTGCTTATAACCCAAAGGTGTGTCATGACCTTGACCCAAGTTCATAGCTCTAGAAATAAGGTCACAGGTTGGTTGATTGGTCATTCTAACTTTGTCCAATCCATACAAAATTATCCAGTGGACTGATTAGTGCTGTCCGGTTAACGGGAAAATCTACTAGGTGTCGGTTGCCAGAAAAAAAAACGTCAGAACCATGCATGTCTCAAAAAACATACTCTCGGTTTCGAATTTACATCTAATTCTCAGTCACAGCTGAGGAAGTTGTGCCTACCGATGATGAAACATGCTGGAAAAGATAAGTCTTGTTTAAATATACTTTGAACAGGAATGTAAGTTTTCAGGATTTTTCCTGAATTCAAGATTTTTACAGAGTGGGATATGCATCCTGAGGGAAGAACAATCTCGAAAACTTTGTATGCTAGAGCGTGGAGCTGGCTCAGGACAAGCATGTTGCTTTCAAGAAGGCTGTAGCTTTTATCGAAAGTCCTCTGTTTGCATCTAATTGATGAGTGATTCACTAATCGGTTAATAAATTTAAGTACTAATTGCGTCGGCATAGACTTTTCGAAAAGTCGTTTCAACACTAGTCCGTCGTCTGTTAACTTTTACAAACTTTTCTTCTTCTTCACAACCACTAAGCCAAATTCAAACATATATTGCACAGATCATCGATGGAGTATACCCTTTCTATTTTGTTCAAATGAAGCAGTTTCCATATTCGGGCTCTGGTTAATGCCTCAAAAGCTTAATCTTTAAAAATCTTATGAACCACCAGAGAGAATGCCTTGATTTTTGGTGTGGAACATCCTTTAGTGTTCAAGATTAAAGTTTGTTTAAGGGAAGTTTGTAGGTCAATATTTGAGCTCTCTGTGGGACATATCATATCCATTTTGTGTTCAACGCAAAATGTTGGTTTCAAGAACCGGTGGGCCAATTTCAACCAAATTTGGCATGTAGTATAATTGGGTCCAAAGCAATTGATTGATGCCCGAAATTTTTATGCCCTGACTTAAGTCTGTCCATCCGTCCGTCCGTCCGTCCGTCCGTGTGTGTGTCCGTGTGTGTGTGTCCGAGCCAATAACTCGAAAACTGTTAGGGCCACAGTCATCAAACTTCACACAATTATAAAGGACCATGGGAGGATGTGTCACACACCACAGCCGGGTTCGTACCTTCAAGGTCAAGGTCACTTTTCAAGGTCACACTAAAAATCTGTCAATATTCATGTCTCGGCCATAACTCAGAAACGAATCATAGTACAATTGTTAAACTTTTTACAAATGTTAAGGACAGTCAAAAGGTGTGTCACGTATAATAGTTTCTGCCACATCTGCAAGGTGAAGGTCACAGGGGGGGAGGGGGGTGTGGGGCATGTGTTGCCTTAGTACCATTCTTCTTGTTTTTTCATAGCCCTGTGACAACCCCAGGGGCTAAAAGCAGCAAAAAATTCAAAAGCCCATATTTCCCAAACCACATGGAACAGACCATCTTTGGAGAAAACATTTTCTCCTTTGTTCAAATGAAACTGCTGCCATCTTCAGGCTGGTGGAATTTTCTTGTTGAATCTGACTCTGTTGTAATTCCCATTCAGCTGTTTAGAACATGTGTGATCTTTCGACTGGAAATTACGACTGAGGATTTTCGGAATAAAATTTGGTAATGACATCACATGCATGGGAAGGAAACACAGAGATAGTTTTCATCACCATTTACAGGATCTGCATATCAGATAAGCCAAACTAAAAAAGAATCATGGGATGGAGGGTTGAGGGGGGGGGGGGGGGGGTGGATGTACACACGCAAGGGAATGTTGCTTGTCCTCTATGTAAATATAACATCACCTTATAGGTCCATATGGACTCCTTGAAAGCCTTTGTGTCAAAAGGTGGCTTTTGTTAAAGTTTCAGCATTTTAAGTTTTCCTGTTTGAATAAAAAATCAAAATCAGAACTGAGACTGGTTGCTTTTATCAAAACCGAAACCGGGGCAAAATTTCACAACTGAACATCTCTAGTACTGATCTTGTTCATAGCTTAAACAGTCTTGCTCAGGAACAAGTGTGTGTCATGATCTTCATCCAAGGTTATAACTTCTAGGTCACAGACTGTTCACCTGACATGACATACACAAAAGCAAAAAGGTATTTGCTGGATTGTGCATAATCTATTTTCTCTGAAAATTTGACATCTACACTTGTAAAAAACTATCTTTTCTTCCCAAGCCGAGAGGTTCTTGGTTCGAATCCCACCTGTGGCAACCGTGTTGTGTCCTTGGGCAAGACACTTCACCCTCATTAATCACGTAGGGGCACAGGAGCATTGTGTACTAAGGCGTACTGCACGTTGATGGTGCACTTGTCTTCAACCAATGCTAACTCTACTTGTGTGGAGTTAGTATCTTGGGGATGCTCGCTATTGCTTGGTGGTTCTCACCGGGTACTCTGGCTTCTTCCACCTGTAAAACTGTTGTAGTCATGACTAGCCATTGAGCAGGAATATGTGACCCTAAACACCAAAAAATAAATCTTTTCGTGCATTTTCTTTTGGGCTCATATTCATCCATTTTTTCCCTTTGTGAACTGTGAAGAACCATGTTGATGTCTACAATCGGCAATTTGCCTTGAACTGTCGTGGAGAAAGCCGCTATTTAGAACTTGATAAATTCCGATATCACGATGGAAGCTTTATTTTAATGTAATGTATTTTCGTTTTGAAGAAAATTATATGGGTTTGTTCTATCCCAGTTTGAATGCTCAGCATCATAATAATATAAAACTGGAACAAGCATTAAGCAATTTCTGACAACTAGAATTAATCTAGCAGTATACGTGTTGAATACATATATTGATAAAATCTTGTTTGCAATAAATTTATATGCTGAAAATGATACAAAATCCAAGTACAATGTGGGAACCCCAGGGAAGTGCAGCAGTGCTTATTTACTGGTAATCAAGCTCTGTTCTACTGGAAGTCACTAATACTTGGCGTGGAAGTCCTCTAAAATGGGCAATGTGGGTATAACAGGGATGAGACTTGACAGTTTTTTATCGGATTTCAGTCATTTTCGAATTTTATATTTTTTATTTCTTTGAATTCACATGAAAATGGTCTTTCAGACTATTTTCATGTAAATTCAAAGAAATGAAAGATCCCATCAAAGCATTATTCAAACTGGTTATCTTATAATTGGGGGCATAATAGAAGATTTTGATACATTTCCCTTCATGCAAGCACAATTTCAGTTTATTTTCAGTTTTTTTTTTATTAATCTAAAGTCTCATGCTTGGTATAAATGATGGGCTAAACTTTCCATGATCTCTGTGTTGCGGTAATGATTAGCCATTGTGCAGAAATATGTGACCTTACACCACCTATAAATAAATAAAATGCAAAATTGCGTAATTTAGTTTTGTATTTTTCCATTTTCAGGCTCAGCATAGCAAAAATAAAAAGGGCAAGATGCCTGAATATTATAAGCAGTGTACGGCAATTTTAAAAGATTTATTTTCCAAAAAGCACTATGTAAGTACTGTGTGCCTTTGTTTTCTTTTTTTTTTTTATCGCCCTCCATGTTGTGGGAGGGAATATAGGAATGGGTTCCTTCCATCCACCATTCTGCCTTTCCCTTCTGTCCATCCAGCTTCTATTTATTGTCATCACATTTAAAAGAAAACCATTCAGAATAATTTTTCTCAATTTGATCTTAATTTGGGATTAAGGGTGTCGACGCTACTGAAACTCCTCCGAAAGACGTTCTTAACACAAAACTCTTGTGTTGAAAATGCGATTGTCTGTTGTCTCTGATTTGAGGAAGCTGCTCAGATAAAGGATTACAATGGCAATTTTTATTACTCAATTCAAGGTGTTAATTATTAACTGAATGATAGAAATGTCACTTTTTATGTGTACCCATACTATGTCTGGTACACATAATGCCGGCATCTGGGGTGACCATCCGTCGTTTGTCCATCCGTCTGTCTGTCCATCCGTCCGTCCATCCGTCTGTCCATCCGTCTGTCCATCCGACGTCTGTATCCATTTCTTTGGCATTCGATAACTTGAAAAATATTGCTTGTATTGTCAAGTTACTTTATATTTGTGTTCAGGTTACTGATGTGCCGAGCTGTATAGTTTTTGGTGTAAATCGGATTATTTGATCCTGAGATATTAACCCTTTATCCTTCAAATTGAAAATTCATCCAATCCCTTTGGCATTCAATAACTTGAAAAATATTGCTTGGATTGTCAAGTTACTTTATATTTGTGTTCAGGTTACTGGTGTGCCGAGCTGTATAGTTTTTTTGGTGTAAATCTGTTATTTTGTTCCTGAGATATTAACCCTTTATCCTTCAAATTGAAAATTTCTCCAATCCCTTTGGCATTCAATAACTTGAAAAATATTGCTTGGATTGTCAAGTTACTTTATTTTTGTGTTCAGGTTACTGATGTGATAAGCTGTATAGTTTTTGGTGTAAATCTGATAATTTAATCCTGAGATATTAACCTGTTATCCTTCAAATTCAAAATTCCTCCAATCCCTTTGGTATTCGATAACTTGAAAAATATTGCTTGGATTGTCAAGTTACTTTATAATTGTGTTCAGGTTACTGATGTGCTGAGCTGTATAGTTTTTGATGTAAATCTGATAATTTGATCCCGAGATATTAACTCCCTTTATCCTTCAAATTGAAAATTCCTCCAATCTTTTTGGAATGAGATAACTCAAACAATATCAATCCGATTGTCATGTTACTTTATATATGTATTCAGGTTACTGATGTGCTGTGCTGTATAGCTTTTTTATGTAAATCTGATAGTTTGCTCCGGAGATATTAACCCTTTATCCATCATACTAGACACTCCTCCAATCCATTTCCATATGTACCCATACCTTGTATGGTGTACATAATGTCGGCATCCGTGGTGGCCCTCCGTTATACAGCTTTCTCCTAGTTGCACGTATGGGTACACATCTGACGATTTCATCGGCCTATTTTTTAGCTCTGCTTGAAAAAATGTCAGCAGAGCTTTCCTAATACTAAGTCGTCTGGCCGTCTGACCATCCGTCGTCAACATTTTGTTTGTTCCATAATTTCTTAACCACTGAATATTTTTTAACAGTTTGTAACTGTATATATTGTCCCTTGACAGTGTGCCATCAGTTACAATGAGGTCTCTACCCCCAAGGTGAAGGTCACACAAATGTTTGGATATTGCTATATTGCCCTTATCCGGTCTCTATAATCTGATCCATATGGTTGATCTTGTTTATACTTGACACAGTTGCTGTCCATAACCAAAGAATGCATCATGGTCTTGACCCAAGGTCATATTCTCATGGTCAAGAACACATTCAAGAAAATTTCAATATTTTGTCATTTTTGTCCGATCCATATAATTTGATCTAATTGGCAGATCTTGTTCATACTTTAAACATATATTGCCCATTATTGAACAGTGTGTCGTGACCTTGACCATTCTGCCATATCCCTTCAATCGGAAATCCGCTTGACAATATTTGCCGGAGAGAACCTATCTCGAAAAATCGTATTTTTGGTCTAAAATTTGTCAGTTTTCAATAAAAATATTCCTCAAAGCAGATTTGGGATATATTCTATAAAATCTGCAGTTTTGAGAGCGATCGCGCGCCATTAAAATGAAGGTCTGGCTATTGCCATCACATGGCATCCATCATCCGTAAAATTTGTATTTTCATCTTCTGGAAGTGTTGAGCCGATGTGAACCAAACTTGGCAGGAATGGTCTATGGGAGGTCTTGTACAAATGATCCTAATTTTGTTCCTGTCGGATGGAAAACATGGCCGCCAGAGGCATTCTTTGATTTTGATTGGTTGATTTTTAAAAACTTATCCCCTGAAACTACAAGGCCAAATGTTTTGAAACTTCACATGCTTGATGACAGGGTCATCCTCTACCAACGATCCTCATTTAATGTTGATCGGGTTGCAAACATGGCTGCAATTGCGGCTCATAGTTACCATGGAAACCATATGGAAAATAATTTTCATCCTCTCTGGAACTCCTTAGCCGATGTGAACCAAACTTGGCGGAAATGGTCTATGAGAGGTTCTCTACAAGCTTTCCTCATTTTGTTCCTGTCGGATGAAAGACATGACCACCAAGGATTCTTTGATTCTGCCTGGTCGATTTTAAAAATCTCTCTAACCACAAGGCCAAATGTTTTGAAACTTTGCATGCTTGATGACTGGGACTCCCTCTTCCAACGATCCGCATTTAATGTTGATCGGGTTGCAAACATGGCCACAGTTGCAGCTCATAGTTACTATGGAAGCCCTACAGGAAATAACATTTTCATCTTTTTATCTGCAACTACTTTGCCAATGTGAACCAGACTTGGCACAAATAATGTATGGAAAGTCGTAAGAAAACAACCATTCTGTTTCATTCAGATGAAGGAGCCTGGCAGTCGGCTGCATTCTTTGATTCTGATTAGTAGAATTGATGAGAGATATGTATATGTAATGCTTCCAAGTGAGCGATTACAGGCTCTTAAGAGCCTCTTGTTTTATTTTAACCCTTTACCCAACGCAGACGATATCAAAATTATTTTATATATCATTTTTTTAAATTTTTCAAAAAATTTCAACAAAACCATATGTGAACCCCTCGTTGGAACGAGCTCATTCCAATGAGGGGTCACATGATATGGTTTTGTTGAAATTGTTTGAAAAATATTTTTCAACTGCTGAATTTGAATATTACGCGGACGGATGTGGACGATTTGTTAGGTAAAGGGTTAAAGAAAATTGTTAAATGTGTATTTTTGGTCGTTTAACCCTTTACCCAACAAATCGGCCACATCCACATGCATAATATGCCAATTCAGCACCTGAAGAAATTATTTTTTTTAAAATTTCAACATAACCATATCATGTGACCCCTCTTTGGAACGAGCTTGTCGAGCTCGTTCCAATGAGAGGTCACATGATATGGTTTGGTTGAAATTTTTTGAAAAATTTAAATGATATTTAAAATAATAAATTTTGATATCATCTGTGGTGGGTAAAGGGTTAAAAAAAAAATTTACCAATTGTGTGAAGTCTGCTGCTGGGCAGGTTACGGATGGATGGGCTGGTTACGGATGGGTGGGCAACAGGTACGCAGACGTACATCTTAATGGATTAAAAAAAACCTGATTTTCGTGTGACAAGACTTACATATGCGAAAAAAACTTAACCCCACATCAGTGATGCGTAAACTTTATTTTTATGAACAATATCAATATGTAATCAAAAGACATGACCATTATTTCTATTTTTTTTTTTTTAATATTTTGTAGGCATATGCTTGGCCTTTTTACAAACCAGTTGATGCAGAAGGTTTAGGATTGCATGACTATTATGATTTAATTAAGAAGCCAATGGATTTGGGCTCAATAAAAGTGAGTAGAGTAATTTGATATTTTGTAATTTTTACCTCTTATGTGGCTCAGTGGTTATGCATTGGACTTCAAATCGAAAGGCTCATGTTTCGATCCCCAACAGGGGAACAGCATTGTCATTGGGCAAAGCACTTCAAACCATGCTAACCCTTTTTGTGCGAAGTTAGTACTTTGAGGAATCGGACAGCTGCTCGCAACTGCTTGGTGGTTCACAGGTATTCCCGCTTCCTCCACCAAAAAACTTAGACACAAGGTGATTCTGACTGTCAAGTGTCGTTAACCCCAATAAAAAATTTTTATGTTACCACTGACAGAAAGGTTGTGGAGGAGAAAGAACCAGGCACCTGCCTGTCCTTAACCCAGAACTTTTTAATTTTCAGTATGTTTGAAGGGTGCAACAAGTTCTCTTCAAAAGTGATAGTCAAATGTGAAGTGTTATCAAGTCTTTCAGTTGTGAAGCTTCCTTAGGACCAATAGAATGGAATGGTAAAACAAAATTGCTATCGTTTTTATCATGGGGTACTTTTTGGGGACTTTGAAAAAGTGCCGAGTCAGCATTTTTTAACACTGTGGGTAATGGGAAAAATGGGGGTGAGGGGGGGGGGGGGTGAGGTGGCGTTGCGGTAACCGGTTCTCGTCAGATCACCGAGGTTAAGCAACGTCGAACGTGGTTAGTAGTTGGATGGGTGACCATTTCAGCGACTGATTCATGCTCCTGCGTTGTGTCCCTGGGCAAGGCACTTAACCCCGATTGCCTACATGGTGGCACAATGACTCTGTGTACTAAGGCGTACTGCACATTGATGGTGCGCATGTCTTCAAACCAATCTAACCCTGCCTTTGCCTGGGTGCAGAGTTCAGAGTTACGATGTTGGAGAGCTGACAGCTGCTCGGTGGTTCTCTTCGGGTACTCCTGCTTCCTCCACCCATAAAACTGTCACCGACATGATATGACCCTGGCTGTTAATGTGTCGTTGAACCCTAATAAAAAAAAAAAAATGGAAAAAACATTCAAGACTACTTTTCTCCCAAACCACTGCCTCAAAAGCTTTCAAATTTCACATATAACATCTTTGGAAGATTGTTTCACATGTTTATTGAAATCACAGCCCTGGGGCCATATTTGGGCTCTCTATGGGAGCCCAAATGTTTAAAGTAGTGCAGTATGAGGAATATTCTTTAAAAATCTTCTTCAGATCTACCAATCAGAATCAAAGGGCCATATAAGTTATTGCATTCACTTCGTGTCCATCGTCATCCGGCATCTGTAAACTTCACATTTTTATCTTCTTCTCTGGAACTGATGAGCTGATGTGAACCAAACTTCGCAGGAGTGGTCTATGTGAGGTCCTCTGCAAACATTCCTCATTTCCTTCCCATCTGACGAAAAACCTGGCCTCCAGAGGCATTCTATAATTCTGATAGGTGGATTTTTAAAAATCATCTCCTGAAACTGCAAGGCCAAATATTTTGAAACTTCACATCATTGATTACTGGGAAACCCTCTACTAACGATCCTCATTTAATGTTGATCAGGTTGCAAACATGTCTGCAATTGCGGCTTATAGTTACTATAAAAACCCTATGGCAAATCACATTTTCATCTTCTCTGGAACTACTGAGGCGAGGAATGGTCTATGGGAGATCCTCTACAAATTATCCTTATTTTGTTCCTGTCGGATAAAAATCATGGCTGCCAGAGGCATTCTTTGATTCTAATTGGTGAATTTTCAATAAATGTTGCACTTTTTTGTTTTTGTCCATTAACTTTTGAATGACATTTCATGATCATTTGATTTCAGATTATATTTGCAGTTAAAGTTCTATTTTGAAATATTCCCGACAATTTTCACCAGTATATTTTTGCAAAGATGGTCTTACTATTTGAAATTTTGAAGTTTTCGTTTCTTTCCAGTGACTATTGGAAGACAGCTGAGAAGGAAATAGCTTTAGGCATGTGTTTTTAACTGATTAAAATGTTATTAAATAGTTCCTTACTGCATGTGGATGTGAATCTGAGTGTTACAAGAGTGTTTTTTTAACTCATGTGTAGGTCTAGTTAAAGTGACTCCCACATCCATAGCCAGCTTTGTGTTTGTTGGGGGGGTGGGGGGGGGGGGGGGGGAGGCACGGGACTTGTAACTGGTGCTCACATTCTGCTGTTGGAATATGACAGTGTTGACTTGTGCTGCATGTCACTTGCATGCCCACAGATTCATAACAATGTTGTGTAATCTATATCTTTGTATTAACTTAAGTGCTAGAAGCCACTTTCAGGGCTTTCAAAAAAATGAAGGTATCAGAGCAAAAGCCAACATTTTCCACACTCATGTTCCATTTCAGTTAAACACAAATAGTTTGTTTACACAGATTTGTTTCATTATAAATTATTGGAGAGTGCCTATGGGCACTCTCCAATAATTTGTAGTAAAAGAAATTGCAATGAACAAATGCAGATCATTAAAAATAATCGAGCCCTCAACCAATTAGCGTGAAAAATACAAGTCTAGAGAAGGGTCGGAGATGACCTTTGTCCAGTTGTTGATGATATGGTATTTTCTTTTCTTTTGCATTTGGTTATTTGATCCAAATGTAAGTATTTCACAGCACATGACTGAACATTTGCTCCCCAAGGGAACCCCGGGAAGTAAGCAGCACTTGTTTACTGTGGTAAACCAGTTCCGCTTTACTAGTAAAATAGGACCCAGTCACCAATGCTTGGGGTGAAAGTCCTCTAAAATGGGCAACATGTTGATCAACGATTGACTAAACTTGACTTCATCTCCATGTTGTGTCACGATTAGCCATGGTGCATAAATATGTGACGTTAACCACCAACAAACAAACAAACAAACTGAACATTTGCAAATGTTTCTTGTGCTGCTTATCCTACAGTTTGAAAACAAGGACTCCTAACCATCCCCCTTGTAGTGTTATCTGTTTTACCTTTATAAGTTGAGCAGTTGAAAACCCCTAAAAATTTTCCAAAAATTCCAACAAACCCATATGTGAGCCTGCATTTGGAACGTGCTCGATCCATTGAGGGGGGTGACATGGTATGGTTTTGTCCAAATTTATTGAATTTCAAAAGAAAATAATTAAAATACAAAATTTTGATTTTTTTTTGGTGCTTTCGTTAAAAGGGTAATTTAACTAAAAATAGATAAATTTTGTTAACTCTTGGGGAATCCGTTATCTGTGAGAACCCTGGAAAGTGAAGTAACCAAGCTCTGTTTTGCAGATAAAGTAGTACCCGGTAACCAATACCTGGGGTGGAAGTCGACGGACAGAAAACAATTGGCTGGACTTGACTTTAACCCTTTACCCAACGAATCACCCGCATCTGCCCGCGTAATATGCAAATTCAGCGGATGAAAAAATATTTTCGAAAAATTTCAAACAAAACTATATAATATGTTTCCTCTTTAGAACGACCTCGTCGAGCTCGTTCCAAAGAGGGGTCACATGATATGGTTTTGTCGTCTTTTTGTTGTCTTCTTTAAATGGTATTTAAAATAATAAATTTTGAAATCGTCTGCGTTGGGTAAAGGGTTAAATCCATATTGCGATCACAATTAGTCACAATGCATCCCCATGGGAACTTCAGAAACTAAAAATAGGAATATTTGGTGTGACCTTTAACAAAAATAAATAAGTGGGTGATTGAGTGTCTCAATTTCCTGATTGCTTTCTATTTTTTTTTTTCAGAAAAGTTTAGAAGCACGAGAATACAAAACGGCAGTAGAGTTTGCTGAGGATGTTCGAGTAATATTTAAAAACTGTTTTAGCTACAATCCTCCAGGTCATGATGTCGTAAATATGGCTAAAAAATTATCTGTGAGTAGTTGTTACTTATTGTGGGGGGGTGTATTTTTTCAGGTGTTTTTTTTTTTTTTAGCGCCTTTGACAAAGTCCAGCTGTGCTAATCGAATCACTCTGTCGTCTGTCAACACCATGTTTTGGTCTCTCCAAAACCACTGGGCCAATTCAAGTGAAAGTTTGTGAGTGATGGTCCGGAAGGGGCATTGCATTTTTGTTGAGCACAACATGCCCTTCCCCATAGGGAGGGACGGATGGGGTGGGTGGGGGTGGAAAATGCTCCAAAGTATTTTAAAAATATTCTCATGAACCACTGGGTACAATGATTTGATATTTGTTATGGAGCTTCCTTTTGAGGTGTTGACTCAAGTCTGTTCAAACAAAGTTTGTGAAGCAATATTTGGCTTTGTAATGGGAGGGGTAAGCTTTTTTGGCCCCACCCAAAATTTATATTTTCTGAACCGATGGTCCGATTTGAACCAAATTTGATATGTGGTATTATTGGGTCATAAGTACTTGACTCGTGCGAAAAAAAATAAATCATGCATCCCCATGGGAACTCCAGAAGCTAAAAATAGAAATATTTTCAAACGCCCGTATTTCCTAAACCACATGGAACAGAGAACTGTTATTTGGTATGAAGCATCCTTAGGACAATAGAATTGAATGGTAATAAAAATAAGCCATCGGTTATGTTAGGGTATTCTGCAGAGGGTATCGAAAATATTCTCGGAGCATATTTGCAAAATATTTTAAAAAATCTTTTCTCCAGAACCAGTGGTCTGAATCTTTTTATATTTGGTATACAGCATCTGTGGAGGGTAGGATGGGGGAGGGTCAGATACGAGTTCATTAAAATAAAGCCCATTGGTTCATATTTGGGCTCAATAAAGGAGCCTGAATTTTAACTTGGGGCAATATGGGGAATATTCTTTAAAAATCTTCTTCAGAACCACTAGTCAGAATCTTATGTTTGTTACACATCATTGTTATGATGGTCAGATTCAAGATTGTTCAAACCAATTCCCTACTAGGTTAATATTTGGGCTCCATATGGGAACCTGAAATTTAACTTCGTACATCTCTTCAGGCTCACCTGTCAGAATTCTTTCATATTTGTTTTACAACATCTCTTGGATCAACTGAAGAAGAGGCATTATGCTTGGACTATTTTTGTCACTCCTGAGGGTCTCAAGGATTGACAATATATCCTATGGAGATGGATTGCTTAATGTAGATTCATTCTGGGATTCTGTTTATATTGGGTTCTGTTCAAGGTGAGTGCTTCAGGCCCTGTGGAGTTTTTTAGATTTCAGCCTTTTTCCAATCCAACTACAATTTTTTTTTTCTTGACAATTTACATGAAAATGGTCTTTCCAACCCATTTTCATGTAAATTTCAAAAACTAAAATGCCAGCAAAAGCATTCAAGGATCGAAATAATTTCTTTTCCAGTGCAAGTCAAAATGTCCTGTCCCAAGTGATTGGTACAGGTCATTTTCAACACATTGCTTTACACATTGTAAATCGACTTATGGTGACTACTAAATGAGGAATTGACTTGTTAATATGCAATGGAATTTAAGTTTTACCGAATTACCGGCATTTTTAGCTCACCGAAGGGAGCTTAACTTATCACTTGCCGCCCGTTATCGTCGTCCGTAGTGAACTTTTACATTATCGACTTCTCCTCCCAAACTACTGAACTAAATTTGGTGTGCTTTTTGGTGTTCCTTATATGTCAATTCAAGTTTGTACAAATAAACACGCTGCGTCCACAGGGGGCACCACAAGGGGCATTACTCGGATAGCACCCATAAATTTTTTTTAAAGTTGAAAAAAATCTTCTCCAGAACCATCATTTAGAATCTTTTGATATTTGGTATATAACATCTCTATTGGGGTCAGATTGAAGTTTGTTCAAATCGAGTCTCTGGGTCTCTAATTGGGCTCCCTGTAGGAGCCCGAATTTTAACTTAGTGAAATATGAAGAAATTTCTTTAAAAATCTTCTTCAGATCCACCAGTCAGAATGCTTTCATATTTGGTATACAACATCTATAGTGGGCAGATTCAAGTTTGTACAAATCGGGTCCCTTGAGCTCTGTCAAACAGGATCAGATTTGTTAAAACAAGATTGAAGTTGTTAAATACCATTTGCATTGTGGGAAAAATCGGCTGTTTGGAATGTCGGTATTTTGACAGAATGCAGGGGGTTAACCCTTTACCTAACACGAAAATCAGACAACACTTGCAAATAAAATTCTTGAAGCACTAATTTTTTTTATTTTTTTTTTACGTCAAAAACATAGCATATGACCTCTCATTAGAACAAGCTCATTGAGCTTGTTCCAATGATGGGCCATAATCCATTTTTGTGACAAAAAAATGAAAAAGTAATAAAAATTGAATGGTGAATTTTGTGAATAGCGCTGGCCGGTTTGATCATTACGTTGGGTAAAGGGTTAAACACGATTAACATTTTATAACTGCACAGCTTTACTGAACAGTTCACCACCAAAAGATGCAATACCTCATGATAATCAGTATGAACACAATCAACTATGCTTTATATATCTTCTTATAGGAAGTATTTGAGTCAAAATATTCATCGATTCCTGATGATGCAGAGTTAATACCAGAGCCTCTACCTCCTGTACCAGTTATAACACCATCACAGATTCCTGCTTCTTCAGCTCCAAAAATTATAGAACCTGCTGGATCGGACAGTGAATCAAGTGACATGGGTAGTGCTAGTGATTCTGAAGATGATAGTGATGAGGAGAGGGAGAAACGAATTAGTGAACTTCAAGAACAGGTTAGTATACTAAATGTGTTGGAGATAAAAGGAACTACAACCCCGTTAGGCTGATTTCTGACATGGACAACCTTTTATGGCTTCCAAACTGGTGCCTGATCATACTTACAACTTACTTACAGATGGTTATAAAATTTACAGTTGTTTAACTTGAATAGAACTTGCTGTTGTGTCAAGTTAACTGGTAGAGTGCTGAATTATTTTTGGCCATCACACCTTCAACACAGGTCTTTGTCTTGTTACAATTTATGGGAGAGTGCCAATGGGCACTCTCCCATAAATTGTAACAAGGCAAACCCTCACAGATGAAATAATATCACTTCAAAGATAATTCAAAGCACATCCACTGAATGTGAGCTTTCAAGCTGTGGTACTGGCACTTTAGAATAAAGCCCAAATATGGGCTTCCAGCACTCTACCAGTTAATTGGATATTTGATAAAGGTTGAATGATGAATTCATGCGTGTCATTTGATAACATTGATTTTCATCAGTGAAGAAGAAAGATTTTGTGTTTTGCAAGATGCTTTATTCTTGCTGTTGATGTGTTCATTGTTGTAATGATACAGTTATTTAAATCTGACAACCTTGTATTGTATGATGGGTTTCATCATAGTAACTGTTAAATCACTTTGTTCTGTTCTGTTGATGTTGGGATATAAATAGCATAATTCCAGAATTCTGAAGGCATGTAAAGATAATTTGTTTTTTTTGTCCTCACCATTTAGTGAATGCAAGATACAGAAATTGTTTTCATCCATCTGTCCATATGCACATACACCTGTAAGCCTGTTGCATGCACAGTGGGAGAAAAAAAAACAATGTTTAAATCAAATTGCTTTTGTTACATTTTATTTGTGATTGCCTACTTGCTCTCTCCAATAAATTGTAACAAAAGTATTTATGAACAAAGTCTTACTAAACTAAGCCTCTCTACTTGTAGATATCTTTCAAAATAAAAATATATTACCAATCACCTGGGAAAAATAAATTTGCATTCGACCAGATAACTGATAATTTAATGGGCTACTAAATGGTCTTGTGGCCTGGAAGTGATATAGAGTCAAATTTTGGATGTCTGTGCAGGCATCCAAGACTTTGTTAGAAACATATAGAAACATACAGGTTAATTATTCCCTGTCTAGAAGACTTCCCCTTACAGCAGGTTGAAGCATCTATCCTGAGGGATAAAACCTTTTTTGGGCCCTTATTTAGTTCAAGGGTTGCGCAGTTCTAACAACCTTCAAAGAAAGTACTTGGCACGTTAATTCTTCAAAAAGAATGTGAATTTCCCAGTTGGATTTGCCCTGGTCTCCCAAACTCGCCAGAGAAATTCCTGTAATACTTTATTCAGCTAAACTTGACAAAGTCAAATAAGCTATTGCCTTCACGCGTGCCAAAGTCTGTTTGTCTGAGTCTGTTCACATTTTCCTTTAGTGCAGGCTACACCCTGTAGTTCTTCATATGCAGGTTTGAGGTCATGTCTAGATGAGAACGTCTCTTTTTAGTCGCGATCAGTCAACCGTGATGGCTGCCCGAGCCCAAAATCCGAAAACCGTTGCAGTCTACAGGCCGTATTTATGAAAGGATTTCTATGATGTCTAGATGAGAACTTCCCCATTTGGCTGTGATCTGTCAACTGTGACGGTTGGCTGAGCCCAAAAACCTTTAACAGTCTGCAGATCATATTTATGGAGGGATTTCACTGTAACATGGTAGGATGACTCCATATAATGTCTAGATGAGAACTCCCCATTTTGGTTGCGATCATTCAACCATGATGGCTGCCCAGGCCCCAAACCCCAAAACCTTTAGCATGGACCACAGGACATATTTATGAAGAGATTTCATTGTAACTTATGATGACTCCATATAACGTCAAGATGAGGTCGTCCCCTTTTGGTTGCGATCAATTAACCGTGATGCCTACACAGGCCCGAAGCCCGAAAACCTTTAGGCCAGTCTGCAGGCCATATTTATGAAGGCATTTCATTGTAACTTGATAGGATGACTCGTTTTGAAATAATTTCACTGTAAGGCCATATAAAAAGAACCTCTGTTTCATGGTCATTTTCGCTGCGCATGCAACCTTTTTATGACACCAAAAAATTTTTTTTGAAAAATTTGGGATATTGTGCTCATTTCGCTAAATTGATATCGATGCATTGGGAAATTTTAAATTAACACACTTCAAGCTTTTTCTACATCATACTTTAATAAAATGGGTGGGTTTTAGCAATATTCACGACAGAAAGTGTTTTATTCTGTAAAAGGTAAGTCATAATGACAGCAAGAAGGAAGGTTTCTTTCAGTCCTACAACAAACAGTCGCAAAGGGGAATGGTCGTTTCGCACCATGTTTGATTTGCACCAACCCTCAGAAAGTCTGCAAAGTCAGGTGCAATGTTGAATGGAACAGTCTCCTGGCATTTATTTTTAGTAACATTTGTATTGTAAATGGCCGTCATTGGGAATTTGTGTACTGTTATTTGAAACCGTTACACATTTCCCAGTTAATTTAAATAAATGCAATTGAGATGCAGGATAATTGGATAACTAATAGTAACCTTTGCTTGATATAAAAGGAACGGTCATAGTTGAAAATAAATCGCATATATGCAGGTGTGTGAGGTCGAATTGGTTAATAAAAACATGCGAACATTCGTTTTGTATTTCAGATTTCCGAAAAATATTCATGGATGAACTGCGCTTTCAAATGGGTTGTGATCATTTTGAATATAATGGGGAAAAATTGCGATTCACAATTTTATTAGGCAGGTTATAAAGGGATTTTCAGCCGAGTTTTGACGAAGTCAAACTCGACTTATAGTTTGATGAAGTGGCGGGCGGGCTTAAACAATAGGTTTCCGGGCAATAACTTTAATTCTATTTGATGCACCTTTACCAAAATTATACCAGAGGTTACCATATAGGAAAGGAAGACTCACGCTCCAAGGTCAAGGTCACTGTTACTATAAATAGAATATTTTGTGACAAATTGGTTTCCGGGCAATAACTTTTAGTTCTATTTGACGCACCTTTACCAAACTTATACCAGAAGTTACCCTATAGGAAGGGAAGACACCTATTGATTTTGGAGTCTGGGACTCCAAGGTCAAGGTCACTGTTACTATAAATAGAATGACAAATTCGTTTCCGTGCAAAAACTTTAGTTCTATTTGACGCACCTTTACCAAACTTATACCAGAGGTTACCCTATAGGAAGGGAAGACACCGATTGATTTCGGAGTCTGGGACTCCAAGGTCAAGGTCACTGTTACTATAAATAGAATATTTTTTTTCAACAAATTGGTTTCCGGGCAATAACTTTAGTTCTGTTTGTCGTACCTTCACCAAATATACATCAGAGGTTACTCCATAGGAAAGTAAGACACCTATTGATTTTAGGGTCTGGAGCCTCAAGGTCACTGTTACTAAAAATAGAATACTGTAGTTATCACTGTTGGCAAAAGTTGCTGTTGCTACAAATGACGTGCCTTTTTGACTTTTCATGAAATTTAATGCCAAAACTCGACTTGTGGATCTGTGATCCTTTTGCCGCATTTTATTTATACCATGATCGTCAGATTAATAGTTTAAATGTTAAAGCAATATTCATACATGCAAATCTGTTTTTGTTTACATTGGCACCTGTGGGCGGTACTTCCACTTGCAATTTTATCACCAGAACGAAATAGAAAATGAAATGTGCAAATTACATGGCCTTTTTCATTTTAATAACATACTATTTCAAGTTATGGATGCTTTATTAACATGATACAATGTATGTTTGTTAATTTTTGGTATCTTATGAGGTAAACTTATTTGAAAACATAATAAATAATTGTTGGTTTAATTTCACGCTTCACAAGGCGAGGAGTGATAAATTTAGACAAGTTTGCATTCAAGGCGAGGTCAACTTGGATGTAGTTCCACAGTTGGTGTATATTTTAACTATTGAAATCCCGTTGCTGGCGTGTTCACCACGGTTGGTGTGCAAAGCTAAAAATTTGTCATAGGCTTTTTATATATAGTAGAATAGGTAATCGTTGTATAAATAAAAAATACCTGTTTTGTGATATATTTTGGGGGCTGTGGTAACCTTTCTTTAATTCTGGAAATAAAGATCTTAGATTGTAGCCTGTTTACAGGTTAGGCCATATAAAATGGTGGTAACCTATTGGGGAAAACCTGTTGTGATGCTTTTTCACCTTCTCCGTTTTTTACAATGCCAACCATGCCATTTAAAGTCTTTAAGGAATTGCTGTCAAAATAAATGGCACCATCTAATGCGTGATCCTGTGTTAGTTTTTGCTATTGATTTTGGTGGAAATTCTGTCAAGATGGATGCAATGCGTAATCTATGTGGATGAAATGTGCAGCCTTTGTGTATGAAATATCCAACGTTTGAGTCGAGTTAGTTCTGAAAGATTGTCAAATTAGGAATTTAATTCATGTATTATTTCGCCGTAACTTTTAGTACATTCTCATATTTTACAATTGAGATAACCCAAACGATCATTCGCGCGTTATTTCCAGGCCTGTTTCCAGGTATGAGTATACCAGAGAAAGAAACACACCAATAGGGAAAATTTAAATGGTTTAACATATTTTATATTGGATTATAACGCAGTACAGAATCGATCAAAAAATGTTTTTCAGTTTCTTTGCTTGCTCATAGGCACTTGTAACAACCAAAAGTTATGCATGCTTTTTTTCAGCAGTGGCAACTTCATGCACATGTTGGACTATCAGTAAGCAGAGTTTTTTTTTCGAAGCACATTGCCAAGATTTCTTTTAGAATATGATTTTAAAATTCACCCAACCTTATTTCTATTCCTCATTTACCTTGCAGACATATTTGTAATGTTGAAAATAAAGAATCAAGTTTGCTGTGGCATTTTTTTTTCAGATACGGACTGCACAAGATCAGTTAGATAAATTAACACAGATTCATTTAAAAAGACTGAAAGAAAAAAGGGAAAGGCCAAAAATTAAAAAAAAGAAGAAAAATAAAGACAAAGATAAGGAAAAAGAGAGGACTATAGAAACTCCTGTTATAGCCCCACCCCCACCACAACCTGCCCCTGTGACTATAGTGCCCTCTCTTGAACCTAAACCAAAGAAAAGTAAAAAAGTTCAAAAATCTCCATCAGGACAGAAAAAGATACGACCAAATCGATCTTCAGGCTCAAAGAGTAAAAAATCTCTGCCTCCACCCCCACCTTCTTCAACGGTGGGGCCAGGACCATATTCTTTCGATAGTGACGATGAGGATAATGCCAAACCTATGACGTACGATGAAAAAAGACAACTTAGTTTGGACATTAACAAATTGCCAGGTAGGTTCAACTTGGTGCTTTTTTTTCAAATTTTGATTTTGCTTATCCATTTCAACGCATTACACAAACTTATAAAATTTGAAAGTTTTCAATTTGCTTCGTTATATACCTCCTCATTTCTCAAATTCCACAACTCAGTTGAAACATTCTTAGCACACAAAAATATTTGGTTTCTTGTCTGATTAAGCGTACTGAGCTTATTTATACGAGAGGTCACATGTTATATTTTTGAAAAAAATTTAATTTACACTAATCAAAAAAATTTCATGTTTCTCTGGCACCTCCTTTGTCATTGAAAATCAGCCTTCTTACCTTTTTTTGCCCGGAAATCTTTCTTGTACTATTTTGCACTTGTAGGATTAAATATAATCTACTGTATTTTGTTTCACAGAGCCCATGAAACTCTGTCAAACAACATATATGACCGGTGCAATTTGCAGCTGCTTTATGGAAAATTTTCATTCTTGAAACATAGGTTATTCCACATTATAGTGCAAGGAGTAAAATTTCAAATTCTAATCATTTTCGGGACTGTTTTGTAAAATAACAGAAAATGCGTCCTCTCATAATAAAGTTGAAAAAATTTCCTGAGAAACAAATTTTTTTTTAAAAGACCTTAGGAGAAATATAAAATTGTTCTCTATCCCTTTTTCGTGAATCGCTCACTTTTTTTCATATTTGTTAAAGCATTTAGGCAAATATAGTAGGGACTCCAAATTAAAAATACCACTGATGTATGTGTTGCTCAGAAACAAAGTCTGCTTCACTTTCTACATTTTCTAAAGTCTTTTAACTAACTGGTCGAGTGCTAAATTTTATGTGGTCACCACATTTTTTTACATGTCTTTGCCTTGTTACAATTTATAGGAGAGTGCCCACAGGCACTCTCCTGTAAATTGTAACAAGGCAAATCTTAATCAGACTAAATAATATCTCTTCAAAGATAGTATGACACACAGCCACTGAATTTGAAGCCTTTAAGTTGCAGTACCTGCACTTAAGAATAAATCCCAAATATGGGCTTCCAGCACTTCACCAGTTATTAGCAGAGGAGGCAAAGTGGCCATTTGTACTTTGCAAGGAAATTGTTTCAGTTGCAATTTTTGGCTTTTCCATTACCGGTATATCCTGAAATTTTGTAAATTTAGAAATGGCATATATATCAAAATTTGATTTGAGAGAGCATCAAAAAGTTAGAAATAACTGGCTTGTTGATATCCTTTAAGTGTGTTGTCTATTCATGGAGTTTATTTATAAAAGTGTGTTGTTGCCTATTCAGTTCGGATGAATGTGTTTAAATTTCATGGATCAGACTGGTAAGTAGTATGGTGGATTTCAGGCATATGGTAATGGTAATACATTTTGTTGAAAAAGGTCATCTCATTGAAAAATGGAAGTGACAATCTTTTATTTTACTTCTGTTGATTTTTTTTAAATTGGTAAGTTAAAAAGTATAGCTGAAGAAAGCATTTGAACCTTTGTCAACAGTTTTCATAACACCTGACCAGTATTCCTTGCTTGCTTTTAACATGTTCACCTGTTTGCTCTGGTAAATATATTTTGATTGGTAAAATAAAAATGGTAAGCAAAACATGAGTAGAAGTGAGCAATCAGAGGAAGAAACAATTGGTTAAACTTTATTCATATGTTTTTGTCATGATTCAGCCAAAGACGCAAAAGTGACTTTAAACACCAATAAATATATAACATTGCCTTCTGATGTCAAATTTGTTCATCTGTAATTCATTTCATCTTAACTCTTTACCCAACGAATCGGCCGTATCCGCACGCGTAATATGCAAATTCAGCAGTTGAAAAAATATTATTTTTCAAAAAATTTCAACAAAACCATATCATGTGACCCCTCGTTGGAACGAGCTCGTTGAGCTCGTTCCAACGAGGGGTCACATGATATGGTTTTGTTGAAATTTTTTGAAAAATTTTAAAAAATGATATTTAAAATAATAAATTTTGATATCGTCTGCATTGGGTAAAGGGTTAAAAAGAAAAATGGAGAACAGTGCTCATAGAGGTCTCCCAACAAAATTTAATCAAGTATACTGCAGTTTCTTTTACCAGGTTGCTGCAAATATAATATTTGAAATTTGAAAAACTGTCCCGCATGATCATTTACACTCAGTCCATCCCCTTGAGATGTGTTTTCTTTTTTGTGTTGAAGGATATTTGATGCAATAAAACATGTCAAAGTCTGTCGTGACTGCAACAACAAATTACATTATCACCTCATAGTCATAATAGCTATATGCATCCAGCTCTGTCTTGGAAATTTTTTTTGTTACCAATCTGTCCTGTTTGGAATGTCTGTTCCATGAAAAATGATTCAATTGACAGATCTTGTTCATGCTTCACACATTGCTTTCTCGTGGCACAGGTGTGTGTCCTGATCTTGACCCAGGGTTGTAACTTTTAGTCCATAAAAAGTAATTCAGTGAATTGATCTTGTAAGCTCACCTGACTGAAAGTCAGGATGACCTAGAGTGATCACTCGCTGTCTGTCGTCTGTGAGCATGGTGTTTGCACCCTCCTAAACCACTGAACCAATTTTAGTTAAATTTGAGGTGATTGTTCTGACATCGCTTTTTTTTTTAGCTCACCAACGAAGTTGTGCAAGCTTGAGTCTTACCAGTGGTGCGTCTGCATTGACACTTGTTTTAAAATTATTGTACCAGTCCACTTTGACTCTCAGCTCTGTTGCTATGCACCTCATACTGTGTTTCTATAACTTACAATTACCCACAGACACTTAACCAGTGATATTTTATTGGTTTTTAGTGTTTTTGCAATGTTAGACTTTTTTGTCAGTATGGACATAGAAAATTTCTGACCAGTGGTGCTGTATATGAGTAGAGGCTACCACTGGTATGCTGTGGCTTTCATATTTCATGTATGTGTTAAATGCATCAATATAAGATGACATTAACCATTGGTCGGACATTTTTCAGAGATTTTAGACTTTTTTTAATGCAACATTATACTTTTTTGTCAGTGTGGACTTGGAAAATTTACATGACCGGACATTTTTTGCAGATTTGTAATAAGCCTAGATTTATTGCATGCCATGTGTTGGTCAGCTAATGGGATGGACACACCCCTCTTTTTTGTTTTTCAAATCAACTTGCTCAGCCCTAGAGGGAGGGGGTGGGGGAAAATCCTCCAATATGTTTTTGAAATCTACTCATGAACCAGTGGGTACAATGACAGGAGCAATGTATGCCTTTGTAATGGGAGGAGCAAGATTTTTTGCTCCGCCCAGAATTACTGTTTTCTGTATCGATGGTCCCATTTGAACTAAATTTGGTATGTGGTATTATTAAGTACGTGACTAACGCAAAAAAAAAAATTTCCCATGTCTCTGTGGAAACCCCAGGAGTTAAAAATAGAAATATTTTCAAACTCCCATATTTCCCAAATCAAATGGAACAGGAATGTGTTATTTGGTATGAAGCATCCTTAGGACCAGTAGAATTGAATGGTAAAAATAAATTGCCATCGTTTGTGTCGGTGTGTTTTGTAGGGGGCATCAAAAGAATGCCAAGTCTGTTTATTTGCAAAAATTTTAAACTTTTTCTCCAGAAACACTGATCAGAATCATTTGGAATTTGGTACACATCATCTATAGTGGATCAGATACAAGTTTGTTAAAATACAGGAACCCGAATTTTTAACTTGGGGCAATATGGGGAATAGTCAGAATCTTTTAATGTTTGGTATACATCATAGTTATGAGGGTCTGATTCAAGATTGTTCAAATCAAGTCCCTTGGTTAATATTTGGGCTTCATATGGAAGCCCATATTTTAACTTTGTGCAATATGGGGGATAATTTTAGCTCAACTTGACAAAGTCAAGCTGAGCTATTGCCATCACTTCTTGTCCATCGGCGTATGTATGTACGTTAGTACGTACATCCACAATTTCCTTTGGCACACCTCACAGGTCGCATTTATGATCAGATCGCTTTGAAACTTGGTATGCTTGTTTGGGGTGACCTCTAGATGGGAGCTATCGATTTTCTTCCATTTCCGTAAAAAAATGTTGCCGCGGCCAATGTTCTTAGAACTTAGTTCAGTCAGACATCAATATTTCTCTTTGGCACACCCTACAGGGCACATTTATGATTGGATTGCTTTGAAACCTGGCATGCTTGTTTGGGTTGACATCTGTATGGGAACTAGCGATTTTCTTCCATTTCCACCCGTCAAAAAATGTTGCCGCTGGCAACGATCTTTGAACTCAGTTTAGTCAGACCTCAGTATTTCCCTTTGGCACACCCTACAGGGCACATTTATGATTGTATTGCTTTGAAACTTTGTATGCTTGTTTGGGGTTTCCTCTAGATGGGAGCTATCGATTTTCTTCGATTTCCGTCAAAAAGTGTTGCAATGACCTTCGATGAACTTAGTGCTTGCAAACTTGGGGTGCTTGTGTGGGGTGACATCTATATGGGAGCTGTCGATTTTCTTCCATTTCTGTCAATAAATGTTGCCGCTGACCTTTGAACTTTGTTTAGTCAGGCTTCAATATTTCCCTTTAACACACCCTTCAGGTCACATTTATGATCGGACCACTTTGAAACTTGGTATGTGTGTTTGGGTTGACATCTAGATGTGAGCTATTGCTTTTTTTCATTTCCATGAAAAATTATTGCCATTATCACCAGCCTTTGAACTTACTGCATTTGTGCATCAACTTATCCCTTTTGAACTCTCAGCAGGGTATATTTATGCATTTCCATAAAAAAACCCCCTAAAAACCATTGCCACGGGCCATGATCTTCTACTTAGTGCATTTGTGCATTTCATCTTCCTTTGGCATGCTTCAGAGGGCACATTCATTATCAGGTTGTTTTGAAACTTTGTATGCTTATGCAGGGTGACAAAGACAAAAATTGGAGCTATTGATTTTCTTTTCATTTCCATCAAAAACTTGCAGTTAGCAACAATCTTTGAATTTATTGCATTGGTGCATCAACATTCTTTGACATGGCGTACAGGCCACATTTATCATAGGATTGTTTTTGAACTTGGTGTGCTTATTAGGCAAGACCTTTAGATAAGAGCTATTAATTAGCATTCATTTCTGTGAAAAAAGTTGCCATTTACAATAACCTCTGAACATGCTGCATTTGTGTATCAACATTCTTCCTTCAGCCAGTCTTACTGTTTACATTTAAAAATTGTATGGATTACTCTGACGTTGTGCACACACAATGCTGTTATGTTGAAATTTCATCAAATAACATTGGTACTAATGATCTTCAATTTTGCCGTTTCATTTATAACTTACCAAGTTCAAGTTTGTCAAGTTGAGCTACAGTGTCATTGACACTTTCATTTAGAATCTTCTTCAGATCCACCAGTCAGAATGCTTTCATATTTGGTATACCTCATCTCTGGAGGGGTGAGATTAAAGTTTGTTCAAAACCAGTGCCTGGGTTAATATTTGATCTCCCTACGGGAGCTGGAATTGGCCATGTAGCTGAAGTATTAGAAATTGTTTTTATTAAGTACCTTGTAGAGGTGTGTAACTAAGATTAATCCACAAAGATTGTTTCAAGGGGCTCCATAGGGAGCTCCACTTTTTACATTATGATCAACTGAAGAAAAGGCATGATGCTTGGACTATTTGTCACTCCGGGGGGTGCTCAAGGATTGACAATGGATCCTGTGGAGATTGTTTGCTTAATGTAGATTCATTCTTGGACTCTTGTTTATATCGGGTTCTGTTCAAGGTGAGCGCTTCAGGCCCATGGGGCATCTTGTTTCATTTTTAGCTCCTCTTGACAATGTCAGAGATGAGCTATTGGGATGGATTGTGATCTGTTGCCCAGCCATACGTCTGTCCGTCCATACATCTGTCCATCGACAATTTCTTTAGCACACCCTACAGGCCGCAGCTCTCACCTGATCAGTCCCAAATTTCATATGTAGCTTTGGGGTAATGTTTAGATGGGAGCTATCAAATGTTTTTGCCTAATTTCATTGAAAAAACATGGCCGCCAGTGGCCATCTTCGATTTGGCATATAAATTGTCAACACAATTCTATTAGCACCCCCTTACAGGCCACATCTCTCACCTGATCTCACTGTGATGTCTAGATGGGAGCTATTGAATTTTTCTGAATTTTGTTGGAAAAACATGGCTGCCAAAAGTCACCTTTGATTTGGATATCAATTGTCCAACCATTCCTTTAGCACACCATACAGGCGGTTACTCTCACCTGATCGGTCCAAAATTGGGGCAATGTCCAGATGGGAGCTATCAAATTGTTCCGAATTTCATTATAAAACATGGCACTCTGCGGCCATCTTAGATTTGGCATACAAATTGTCAACATTTCCATTAGGACACTCTACAGGCTGATTCTCTCACCCGATCTTTTTCATATTTTATATGTAGCTTTGGTGTGATGTCTAGTTTTGAGCTAACAAATATTTCTGATTTTTTTTTTTTTGAAAAATATGGCCCTCAGCAGCCATCTTGGATAGTGTTGTGCAGTATTGAAAATTTAGATTTGGTATCTGTATCGGTATTTTTCAGGTAAATACCTCTGTTTCGGTATGGTATTCGGTGTATGCACAGAAAATAGTTGCAAACTGACTGTTTCCCAACATTCAACCATATACATGAAGTAACTTAACAGGTTCAGTGCTGACATCTCATGAACTTGACAACTTAATTCAACTGTGATAACTGATTAGTCTAGCAAGTTATTTAATGAAACCCCCCGTGGGAACCCCGGGAAGTAAGCAGCACTTGTTTACTGTGGTAAACCAGTTCCGCTTTACTAGTAAAATAGGACCCAGTCACCAATGCTTGGGGTGTAAGTCCTCTAAAATGGGCAACATGTAGATCAACGATTGACTAAACTTGACTTCATCTCCATGTTGTGTCACGATTAGCCATGGTGCATAAATATGTGACGTTAACCACCAACAAACAAACAATTTATTGAAACACTTGATTCAGTGTGAATCATCACACTCACTGAATTGAGCGATTCATTAAATAACCTGGCTTCATATATGTTCAGTTTAAGCCCCGTATTTGGGTGAAATGCAGGAGCCCAAATCTTAACTTAGTGTAATATGGGAAATAAGCTTTAAAAATCTTCTTCAGAACCACTGGTCAGAATGTTTAATATTAGGTAAACATCATTGTTACAAGGGTCAGATTCAAGTTTGTTCGATTCAAGTCTCTCAGTTAATATTTGGGCTTCCTAAAGGGGCCCGAATTTTAACTTAGTGCAATATTGGGAATCATTTTTAGCTCAACTTTGGTGAAGCCAAATTTGAGCTTTTGTCATGGCCCGTCGTCCGTCTGTCCGTACGTCAACAATTGGATACGGCTCGGGCTAGAGGCCGTATTTATGAACTGATCTTTACGAAACTTCTTGGGTACCTTTATTATGACCATGGGACGAGAACGAGTGTTTTTGGGTGCGGTCCGAAATTCAAGATAGCTGCCAGCCACCATTTTGTACCGACGATGCAGAAATCTGATTTTTGTACAGAATTTCCATATGAAAGCTCTGATTTGAATAATTTTTTGTATGAATGTTTAGTACCATGGGATACATCACATATAATACGGGTTTTTTGCTTGTGTGTAAACTATGCAAATTAGACTAACTTTTATGTATTTAGTGTTACTTTCAGCACTGAAAGTGCAAATATCAATACGGCTCCGGCTAGAGGCTGTATTTATGAATCTTGGGTACCTTTGTTATGACCGTGGGACGAGAACGAGTGTTTTGGAGTCCGCTCCGAAATTCAAGTTGGCTCTGATTTGAATAATATTTTGTATGAATGTTTAGTACCATGGGATTCATCACATATAATAAGGGTTTTTTTCTGGTGCCAAAATTATGCAAATTAGATGAATTTTGATTTATTTAGTGCTACTTATACACAGTAAGTACACATGTCAATACAGCTCGGGCTAGAGTCTGTATTTATGAACCGATCTTCACGAAACGTCTTGGGTACCTTTGTTATCACCTTCGGACGAGAACGAGTGTTTCTGGGTGCGGTCCAAAATTCAAAATGGCTACCAGTGGCCATTTTGTACCGAAATTAGGTCTAATCAGTTTTTTGTACACAAATTCTATATGGCTCAGGCAAGAGGCCGTATTTATGAACTGATCTTTACGAAACTTCTTGGGTACCTTTGTTATCACCGTAGGATGGGAATGAGTGTTTTTGGGTGTGGTCCAAAATTCAAGATGGCCACCAGCCGCCTTTTTGTACCAAAATTGGTGCAATCAGTTTTTTGTACAGAACTTCTGTATGAAAGTTCTGATTTGAATAAATTTTTATATGAATGTTTAGTAACAAGGAATACGTCACATATAGTACAGAGTTTTTTCTGGTGCAAAAATTATGCAAATTAGATGAACTTTGATTTTTTCAGTGCTACTTACACACAGTAAGTGCACATGTCAATACGGCTCGGGCTAGAGGCTGTATTTATCAACCAAATTTTTTAAACTTCTTGGGTACCTTTGTTATCACCTTGGGACAGGAACTAGTGTTTTTTGGGGCGGTCCGAAATTCAAGATGGCTGCCGACGGCCATTTTATACTGAAATTAGGTGCAATCAGTTTTTTGTACAGAACTTCTAGGACAAAGTGGAATAGCAACGAGTGCTTTGCGGCTCGGCCAAAAATTCAAAATGACTGTTGGCAGTCATATTTACGGGAATTCTGTGTATTACATTTTTTGTACAGAAACTGTAAAGAAGATTTTTTATGTCAGTAATGTTTGTTATAAAATTATTGGGTGCCTTTGTTATCACTGCTATGAGAACAAATATTTTTGGGTTCAGTCAGACCCACTCTGTGACTCAAAAAGGGAGATAAGTAAAAAATCTTATCCAAAAACACCAGACAAAATAATGTTTCTTGAATTCAGCATCCCTGGAATGTGTATATTCAAATGTGTTGAAGCCAAATTCCTGTTAATATTTGTTGTTATTTGGGGAGGGTAAACATTATTAGCACAACCTGATTTTCTATTCACAATGAGAAAAATAAAACAACCTCACCCGTGGAAACCCTATGAGCTAAAGATAAAAAATTTGAATACCTATATTTTAAGAAGGACTTGACAAATATTTATTAATTAGTATGAATGAACCTTAGAAGGGTTTGAATCAAACAGGCCAAAACAATTGCTAACATTTGGCTTGTGGTGCACCATACAAGGATGCCCATTGTAACATTAACCCCATAAAGGTTTCTTTGTTTTGCATCCAACTGTCGCCCACCTTTACAATACTTTACCTATACATTTGTTACAGGCTACGGTCAGTATTTGTGTACAGACCATTACATTACTTCATATGCACCTTTGTTATCAGGTCATTAAAATGCACTCAAAACGTTCCTTTTTATCTGCACTTTTGTAAAGCATTGAAGAGTTACCGTCATTATTTTTATGTGTGTGAAGCCTGAGAGCGCAATTATGCGGATTCATTGCTCTAAACTATATTATTATTATTATTATTATTATTATAAACTATTATTATTATTATTATAAACTGTATTATTATTATTATTATTATTATAAACTGTATTATTATTATTATTATTATTATTATTATTATTATTATTATTATTATTATTATTATTATTATTATTATTATTATTATTATTATTATTATTATGTGCGTCATTGCTGTGTCGCATACTATACATGTACATACACAAGTTGAGCTACAGTGTCATTGACACTTTCATTTCGAGACTTATGGTTCTTTTTCGACTTAAAAAATTCAAAATTCCTTTCGTCCGAACATTTTCCCATGTAGCTCAGCTACAGCTACTCTGTTTTGAATTATATTTGGTACAGAGATAGAGTATCGTGGGGGTAATGACACTTGCCTGGTGTGAGTTCTTCCACTTGTTTTCTCCAGAGTTATGGCCCCTTTTTTGACTTTGATATTTTGAAATTCCCTTCTGTACAAACATTTTCCCTTGTATCTTGGATACTGCTGCGCTGATTTGAATGATATTTGGGGTTGTGATGGAGCATCATGGGAATGATACCTATGTAGCTTGCTTTTCTTCTACACATTTTTTCTAGAGTTATGGCCCTTTTTCAATCTTTCGATTTAGAACATTTTTTGGTTTTGGTTGCTTGAGCAGCACTTGACGATGCAGGCCTCTTGTTCAGTCCTACTAATCCAAGTTCAAACCTGGTCGCCCCCCCCCCCCCCCCCCCCCCTTCCTCTCCCAGTTTAAAACAGGGAAACACCCTTTAGCACTCCCACAATAATTGGAACCCTTCAGTTGTTTCGCGTTTCAGAATATTTATCATCACTGACTTGGAATGGAGAGTTAATTAATGATATTTGTTTATTTGAAATCTGATATATAGAAGCAAATCTTTTTTGATATTTTTAATGCCCAAGTATTGCAAGTTAGTTTAAACTACTTTAAAATGGGCCAAAATTCAACACTGGTGCATTATGTCATGACTCATGGCCAGTGGCATTGCTAGAAATACCCAAAAAGATCCTTGTATGTGGATTATCATTGATATTTAGCAGTTTATCTTCTGAACTGTCTTCACACATACTACAGAATTGACCACGATTAACCACTGTTTTTGGGTACGGTTAACCGGTCTTGAAAATCTCATGGCTGTTAGTCCTGGTAGGGCTGCACGATATTCGGATTTCAATACCAGTAACGATATTTTAAAAAATATCGTGATATACCGGTATATCGTCATGTTCAAAACATGTAAGATTCTCACCCAAATTGTCCCAGTATTTTTTTGACATTCGAAGTCCAATAATTACATTTTAAAAGCATTGAAATAATAAGCCTAGTAACTTGTCTCAATTCATTCTTGTATAAATATTTGGAAATAAACTTCATGATGGCACAACAAATATCGTTTATTTTGAGTCGATAATTTCAAATAAATATATACTATTTGATCCATCGCTTTACAAAACAAAAACGCTTAACCTGCATTTTGTCGTATACATGTGAATAGATCACCACTAGAGGGCGTTTGCCATGTACTGATTAAGCAGGGCGCCGCTAGAGGGCTAGGAGTTTGTACACTTTTCCACAAATGAAAGCAGTCAGTTTTGTCACGCGGTATCACAAATGGCTGAAACGCACATGCTCGATAGGCACGTTTTGATGTACCGGTGAACCACCTTGTGCAGTGGGTGAATGCTGGCGATGTTTTAATACTATTTCAATATTAAATCACTCTTAACAAAGTAAAAATAAACAATATTATTCCCTTTATATTTTTATTAGTGTTTTGATGACTATCTGTCTCATTTTGAAGATGTGGCATACAAGTCGGATCAAAATGTTCACCTACTTTTCAAAACATTAACACGTGCGAACTGGTGTTGACAAAAATGAATTTTCATTACCGCAGTGCTTGGAATTGTGGGTTCATTAAAACGTATGCGATTTGTTCATATTGAAAAGCACATTCCAAGTGTGCCGGTAATAAAATAAACTTTGAAAATATTACTGCAGTGCTTGGAATTGTGAGAACAAGTGCAATGAAATGGGAGGAACTATTAGTATTAAACCAGAAATTTCCAGGTCCAACAAAAGCCATTATTAATGGAAATACGGTAATCCTTCTTCACAGTTTACTTTCGAAGCCATACTGTATGGGGAAAATTTGTACTTACCTGTGTCATCGGAGAAACAAAAATTAAACAGCTTATGGGAGAATATTTTATTAGTACCAGGACATGAAGTGTATTGATAAAAAAAACAAACTGCTTTCACAGTTTCTGTTTATATACACTTTTTTCAATCAGCTGTGAGATTAAATAGAATTTTTACGGAAAATGTCTATCACTAAAAACCGCGGCTCGAAATGAATATCGTCTCAGACGATATACCGGTATTAAAAAAAATTGGACGATATTTAACTGGTTAAGATTTCAATACCGGTATTACCGGTATATGGAAATACCGTGCAACCCTATGTCCTGGGTAGGGTGTAGAACATTGTATATTACAGAGTGTGGTATTTATTAATATCCACTCATGAAATCAGCCATACTCTGAATATTTTGGCCCAGGATGCTAATAAAACTTCAGTCAGATGAATCCATTGAACCAGTTAAGAGGCATAACTTCTGAAAAGAAATTCATTTTTAGCTCACCAACTTTAGTTGTGTGAGCTTATGGAATGGCTTGATCGGTCGGCGTTGGCGTCGGCGTACGTGTCCAATAATGTTAAAGTTTGTGTTTAGGTCACTTATTCGCCCTATTTCCATATCATGGCTTTTATAATGCTGCTTTATGATGATTATTATCATTTTACCATGATTTAACCCCTCATACCCTGCATTTTAGACATTTTTCTTGACATTTTTAGTTGCGTTTAGTTTTCTGTTTAGCTCAGAATTTCATGTTTAACTTGGTGTTTAGGTCAGCTGCAGTGCTCCTCTTCCCATGGCAATTATTTTCATCATACATGTTCCTCAGTATCATTGTTCCATGATTAACCCCTCCTACCCTGCATTTTAAACATTTTTCTTGACATTTTTAGTTGCGTTTAGTTTTCTGTTTAGATCGGAATTTCATGTTTAACTTAGTGTTTAGGTCAGCTGCTGTGCTCCTTCTCTTCCCATGGCACTTATATTCATCATACATGTTCCTCAGTATCATTGTTCCATGATTAACCCCTCATACCCTGCATTTTAAACATTTTTAGTTGCGTTTAGTTTTCTGTTTAGCTCAGAATTTCATGTTTAACTTAGTGTTTAGGTCAGCTGCTGTGCTCCTTCTCTTCCCATGGCAATTATTTTCATCATACATGTTCCTCAGTATCATTGTTCCATGATTAACACCTCATACCCTGCATTGTAAACATTTTTCTTGACATTTTTAGTTGCGTTTAGTTTTCTGTTTAGCTCAGAATTTCATGCTTAACTTAGTGTTTATGTCAGTTTCTGTGTTTTACTTTTAAGAGGTTGTGTTTAGGTAAGCTTTGTCGCATGTTATGAGCCTATTTGATACAGTTCTTGTGTTTGTCAAAGTTACTATCAAAGAGGAATGTTGGTGAGCTATAGGGCGTTGGCGTCCTTCTTGTTATGTGTACCCATACTATGTATGGTACACATAATGCCATCATCCGGGGTGGACCTCTGTTGTTCGTCCATTCTTCGTCTGTCCATCCGTCCGGCATCCGTATCCATTTCTTTGGCATTCGATAACTTGAAAAATATTGCTTGGATTGTTCAGGTTACTGATGTGCCGAGCTGTATAGTTTTTGGTGTAAATCTGATAATTTGATCCTGAGATATTAACTGTTTATCCTTCAAATTGAGAATTCTTCCAATCGCTTTGGCATGAGATAACTCAAAAAATATCAATCCAATTGTCATGTTACTTTATATATATCTTCAGGTTACTAATGTTCCGAGCTGTATAGTTTTTGGTGTAAATCTGTTATTTTGATTCTGAGATATTAACCCTTTATCCTTGAAATTAGACACTCCTCTAATCTATTTTTATGTGCACCCATACCATGTATGGTGTACATAATGTTGGCATCCGTGGTGGCTCTCCGTCATACAGCTTTCTACTAGTTGCGCGTATGGGTACACATCTGACTATTTCATCGGCCTAGTCCTAAATGATGTTACTTGTATCGGAACTTCTCCTCCTAAGCTTCTTAAACAAAGCTTCTTGGCAGATTGTAACAAAATGTTTTTGAAAGCACTTGGTTTTAACCCTTTGAGACTGTAATTATCCTGACGTTCAAACGTCACTGGGAATTCAGTTTCTTCAACATTTTTCAAAATGCGACGTCAAACGTCGGAAAGTACAAATAACAAGATATTTTTCACATTAGTGATTATCTGGTTGAGGGCTAGATTATTTTTGGTGGTCTGAAATTATTCACAGGCACTCTCCAATAATTTGTAATAAAACAAATTTATATAAACAAAATATTATTTGTGTTTTACTGCATATGAAATATAGGCAAGGAAAGTGCTGGATATTTTTCACAATAGTGATTATCTGGTTGAGGGCTAGATTATTTTTGGTGGTCTGAAATTATTCACAGGCACTCTCCAATAATTTGTAATAAAACAAATTTATATAAATAAAATATTATTTGTGTTTTACTGCATATGAAATATAGGCAAGGAAAGTGTTGGATTTTGCTCTGGTATCTGTTGAAAGCCCTGATAGTGGCTTCTAGCACTCAACCAGTTTCTTGTAAGAAGTCTTAACAGCAGGAATATAATAGTATTTTAAGCTGCGATAATATTTTTTTGCTCAACGGTTGTCACTGAGCACTATTCGGGAGAAAATAGGAATTGAGGTTAAAACTTTAAAAAATCGAAAAATAATAAATGACCACAAAATATCAACGTGCTGTTGGATTTCGTTCGTAATAAAACGTACAAAAGTATTAACGCGCTGTTTGATTTCGTACGTAATAAGACGTACACAAGTATCAAAGGGTTAAGTCTTGTAACACTTAGTACAGCATTTTGGTCCATTGACTTTCGTTTGAGTTATTTTGTTCAATGACTCTTTTATGATTAAATCTTGTGACTGCTCCAAAAATTTGGTTATTGATCTGTTCCTCCATAAATTTTTAGCTTCTGGATGATAACTTGTTATATTTGTCCCATCCGATCCACATTTGGTACATTATCTAATCCACCGAAAATACAATATTCAGATTCAAATTTGCATTGAAAACACTATTTAATAGCACACTGACAGAAAGTCTGGGCGGGCTATAGTGATAACTCTCACCTAGCATCCATGAACTTGCAGTTCACGACTACACCAAACCCACTGAACCGATTTCAGTGAAGTTAAGGTGATTTTTGTTGTGACATCACATTTTGATTTTGTTCAAATCACCATTATTTACCATCTCCATAGGGAGAGCGTGGGGGAAAATGCTCCCAAATTTAAAAAATAATAAAAAATGAACCAAACTTGAGACTGACAAAAAAGAATTTGTTCCAGTGCCCCGACCAATCCTGATTTTTTGCCACAACCCCAATTATTTTTTTTCGTTTGCTTCTTTTACGTGAATGTCCTAGTCGAAAAACTAACAGTCTGTGTACAAAAAACAGTAGGTGCATTTCTATTTCAGCTGAGCACGAGATCGCTCATCTCCTGTATTTACAAAACATCAATTGTTGTCTTGGCTGAAATTGAATTCAGACGAATTTAGAGCTGAAACGGTTGGCTCATTTTCGCAACCGACTAACCGAGAGCTATATCCAGTTATCCGTGACCATTATTTCACCAAATATGGGATCAAAACTCTTGGAAATGGAAAGCAGTATTCTCAAACTATTCCGTAGTGTGTATACAAACGAACGTTGTCGCGTACTATACAACATTCATTTGTATACATACTACGGAATAGTTTCTGCGATTACTCGGTACTCATGGAAATTGTTGATCATTGATAAAGTCTTGAATGCTCAAGTCGATTATTTCTCAATATATACAACGCGGCTTCGAGGTTTAATCTATCACAAATGAGAAGTGGCAGATTTACTACGTTTTAACCATTGAATGATGATCACTATCGATATTTAGGATAACGGGTTGGCAGTTTTTCTAATCGGTTGGGTAGGTAACTGGTTTCAAATTGGTTATCCGGTTAACCATTTCAGTACTAGTTGAATATCCGAGATCCCAATGGCAACCATGACTACAGGGTCATTGTGTAATAATATACAGAGGTTTCATATAATACTGAAATGGTCAACCGGATAATCTGTTTGAAACCAGTTGGCGACCTAACCGATTAGAAAAACTGTCAACCGATTATCCGAAATATCGATAGTGATCGTCATTCCATGTTTAAAACGTAAATCTGTCGCTTCTCCTTTATGATAGATTACACATCGAAGCCGCGTTGTATTGAGAAATAATCAACTTTGGCATTCAAGACTTCGAAAATGATCGGCAGTTTTCGTGAGTATTGAGTAATCGCAGAAACTATTCCATTGTATGTATACAAATGAACGTAGAGTACTCGACAATATCATTTGTATATGTATACACACTACGGGATAGGTTGAGAATACTGATCTGATCAATTCTTATAGTTTGTATCTTGTATTCGGAGAAATAATGGCCACAGATAACCGGATATTATCTGGTAAAAGCTCTCGGTTTGTCGGTTATGAAAATGAGTCAACCGTTTCAGCCCTAGTTTCATACGGCAGCATGCGAAAACATGAGAAATAAAAAAAAATGTACAGGATTTTTTTATCGCGCATCAACATTTAAAGACGTCTTTTTTGAATTGTGTTCTGATGATTCATCCAAAGCCATCAACCCTACGAAATGTCTGAAGTAGCATATACAATGCTGTTTGAAGAACTAATAATACTGGAACATTGAATGACAGTGTCAATGATATAAAGATACCTGTTGTTCTTCATTTGCTGTTTTGAAGTGACTTGTTGAAACAGCTACTCAGTTCAGCTGAGTATACCATTGCCTCCAATTACAGCTACTTAACCATGTCATTTTCAAATTGGCGTATTTTATTGGACAGTTTGACCAAGACTCATTGGTGGTATTCTTTCATGACGTGTGTATTTCTTCGCTGGAGTCCAAAGTATTGAGATTATCAATGAAGGAATAGAATGGAAACGTAACTTCAAAACCAACTATGCATGCTTCTGGGCATACCAGTCTCTTTGACATTCACATTCTTTATTTATTTGTCTCCCACGGTTTCACCCTGAAGGGCGCTTATGGATTGCACTCTGTCAGTCAGTCAGTCCCTCTTACCTGTTACCACCTATATCTCCGAGATGGTGGAATGTTGGCATTTCAATTTTTCAACATTAATCAGACATTATGGAAAGATGATGCGCATAAAAAATTAAAAAAAAAAAAAAATTCAAGATGGCTGACTGGTGGCCATTTTTGTTGGAAATTACGTGTAATTAGTTTTCTGCCGAGAACTTCTAAATGACATTTCCGATTACAATAATTTTTGTTATACAGGTTTTAGCAGCATAAGCTACATAACATATCAAACGTGTTTTCTTTTCGTGCATAAATAATGCAAATTAGACTTACCGAAGCTTTTCTCTGCCATTTTTGTATATATTCTGTTGGTGTGTCCTGTTACCGCCTGTATCTCAGAGACCCTTTGACTCTTTTGTTTCAAATTTTCAGCAATGATCAGACATTATGTAAAATTGATGCATGTAAATTTGTTTTCAAAAAAAAAAAGAAAAAAATTCAAGATGGCCAACTGACGGCCATTTTCGTGAAAATTTTGTGTAATTAGTTTTCTGCCTAGAACTTCTAAACGACATTCCCAGTTTCAATAATTTTTGGTTTGAAGGTGTAACAGCATAAGATAAACAATTTGGTGACACCCCCAACTATTGTCTGATCGCTGGCGATTGGCGTTGCACTTGTTTATTTATTTTGGTTTAGCACCATATCATTCTGATAATAGTATGTTACTTGGGGGTGGGGGGGAATGGCTAACAACCAACCCTAATTGTTTTCGGCATTTTACTGAACAAATTAATTTTTCGTTGGCCTGATATTTGGTTATGGTACTAAGCTTCTGGGGTGTAGAATAAAGTTCAAACAAAGTTTAAAGGGCAATATTTGCCTTTGTAATGGGGGCAGCAAAATTTTTGCTTGGCTCCAACCCATATTTCTATTTTCTGGACTGATCTCCCTGTGGGAACCCCAGGAAGTGAAGCAGTACTTGTTTGCTGTGATAAACAAGCTCAGTTTTAATGGTAAAATAGGGCCCGGTCACAAGTGCCTGAGGGTGAAAGTCCTCTAAAATGGCAACATGGGTACAAACGATTGGCTTGGACTTTACTTTTTATCCATGATGTGGTCATGATTGGCCATTGTGCAGAAATATGACCTGAAACACCAATAAATAAATAGAAACAAATATTCAAATATCTGAAGTCTTATAATGAAGATGGAACTGCTGTAATGTGCCAATTGTTTCATCACTAATACCTTTGAAATGATTAATTGACTAATTGATTTTCATTATTAATCGAAAGCCAAATCGCTGATCTATTAGTTGCCCCCTTCTACCAACCAAAGCATTATTCATTCATAATTTACTTTGTAAAACACCCTCAGATGGGGAATGTTAATGGCTTCCATAGTAACCACGGCTCTGCTTTTTGATGTTCCAGCCACGCACTGACCTGCAGAGAATTGTAATCGCCTTTCGAGTGAGCAAATAACATTTTCACAGGACTGCCATCTGCGAACCTTCGTCGGCAGCTTTTATGTTCAATCTAATTGTTTGACATAATTATCTTGTCACTGGATTCCTCACTGGTACAGGCTGGTGTCTATATTTTAAGAGAAATTATTCAGTGGATCCTCTCATATTTACTATAAACAGTAAGTTAATGGCTGGCTGATTATCAATGTACATTTTAAATATATGAGAAGTCATTTAGCAGTTGATACCATCATATTGCTGAGGTTGTTTCCACGTAAAAATTAGTTATAAAATGCAAAATTGGAAGTGGAAAATCGCCAGTATTTTATGGTCAGGTGGTTGGGTGTAACAAGATGCTGTCTGCCCCTATACAGTAGAATCCTGTTAATTGAATAACCACTTTGTCTGTGAGAATTATTCAATTAACAGGAGTATTCAATTAAGAGGTATGTGCCACTTTGCTGTATTCTAGAGATAAATTGAGCATTTATTCTATTATATCATGTTTGACAGAGCTCAAAGAGCTCTGTCAAACAAGATATAATAGATTAAATGCCTGCAATGGATGCACTGATGCCAACTAGGTCTGTAAACAAGAAGAATTTGGTCATTGTTAGTGTAATTCAGTGGCATATTGAAAGTTTTATTTATTCAATCAACCGGAGTTTATTCTATAACCCATATGCATGTAACGGCAAATTTGTACTGAAAGTATGGTAAATGGTTTGGTGTTTGGAAATTATATTCAATTATCAGGGTTATTCATTTAAGAGATATACAATTAAGTGGGCTTCACTGTACTATAGTGTTGTGGTGATGGGTGTCGATTAGTCGTTCACTAATGGCTGCCGATTGCAGACAAATTACTATGTCCCTGACAAGGTTAAAAATGATTACAGTATGCTTAATAAAGCTACTTTACCAGCTGAACTGAGCAAGAATAACCGCAAAAATTTCTCCCTTTTTTCCGCATTGATGAATGACTACTATCTCCTGACATGCATTCTTCAGAAGCTATTTGGAGTAATTCAAGTCAATTGGTGGTTTCAGGCCTCTGTATTACTCCAGATTGGCAATGGATAATGCTGTGCCCAGTGCCCTAATTATGAGGCTTGGCAGTCTCTCGTCCAGAGATTGTTTTCCAAGGATAAGAATTCAACCAGTGTGAATGATTAAAAAATAGATTTCCCAAAATGAAAGCAATTTGTGTCGACAGTGCCATAAACAACACTCATTTTTAGCTTAACTTGACAAGAGTCAAGATAAGCTATTGCCATCACGCATGCGGAAGTCTGTTAGCACAGGCTACATCCTGCAGTTCTTGACTGATCGTGACGAAATTTCATATGCAGGTTTGGAAGTCATGTCTAGATGAGAACGTTCCCTTTTGGTCGCGATCGGTCAACCGGTATGGCTGCCCAGGCCCAAAACCCGAAAACCATTAGCACAGTCTACAGGTTGTATTTATGAAGGGATTTCATTGTAACTTGGTAGGATGCCTCTGTATAATGCCTAAATGAGAACGTCTCTTTCTGGGCATGATCTGTCAACCGTGATGGCTTTCCATGCCCAAAACCCAAAAACTTTTAGCACAGTCTGCAGGTCATGTTTAATATGGCGGAATTTCATTGTAACTTGGTAGGTTGACTTCATATCATGTCCAGATGAGAACGTCCCCTTTTGGACGCGATTGGTCAACTGTGATGGCTACAGGGATCCGAAGCCCGAAAACCTTAAGCACAGTCTACAGGTCATATTTATGAAGGGATTTCATTGTAACTTTGAAGGATGACTCCAAATAATGTCTAGATGAGAACGTCCCCTTTTGGTCACGATCATTCAGCCATGATGGCTGCCCGAGCTCGAAACCCGAAAACCTTTAGCATAGTCTATAGGTCGTATTTATGGAAGGTTTTCATTGTAACTTGTTAGGTTGACTCCATATAATGCCTAGATGATGACCTCCCATTTTGGTTGTGATTGGTCAACTTTGAAGGGTACAGGGGCCCGAAGCCCTAAAACCTTGAGCACAGTCTACAGGTCATATTTATGAAGGGATTTCATTGCAGCTTCATAGGATCACTCCAGATAATGCCCAGATGAGAAAATCCCCTTTTGGTCGCGATCATTCAACCATGATGGCTGGCCCAGCCCAAAACCCGAAAAAATTTAGTACAGACTACAGGTCGTATTTGTGAAGGGATTTCATACTAGTAGTAACTTGGTAGAATGACTCAGTATAATGTCGAGATGAGGACGCCCCATTTTAGTTGCAATCGGTCAACCATGATGGCTACACAGGCCTGAAGCCCGAAAACCTTTAGCCAGTCTACAGGCCATATTTATGAAGGGATTTCATTGTAACTTGATAGGATGACTCGTTTTGGAATAATTTCACCGTAACATGGTAACTTACGTTGACATACGTTAGCTGTGAGGGTCACATACATTAACTCTGAGGGCCACATTAACCCACCCCTCAGTTCTTTAGTACAGTCTACACCTCATATTATTTTTTATTAAACATAGCATACAGGGAACAGAAATTAACATATTCCCAATTATCACAATTCTTGTCTTATTTCATAATCCTTTCATAAACATTGAACATTATCCTTTTCATCAAACACAACACACAGACAAGTTAACAGTGTCATTGACACTTTCATTTCTTTTAACCGGGCCAGTGTAACATTGGGCCAGTTTGACCAATTTAGCAGCCTTACTTTAAATAATGGAAGTTACAAGATATATTCTTGGTCACATTTTTCCACGGGTTTCTGTACCCAATACACATACAGACCAAAGTAGTCCTCTTGTGTTCCAAAGGTGTTTATTCATTATGTTTACAACAATAAATACACTGTGCTAAATGAAGCAATATCACACAATCTTCTGAAGATCTCCTGTGGAAGAGCAGTTTTAATAAACATCACAGTCCCAAATAAGGTGCATACAGTGTGAAAAATTTCCCCAGAATTAATAAACATACATGTATGTTTATTTGGAACACAAGAGTAGTTGTAAATCAAAATATTCTAAAATATTTGATATAATTAAAAGTATTTTTTGGGGTCGGTAGACTTATCCGTTAAATGATTGGTCAGTGGACTTTACTTCGGAAAATTCATTTGTGCTCTTGTTTTTGGGTTTGTTTTTTTTTAAGGAAGACTCCCACCCCCAGGAAATGGAGCAATGTTTATTTATTGTGGTGAACAATTGTGTTTCGCTCTTGAAATAGGACCTGGTAACCAATATCTGGTTTGTATTTCCTCTGCAGTGTGCAGCATAGGTATAAATGGTGGGTTTAACTTGACTTCATTCCTTATGATCTAGCTAAAAAGGCTGGATGAGACCCCAAACATCAATAAACATTAAGGAAGATTGACTTGTATAACATGTGAATGTCAGCTTGTGGTTTTCTGGTAGTGAATATTTCTGAAATTAATTTGATACAAATTTCTGTTGACCTTGTAACTGAATGCAAGCCTGCAGCCACTTCAGTAGTAGCTGGAGGCTAAATTACCCTGCATTAGGGCTGCAACGATGCTCTTCACAATGCAAATAAAACCACAGAGGATTTTGAGTGAGGAGAATCCAGGATGTCCAGGATATATTGCAACATAAACACTACTCTCCTCTCTCCTCTATCTATCTCTCTAGAGAGGAGAGAGTAGAGAGACACTTGGACAGACAGACAGGCTGAGTGACACAGACAGATGGAGACAGATGGACAGACAGACGGAGACCGGAGGCAGACAGACAAACAGATGGAGACAGACGAGATAGATAGACAGAGTTTGCATAATATTTACCAGGCCCTTCAGAGTTTGAAATTCCAAGGCATTTAAGAGGAGTCATTCTGTTACTTTCTCAGACCTATCTGAAAATCGTTTTGTTATGGAATTCAAAATTAGTACATGAGTAGGGCTACAAACGATGCATCAAATCGTTCAGGTGGATGAATCGTGAATTGAATTGGCAGAAATGAATCGTGATGCATTGAAAACTTGATGCATCGTTGCACCCCTACCCTGCATGTACATGTAGAATAAGATGTAACATGTACTCTGATCAGAAGAATTATTGAACTGTCTCTTCTTTCAGGTGATAAACTTGGTAGAGTGGTGCATATAATTCAGTCTCGAGAACCGTCCCTTAGAGATTCAAATCCTGATGAAATAGAGATCGATTTTGAAACTTTAAAACCTTCCACACTAAGAGAATTAGAGCGATATGTGATGTCTTGTCTTACCAAGAAGCCCAAAAGGCCTTACAGTAAGTATATGGTCTGAAAATATTGGCATTTAACTGGAAAATGTTTTTTCTAAGACCTAAAAGTTTAAAAGACATGTCACTGACCAGTCTTGGGGTGAATTTTAGGGTGAAGTGACTTCACCCTCTCAGAAATATGTTTAGAAGTGAAATTTCTAAAGAAAGAAATGCTAAGAGAATTGAATTTAATATTTCATAATTCGTCAATAAACCTGTCAAACACTAAAACAAGCATTTGTCCAGAGATCTCCCTGATTTCAGACCATGGCTCCTGTTGGTGGGATCTGCCTTGTTCTGTCAGTGGTTTTGGGGTTTTGTCAAGATGGAAAAGTTGACAAGAAAGCCTACATTTTAGCGAAAATCAACATTTTCTTATTTTTGTGCGGAGTAACATGGTGCCTAGCGATTTTGGGTGTTACATTGTGTAAAGTATTAGTGTTACTCCAACTTCTTATGTTTACTTTTTCAATTACAGACAAAACAAAACAAGGGAAAACTAAACAAGAAATAACACAAGAGAAAAAAGAAGAGTTAGAGCAAAGGTTACAGCAAGTTCAGGGGCAACTTAATCAAGGGCAGCCGGGAAGTAGTTCTGCAAAGAAAAGTAAAAAAGGTATTTGAGATTGTAAACACTAAATTCTTTAAAAATTAATTTTCATTGTAGAAACAAGAATGTTGGTAATATTATAAATGGGTAAGTAGTCTGACATTCTTGTATTTCCACATCAGATACAGTACAGTCTGTGACTGGTCGTAATCCACACGTTGGCAGTGATCTTCCTGCATGCATTTAGCAGGTAATAACAATTCTCATAAGTAAAATTTTAATTAATGAAGCACCTGGTTGTACCAGGTGCTTCATAAATTAAATTTTTAGCTTAACTTGACCTAGTCAAGATAAGCTATTGCCATCATGCGTGCGGAAGTCTGTTAGTCTGTGACGTCTGTTGACATTTTCCTTTAGCATGGGCTACCCCCCGCAGTTCTTGTCTGATCGTCACGAAATTTCATATGCAGGTTTGGGGTCATATCTAGATGAGAACGTCCCCTTTTGGTCGTGATCGGGCAACCGGTATGGCTACCCGAGCCCAAAACCCGAAAACCATTAGCACAGTCTACAGGTCGTATTTATGAAGGGATTTCTTTGTAACTTGGTAGGATGCCTCTGTATAATGCCTAGATGAGAACGTCCCCTTTTGGGCATGATCTATCTGCTATGATGGCTGCCCAAGCCCGAAACCCAAAAACTTTTAGCACAGTCTGCAGGACATGTTTAATGTGGAGGGATTTCATTGTAACTTGGTAGGATGACTCCTTATGATGTCTAGATGAGAATTTCCCCATTTGGGCATGATCTGCCAACCGTGATGACTGCCCGAGCCCAAAACCCGAAAACCTTTAGCACAGTCTACAGGTCTTATTTATTGAGGAATTTCATTGTAATTTGGTCGGTTGACTTCATACAATGTCTAGATGAGAACAGCCCCTTTTGGACGTGATTGAGCAACTGTGACGGCTACAGGGGCCCAAAGCCCGAAAACCTTTAGCACAGTCTAGAGGTCATATTTATGAAGGGATTTCATTGTAACTTAGTAGGATGACTCCAAATAATGTCTAGATGAGAACGTCCCATTTTGGTCATGATCATTCAGCCTTGATGTGTGCCCGAACCCAAAAACCTTTAGCATAGGCAAAAGGTTATATTTATGGAAGGATTTCATTGTAACCTGTTAGGTTGACTCTATATAATGCCTAGATGATAACATCCCCTTTTGGTCGTGATTGGTCAACTGTGATGGCTACTGGTGCCCAAAGCCCAAAAACCTTGAGCACAGTCTACAGGTCATATTTATGAAGGGATTTCATTGTAACTTCGCAGGATCACTCCAGATGATGCCCAGATGAGATTGTCCCCTTTGGTTGCGATCATTCAGCCATGTTGGCTGCCCGAGCCTGAAGCCCGAAAACCTTTAGCACAGTCTGCAGGTCATATTTATGAAGGGATTTCATTGTAACTTGGTAGGTTGACTTTATATAATGTCTAGATGAGAACGTCCCCTTTTGGACACGATTGGGCAACTGTGACGGCTTTAGGGGCCCAAAGCCCGAAAACCTTTAGAACAGTCTACAGGTCATAATTATGAAGGGATTTCATTGTAGCTTGGTAGGATGAATCCAAATAGTGTCCAGATGAGAACGTCCCCTTTTGGTCATGATCATTCAGCCTTGATGGCTGCCCGAGCCCAAAAAACTTGGCATGTCTGTAGGTCGTATTTATGGAAGGATTTCATTGTAACTTGTTAGGTTGACTCCATATAATGCCTAGATAATGGCATCCCCTTTTGGTCGTGGTTGGTCAACTGTGATGGCTACAGGTGCCTGAAGCCCAAAAATCTTGAGCACAGTCTACAGGTCATATTTATGAAGAGATTTCATTGTAACTTCATAGGATCACTCAAGATGATGTCCAGATGAGAATGTCCCCTTTTGGTTGCGATCATTCAACCATGATGGCTGCCCAAGCCTAAAGCCCGAAAACCTGTAGCACAGTTTTCAGATCATATTTATGAAGGGATTTCATTGTAACTTGGTAGGTTGACTTCATTTAATGAATAGATGAGAACAGCCCCTTCTGGACACCATTAGGTAACTGTCTTGGCTACAGGGGCCCAAAGCCCGAAAATCTTTAGCACAGTCTGCAGGTGATATTTATGAAGGGATTTCATTGTACCTTGGTAGGATGACTCTAAATAATTTCTAGATGAGAACGTCCCCTTTTGGTCGCGATCATTCAGCCTTGATGGCTGCCCGAACCGAAAACCCCAAAATCTTTAGCATAGTCTATTGGTCGTATTTATGGAAGGACTTCATTGTAACCCGTAAGTTTGACTCCATATAATGCCTAGATGATGACATCCCCTTTTGGTCGTGATTGGTCAACTGTGGCGGCTTCAGGGGCCCGAAGCCCAAAAACCTTGAGCACAGTCTACAGGTCATATTTATTAAGGGATTTCATTGTAACTTGGTAGGTTGACATCATATAATGTCTAGATGAGAACGTCTCCTTTGGATGCAATTGGGAAACTGACGGCTACAGGGGCCCGAAGCCCGAAAACCTTTAGCACAGTCTACAAACCATCTTTATGAAGGGATTTTAATGTAACTTGATAGGATGACTCGTTTTGGAATAATTTCACTGTAACTTGGTAACTTTTGTTGATATGTTAACTGTGAGGGCCACATACATTAACTGTGAGGTCATATTAACCCACCCCTCAGCTCTTTAGTACAGTGTACACCTCATATTATTTTTATCATAAACATAGCATACAGGGAACAGAAATGAACATATTCCCAATTATCACAATTCTTGTCTTATTTCATAATCCTTTCATAAACATTGAACATTATCCTTTTCATCAAACACAACACACAAGTTAAGCTACAGTGTCATTGACACTTTCATTAGTTGAGTTGTGACGAAGTCAAACTCTACTTATAGTTTGATGAATGGCGGGCGAGCGTAAACAATTGGTTTGGTTTCCAGACAATAACTTGATAATGGTTCGACCCACGTTCATGAAACTTCATAGGTAGGTTGGCATCGGGAGAGGAAGAATCCTATTTATTTTTTACTCGCTAGGTCAAAGGTCAAGGTCACAGTGACCTTGAGCATAGTAAATCGTAAACAATCAGTTTCCGGATGATCACTTGATAATGGTTTGACGCATGAAACCTCATAGGTAGGTTGGCATCAGTAAGAGGAAGAACCCTATTTATTATGGACTTGCTAGGTGAAAGGTCAAGGTCACAGTGACCTATAACATAGTAAATTGTAAACAATTGATTTCCGCATGATAATTATGCCCCCGGCCTCTTTGAGGAGGGGGCATTGTTATCACCAAGTCTGTCCTCGTCTGTCCGTTAACTTTTCACATTCCGTCAATTAACTAAAGTTCTACCAACCGGATCTTTACCAAACTTCATATGTGGGTTAGGTTTGAGAGTGGAAGAAGCCTATTTATTGTCACCATGATGCCCCAAAGGTCAAGGTCACATTGTTCTCCAATGTTAAATGCACTTGAAATTGGTTTCTGCTCTATAACTAAAGTTCTGAAAGACTGATCTTGTTTTTTTTTGGTAATTCTATCCATGACATTGCAGGAGGGGCATCTGCCACGCTTCACGTTGCTTTTGCATGACAATTGTTCAACCCACATTCATAAAATTTAATAGGTAGGTCGGCCTTGGTGAAAGGAAGAACCCTTTGTATATTGGATTTGCAAGGTGAAAGGTCAAGGTCACAGTGACCATGAACATACTAAATGGTAAACATTTGGTTTCCGGATGATAACTTGACAGTGGTTCAACCCATATTTGTGAAACTTCATATATAGGTTGGCCTTGGTGAGAGGAAGAACCCTACTTGATCTATTTTGGACTCGTCAAGTTCACAGTAACCCTTAACATGGTAAATCGTAAACAATTGGTTTCCGGATGATAACTTGATAATGGTTTGACCCACATTCATGAAACTTCATAGGTAGATTGGCCCAGGTGACTGGAAGACCCCTATTTATTTTAGAGTCTGTAGGTCAGAGGTCAAGGTCACAGTCACTTTGAACATAATAAATCGTAAAAATTTGGTTTCCAGATGATAATTTGACAATGGTTTCACCCACATTCATGAAACTTCATAGGTAGGTTGGCTTTGTGCAAGAAAGAGCCCTATTTATTTTGGAATCACTAGGTCAAAGATCAAGATCACAGTGACCTTTCGGGGGCACGGTGGCTCAGTGGGTAGAAGTGCAGGCTGCAAGCCGAGAGGTCCTCGGTTCGAATCCCACCTGCGGCAACCTCGTGTCCTTCAGCAAGACACTTCACCCCCATTGCCCATGTGGGGGCACGATGATGCCGTGTACTAAGATGTACTGCACGTCGATGGTACGCATGTCTTCAACCAATCTAACCCTGCCTGTGCTGCAGTGCGGAGTTACGATGTTGGGGAGCTGGCAGCTGCTCGTCGTTGCTTCTCTCCAGGTACTCTGGCTTCCTCCACCCGTAAAACTGTCACGGTCATGATTAGCCATTGTGCATAAATATGTGACCCTAAACATCAATAAATAAATAATACAGTGACCCTTCACATAGTAAATCGTAAACAGTTGGTTTCCCGACAATAAGTTGATAATGATTAAACCCACTTTTGTACTGTCACAACTCAATATTGGATCAGTGATCCTATCAGCATTTTTGATGATTATACCTATACCCGGTGTTTTCAATCTAATGTTTTTGCGTTCGTGGAAATATTGCCCACCTGTGGAAAGTGACCAGTCCATGGCGGCTGTACTGTAAAATAGTACTTTTATATCTTAACTGACCAAATGAGCAGATCTCTCTAGCTGCCTTTTCATTGGGAATCCAACAGTTTTAAAACTTCTGAAATTCATATAAAAAGAAATCAGAACTGCAAAGATCACACACCTGAAAAGGTAGGTTTGTCACCCCTTTAAACAAGCACTTGTTGATAACAAATGGGTTTTTTTTCCCAGAAAAGCTTGAAATTTCATTCTTTTCTTCTGAGCCAAAGCTTACCACCACTGTATGGAACCATCTGGGCAAGTGAGGTATCCAAAAGAAACAAAAAAATATGGAATGGCATTTTTGGTTGAATTGTGTTAACCAAGACCTACTGTTTGACCGTGGTTGGTGTGCGTCCCGGTGACCTTGCACTATTAGCACAATAACTTGGAACAATACGTTCTCCGATTCGACTAATATTTGCCAAACAGGTCTTTTGCAACAATATCACAGCTGAGTGCGAAAACTGGCCCAGTCCAATTTCTCTTGGCTGAGTTACATGCCTTAATCAGTCCATTTTTATGAATTCTGGGCTCGAAAAGACTAATTCTGAGATTTCTTTAATGGAAGGGTTTTTTTTCGACCAATTGTGTCTTTGATCTTGCATGTTGTTTGGACATCAGAAAAAAAGAAACATTTATTTTTATTAGCTTAACTTGACGAAGTCTAGATACGCTATTGCCATCATACATGCAGAAGTCGATTCACATTTTCTTCAGCACAGGCTACACCATGTAGTTCTCCGATCATCACAAAATTTCATATGCAGGTTCGAGGTCTTGTCTACATTGGTCACGATTGGTCAACTGTGTCGGCTGCATGAGCCCAAAAACCTTTAGCACAGTCTGCAGGTTGTATTTATGAAAGGATTTCATTGTAACGTAGGATGACTCGGTATAATGTCTAGATGAGAACATCCTATTTTGGTCAGGTTCAGTTAACCGTGACGTCTGCAGGGGCACGTTACCTAGATTCCTTTAGCACAGCCTACAGCTTGCATTTATGAACAGATTTCATTGTAAATTGGTAGGATGACTCGGTATACTGTCTAGATGAGAACGTCCTATTTTGACCGTGATTGGTCAACCATGGTGGCCACACAGGCACGTGACCTAGATTTGTTTAGCACATTTCATTGTAACTTGGAAGAATAAGTCTGTATGATGTCTAGATTTGAGACTCCTATTTTTGGTCACGATCGGTCAGCTGTTACTGCCGCCTTGTCACCTGACCTAGATTCCTTTAGCTCTGTCTGCTGGTTGCTTTTATGAAGGGATTTCATTGTAAGTTGGTATGATAACTAGATGAAACTGTCCTATTTTGGTCACGATTGGTCAACCGTGACTGCCAAAACATCGCGTGACCTAGATCATCACAAAATTTCATATGCTGGTTTGAGGTTATGTCTAGAGAACATCCCCTTTTGGTCACGATCAGGCTACTTTTTAGCTGCGTGGGCCCGAACCCCAAAACCTTAAGCACAGTCTAGGAGTCATATTTATAAAAGGATTTCATGGTAACTTGGAAGGATGACTCGTTTTTTAATAATTTTACTGCAACTTGGTAACTTTGGTTGACATACATTAACTGTAAGAGCCACATCAACCCAGGCCTCAATTCTGTAGTACAGTGTGCACCTCAAATTATTACTCCCCTTCCCAGAAGGGAGACATATTTTAGTGCATATTCTTCTCCTCCTCCTCCTTCTTTTTCTTCTTCTCATACAAACTTTGTCCGGGGCATAACTTTTGTCTTTTGACATAGACCTTAGATATTCGGCATGTGGATGTATCACCATGAGCCGGTGTGTTGCATACCATAGTGACCTTTATGTGACCTTGACCTTTGACCTGAAGGTCAGATTTATGTGCTTTTTAAGGGCAACTTTGTCCGGGGCATAACTTTTTTGTCTTTTGACCTAGACCTTAGATATTTGGCATGATTGTCAATATTATTCATGTATATATAATTTGCAGGGCATTAAATAGAAAGGAATGGGAGACATATGTTTTTGTGTGCTAAAACAGTTTCTAGTTCTTATTGAAAGCACATCATAAACAGAAATTAACATTTTCTCAATTTTCAGAATTCTCGTCTTTATTTCATAATCCTTTCATAAACATTGAATATTGCCCACGGGAAGTTAGGCAGTACTTGTTTAGTGTGGTAAACAAGCACCGTTTCACTGGTAAAATAGGACCCAGTCACTAATGGTTGGAGTGCAAGTCCTTAAAATTTCAACATGGGGCATAAACGATTGACTGACCTTGACTTTATCTCCATGTGGTCACGATTAGCCATTGTGCAGAAGTATGTGAACTTAAACACCAATAAATAAGTAAATAAATATCCTTTTGATCAAACACTACACACAGTCAAGATAAGCCACAGTGTCACTGGCATTTCAATTTCTTTGTCAGTAAAGATGAACATAACTTTTATTTTTGAAGCTTATTTACACTCTGTATTTTCAATTTATTTTCTGTCTCCAGCATTTGTTTCCCATTTGTTGGCCAAACAGTTGTGAATGAGCCAGATAGACTGACATTACCATAATATAAATTGTGTTGTAAACTCCACCCATAAAATTGTCTGACAGAAGATGATCCTGGCTGTTTTTAAGCATCAGTAAACAAACCATGACATACAAGTTGCAGATGTGATGCAGAAAGAAATTTCCTTTACCCAGCAGACGATATCAAAATTTATTATTTTAAATATCGTGTTTTAAATGTTTTCAAAAGATTTCAACAAAACCATATCATGTGACCCCTCATTGGAACAAGCTCGTTCTAAAGTGGGGTCACATGATATGGTTTTGTTGAAATTTTTTCGAATAATATTTTTTCAGCTGCTGAATTTGCATATTACGCGGGCTGATGTGGGTGATTCGTTGGGTAAAGGGTTAAATAAATGAGCATGAACATTCCAGTCAGCTGTTTGAATTGAACTTCAGTTATTTGAAATCACAGTACTATTCTGCCACAGTGGCTCAGTGGTTACGTTATTGGTATTCAAACTGAAAGGTCCATGATTGATCCGTGCTAGGGATAACTGCATTATGTCCTTGGGCACGGTACTTAATCTTGATTGCCAATGTGGGGGGCACAGTTGCACTATGTGATAAGGCATACAGCACGCCGATGTTGCACTTGTCAGGGCTCAAAATAAGTGGTTTCGCATCGCTATTTGCTATGCAAAACATGCTAAAAGCTACACAATTTTCAATTATGTATAGCATTTTGCAATACAATATATTCAGAAGCAGCCTAATAGGCTGCAGTTGAATATCTTGTGTTGCAAAATGAAAATTTGCAACAAACTTTGCAAGCTAGTTCACTGATGCTTTACTCCTGATATAAGATTAATTCTCAGTCTCGCATTAGCAACTTCATATGTAAAATGAATTTGTTTAAATTCAATCTGCATTGTTTCTGCATTTTGCATAAAATACCCAATCAAAATAACTTTAAGCCCATCAAATTAAGAGATGTTATGCATTTGGAAATATCTATGTCCATGCAGTTGTTAAAGGCAGTTCAGTTGAAAAACATAGCCAGTGCTTCATGTGTTGCAGCTCATTTTAAAAAGCACAGAAATGGCTGGACATTATGCTATCTGCTTAGAAGAACAAAACATACAAAACAGTATGGCATAACTCCGGTATACAAGAACTGCTCTGCAATTTAAACAAAATGCTATTCATTTTTTCGGAAATGTGTAGCATTTTGCCAAGCATAGAAAAAAAGGTATTTTGAGCCCTGGCACTTGTCTTCAGCCAATGCTAACCATACTTGTGTGAAGTTAGTACATTGGGGAATCTGACAGTTGGTCGTCTCTGCTTGTTTCTCTCCAGGTACTACAGCATCATCCACCCATAAAACTGTCCAACATGGTGTTACCTGTGCTGTCAAAAGTGTTGTTAAACCCTAATAAACAAATGTGTATCCTGCCATAAATTTGAGAACCAAGCATTTATGATTGTATCTTGTTTGATCTCTGTGGAACTCCGGGAGGGGAAGTTGTCGATTTTTCACTGGTAAACAAGTTCAGCACCACTGCTAAAATAGGACCCTGAACCAACACTATGGGTGGAAGTCCTCTAAAGTGGACAGTATAGGTATAAACTTTGCATTACCTATGTATGTTGCATCGTGTTGCGGCCATGACATAGCCAAATATGCTGAAAGTGACATTAAACACCAGTACCTTAGGAAATGATGCAATGCTTGTTTCCTGTCGTAAACAAGCCCTGTTTTACGGGTAAAATAGACCCCGTCACCAATGCTTGGGGTTGGAGTCCTCTTGAGGTGACAAACATATATTCAGATTGTTAGTAGGACGGATGGAAATATTTGCAATTGCTGCTAATAAAAATTATTCAATTAACAGGGATTGTGCCACTTTCCTGTATTCTAGAGATAAACTTAGCATTTATTCTGTTACATCTTATTTGAAAGAGCTCCATGAGCTCTGCCAAACAAGATATAATAGATTAAATGCCTGTATTGGATGAACCTTGGCCAGATAGGTCTATAAACAAAGGAAAACTGGTTGTAATTTCTCGGCAGGTTACAAGATTTTTTTTTTTTCAATTAATAGGAGTTTACTCTATAACCTATATTCAATTAACAGGTCAAATGTGCTGGAGGTTTGGTAAATGGTTTTGTGTTGGGAAATTATATTCAATTAACAGGGTTATTCAACTAAGAGATATCCAGATAAGTGGTCTCCACTATGCTAGTAGTTATCCGAGACCGTAATCTTGCAGTTGTTGAGCCATATGAACAGCATTTGTCATCTTATATTGGAATAACAGTGTTGTAAACAACCAGCAGTGTCATAGCAACTGTTCTGCTCCTGTAGTGGCCCTTCAAAGGCATGATCTTCCTTAGGAACCCTGGAAATTGTGCAGTACTTGTTTACTGTGGCGAACAAATTCTGCTTGACTTAAAAAATAGGATCTTTGTCATTGTTTTTTCATACGAATGGAGTTTTTTTTACGAGTAAACATAAGCATTAATTTATAACATATCACAGATAACGCAGCTGTCGCAATGACAGTTAAAACTAGAAGTCTTGTCACGTACTGTGTGCTTATCTAGGCTTAATTGCGCGTAAGAATTGCGTGCAATTGCCATATTGAATGGCATCCAAATCACGGCAGATTCTCCTGGTTACTCAACGCAAACACAGGCAATGTTTCTGCCAATAGACCTCCGGTTTACACGGAGGTCCATTGGCTGAAGCATTGCTTGTGCACAGGCCATATGTACAGAATTTGATAGCCTTACTATGGCCATAACACGTAGATTAACGCGCAGATCGACGTGCTATTTGTGTGCATTTCATGACAGGACTTCTAGTTTTACCTGTACAAATACCAGTACCTTTAAGGGTCGAAACTCAGATAATATAGTTTTGCACAGTTTAATATTTTCGGCTGTTTTTGTGTAAGATATAGGACATGACTCATCTTTTAAGTTTCTGTATTGAGTGTTACTATTAATTAAAATGACCAATACTTTTTCATCCAGCTATTCGTGGCTTGAAAATTCATTATATAGGGGTAGACATTACATAACAGTGGAAGCAAGTACAGGGCAAATAATGCCTGTTATTGAAATTTATTTACGTTGGCAACATGTTCGAGAGATGCCATACAGTCAAAAGAGGTATATGGGAGTCAGCTTGTCGTCGTCTGTCTGTTGCACATGTAAACTTGTGGAGCGAACTACTTCTACAGTTTTTGCTGCATTTTCATGAAACTCAATATAAATTGATTGACATGATGAGGAGCAGTGCGCGACAAAAAAAATTTCCAGATCAGATTCAAGATGGCCAACTGGAGTCCATATTGGATTTTGTAAAATACTTGTGGAGCAAACTAGTTCCACAGTTTTAGTCACATTTTCATGAAACTTCACCAAAATGATCAACATGATGAGCAGTGTGTGACATAATCTATTTCCTGATCGGATTCAAGATGGCCGACTGGTGGCCATATTGGACTTTTCTTTTTTTTTTACATTTTTACTTCAAAAAATGTAATGCCCCTTTTCAGTCACCCACAATAGGCAGTATGCCACGGTGGGTGTGTACCGGGTGACAAACAATCTCTAGTTTTTTCAAAGATACCCTGCTACCAGCACAAGTAGCCTTAGTTTAGCAAGAATTTGTTCATACATTGTTTTGTTTCAATTTATTGGAGAGTGCCAATGGGCACTCTCCAATAAATTGTAACCAAACTCTTCAATGTAAAAAAAATTTCTTCTGCTGATCAAACCTCAAAACTAATGCACACAGTGTAGACACTAAAGTAATTCCTAGCACTTTTGAAGAGGGCCGTGATAGTGGTTTCTAGCACTCAACCTGTTAATTTCTTGGAATAAAAGGATTAGTATTTTGTCATGTTCTTGATAATAGAATATCTGATACATGATTATATTTGGCAGGAAAGATAGATGTTAAATGCATTTAACTGGTTGAGTGCTGGAAACCCAAATTTGGGCTTTACTAGTACTGTATAGTGTAGGAACGAGAACTTATGTGAATGAATTCCTCATGGGAATCCCTGGAAGTGGGGCAGTGCTTGTCTACTGTGGTGAATAAGCTCTGTTTCCGGGAAAATAGGACCCAGTAACCAATGTCTGCGGTGGAAGTCCTCTAAAGTGGGCCACATGGATATAAACGATTGGCTACACTGGATATAATATGCAGATATATGGGACCTTAATCACCAATAGATAATAAAATAATACTTCTGTGAAGGTACTTAAATTATCTTTGAAGTACCATTTATTTCCCCAGGAGGTGAAACAGTGCTTGTTTACTTTTGTAAACAAGCACTGTTTTACTGGTAAAATAGGCCCCAGTCTTCAATGCATGGGGTGGAAGTCCTCTAAGATGGGCAACATGGGTGGTAAAGTCAAGTTTAGTCAAGTGTTGGCACACTTGACTAAACTTTACTTTATCACCATGTTGCGGTCACTATTAGCCATCGTGCAGAAACATGTGACCTTAAACATCAGTAAATAAATAGTGACATTACTTAGGCAGTATGAATTTGCCTTGATAAAAGTTTTGGAAGAATGCCTACAGACACATGAACAAATTTTGATTGTCAAAATCAATTTAGCAGTCTACCAGTTGAGGTTTCCACTGGATTAAATTGACGAGATAGCCTTTTTACCAGTTATATTTTTAAATATCTTTCAGATGACAGTAATATGGTGGATGTTGTTGGCGGGCCCAACAGATTAACCAGTAGCAGCAGTTCTTCTGGAAGTGAATCAAGCAGTGACAGCAGTAGTTCTAGCTCATCGGAGTCTAGTGATTCTGAATCAGGTTAGATTGCTAAGCAATGATGGTAACATGAAATAGCAATCGGCCAAAAAGAACCCTGACTGACAGGCTACACACATCTTATTGTCAGCACTAAGGAAACCATTTGTGTGGGCTGTACAGTCAAGGCACTAAAAAGTAGTGCCAAGGAAATGATTGTTGTCAGTATTTATACATAATACATGTACCAGGCAATGTCTAGTCTGGTATGATGGTTGGTTGTTTGCATGGTTGTTAATGTATCCAATAAGCATTATACAGCAAATGTTGCAAAAAACTGAGAATGGCTGATCTAGTTTGCTACTTGCAAAGGAGAAAATGGATTAGTTTTGGGGTTTGTTGACGGCCTTGAGTGCAGAATGTGTTTATGTAGAGGTTAGCCACAAGTTGGTTGGTTCTGTTAAATTTACATGCAGCAGTGAGCATAATTTTCTACTGTTCATTCATGTTAATAATTTAAACACGGTGCTATGTATTTTTTTTTTTTTTTTTTTTTATTCATATCACTTTTTAAATATTCTATCATATGGGGTCTATAAATATTGTTTTGCATTTGCTGCAAGCTGTCAATGTGTTGTTACAAATTTTTAACCCTTTTCCCCATAAGATCGTTTTGTTTATAAATTTTTCTGAGAGATTTTATTTTATTTTCTGGAAACATTGTTATCTGTCTATTGTATGTACTAGCTGAGCACATGCCATAGAGGGTAAACAAACTTTTCAGTTAAATTCCCAGCACTTGGATGGCATAATCATAGCAACGTGAATTTTTCACTTCTGGTTTTACCGTGCCAGTTAGTGATAGCTCATAGAGCCGGGTGCTTTGAAGCTGTTTGACTGATTACACAAGCTTTGACTCTGAAAGGCATAGGCACTTCTCTCTGTTCACAAAACTTAACAGTGTACCAACTTTTTAGCTTGGCAGTAATTTCTAGTTGTCTTGGCCTATAGGTCGTAAAGACAATGTAGGAATCTTGTGTCGTGGACATTTGGCTATCACCTGGAAGATTTCATTATTACAGCAGCATTGGGCCTTTAAGAGTTGAATATTGATTAAAAAATTATACTCTGATGTAAAAACATTTGCATTAAAGCTGTTTTTTTTATGTTGAACAGTATCATGACAATGAAAGCTTAACTGAACAAATACACTGAGGATTGCCAGAGTGTAAATGCTCTTTTGGCTCTTTAAGAAAGTGAACCTTAATATCACTTATTGGAATTTGTTGGGCACACATTCTGAACAAAACATTTCGCCGAAAAGAATCCATCTTATTTCATCATTTGAGATCCACATACTACGGTCATGTAAGGTGAAGGGTTAATTTTTTGACAGAGCAATACAGTGGTAGCTGTGCAGTATGACCAACAAAAGCTGGCCTCCACTGCAACACATTTGCACTCCATGGCATTGAAGAGACCCACACAGTGCATTCATTCCTTGCTGTGAATTTCAATATTGCATTTTAAAAGTGTTAACAAATGTTTTGTCAAACAAACGCTTCACATTGTGTACTTTTTTTTTTTTTTAAACAAAAGTCTTCATTTTTTTTGTCTCTACATGTAGATCTTTGTATTCATATCATGTTCTCAAATCAGATGTGAATTTCTTTTGTAAAAAAAGAGTCAACTTAGAATTTGTACAAGTGCATAACTATAACCAGTGTCATTTCTCATTAATCTATTGTATTGTAATTGTAAATGTTTTCCATTTGTACAAAAGATTAGCCTGACCAGTAGGTTTTGATGTAGTCTTTTTAACTCATCAATAAAAGATCTAAAGGTAAAAATTATATCTTGTTGTTTAATTAGAATTCAGCCCAACTGTGGCTTTGCCTCTGTTGGGAATGCATCCTGCACTCGGCTGTGAACTTTGATGGGGGTGGTGGAGTGATTCCTGTGTCTTTCTTTTTGGTCAGGGCTTGTATTTTGTTTCTTCATTTCCAGTTGGTCTCGCTTTTCCATTGAGTTGATTTGTTTTGGTTTGTAGAATTATTGATCCTTTAATGGACAGCATCATGTTTGAGTGGTGATGCAACCCTACATGTATTTTGTATGTATTTTTTTTTACATCCTTTCTTCATATAAATTTCATGCATTTCGTAACCAGTATTTCAGCATAACCCCCAAGGAACTGTGCTCTTTTTCTCTAACCTTTAGTCCCAATTCCTACTCGGATCATTTTTACTTCAACAGAGAAGATGCCCCAACATGCAGCCTTTGGTTAAACTTGCAAGTTACATTCAAGTACCTTAGCAGTTGTTTCTAGGCAAGTCTTGGCTGCCTATACAGGCACCATGACTTCCCTAGAAAGAACCACAAAACCACAGGATGTAGACTGTCAAACGTATATAAGAAAAATCCACCCAAATCTCAGCCTTTGTTTAATTTATTGACTCAAATTCACAGACAGGGTTCATTCAGGTCCTTAAAACTGTTTGAATTTTAAAACTGAAATTAAAGAAATTATTTGAAAAAGAGACTTGTAGCAAAAGCAATGAAATGTCCATGAAAAATATTTTTGCCTAATTGCATGTAGAGCTGTAGGTTTTTAAATTTCTTGTTCGGTTTCGGTTTTGGTATTTCAGGGGGAGTAAAACCTCGGTTCTGTTCGGTTTTCGGTTTGTTCATGAGGCCAAGTAAAATTCAATAAAACTCATTCAAAATGTCTGGAATCATAACTGAATGGCAGTGAAATTGAATGAAACTCAAAGAATGCCCGAAATTAGCTACAATACATGAAGGATCAGGAAGGCCAATATAATAATTTCCTAAATATACAGAACTTTTATTGTGCTTGGCCATTTTTCGAGGTCTGACACCTACACGCAACTTGAGGAAAGCTGCAAACACAACTAAACTGAAATGTCGGAAATTCACAGAATGTAGCCTTCCCAGAGTAGTGAGAGTACCCAGACACTGTCATTGGCAGTGTCTGGGTACTCTCACTACTCTGGGATGGCTACATTCTGTGAATTTATGCAGCATGAGAGTATTTAATAAAAAAACGAAAAACCTTAGATTACGGGATGTCTTCGGTTTCGGTTTTTAAAAAAAACTAAAAACCTCAGTTCGGTTTCGGTTAACCTACAGCTCTAATTGCATGGCTCGTTTTGTCAAAACTATGATTTATATATTGCCGCTCTCTGGAGCAGGCCTTATTATGGTATGGCTTATTATGGTATGGCCATGTCCATGCATCCATCCAAAATGACTTGAAAGTGGATTAGTGGTGACCAAAGGAAGGTTCGTTTTGGTAATCACTTTTCTGCCATTTGCAATTTCTGTCATGGCAGCCATCTTGCTTTTTTTTTTTCATTTTTACTTGTCTGCGCAAAACTTTTAAAATGAAATGCACTATTTATCCTATATTTTAGTGATGGATTGGTGGTGACTAGAGGAAGGTTCCTTTTCTGCCATATCCAATTTGGCTGTCATGGCAGCCATATTGATTTTTTGTAATTTTTGCTTGAATGTGTAATAACTTTAAAAAATAATGACCAATGGATCTCTATTTTCTCTGGTGTCATAACGTAATGATTGTAGGAAGATTCCTTTCAGAAACCAGAATTCTTGCAAATGCAACATGGCTGTCATGTTTGAGCAATAACTAAAAAAAAAAACAAAAACAAATGACTGATGCATCCCATTTTTAGCTTAACTTGACAAAGTCAAGATAAGCTATTGCCATCACGCTTGAATAAGTCTTTTAGTCTGTGAGTCTGTTCACATTTTCCTTTAGCACAGGCTACACCCCGTAGTTCTTGTCCGATCGTCACAAAATTTCATATGCAGGTTTGAGGTCATGTCTAGATGAGAACGTCCCCTTCTGGTCGCGATCGGACAACCGTGATTGCTGCCCGAGCCCAAAAACCTTTAGCACAGTTTACAGGTCATATTTATGAAGGGATTTCATTGTAACATGGTAGGATGCCTCTGTATAATATCTAGATGAGAACGTCCCCATTTGGTCAAGATCTGTCAACCGTGACTGCTGCCCAAGCACGAAACCCAAAAACTTTCACCACAAGTCTACAGGTCATATTTAAAATGGAGGGATTTCATTATAACTTGGTAGGATGACTCCGTATGATGTCTAGATGAGAACCTCCCCAATTGGTCGCAATCTGTCAACCATGACAACTGCCTGAGCCCAAAACCCGAAAACCTCGAGCACAGTCGACATGTCATATTTATCAAGGGATTTCATTGTAACTTGGTTGGTTGACTCCATATAATGTCTAGATGAGAACGTCCCCTTTTGGTCGCGATCATTCAGCCTTTGATGGCTGCCCGAGCCCAAAACCCAAAAATCTTTAGCACAGTCTACAGGTCGTATTTATGGAGGGATTTCATCGTAATGAGGTAGGACGATTCAGTATAATTTCTAGATGAGAACGTCCCCTTTTGGTCGCGATGGGTCAACTGTGTTTGCTACAGGAGTCCGAAGCCTGAAAACCTTTAGCACAGTCTGCACGTCGTATTTATGAAGGGATTTCATTGTAACTTTGTAGGAATACTCCAGGTAATTCCAAGATGAGAACTTCTCCTTTTGGTCGTGATCATTCAACCATGATGGTTGCCCGAGTCCAAAACCTGAAAAACTTTAGTACAGGCTACAGTCGTATTTATGAAGGAATTTTGTTGTAACTTTGTAGGATGACTCTGTATAATGTCTAGATGAGGACGTCCCCTTTTGGTTGCGATCGGTCGACCGTGATGGCTACACACATGCCCGAAGCCCGAAAACCTACAGTCTACTGGCCGTATTTATGAAGGGATCTCATTGTAACTTGATGGGATGACTTGTTTTGGAATAATTTCACTGTAACTTGGTAACTTTCGTTGACATACATTAACTGTGAGGTCCACATTAACCCACCCCTCAATTCTTAGTACAGTCTACACCTCATATTTTTATTGTAGCATACGTGGAACAGAAATTAACATTCTCAATTATCACAATTCTTGTCGTATTTCACAGTCCTTTCATAAACATTGAACATTAGCCTTTTCATCAAACACAACACACAGCCAAGTTAAACTACAGTGTCATAGACACTTTCATTCTAGTTCTTATAGTATATTAAGATGCATTTGGAATATATTGCATTGCAAAATGACTGAATTTACATAAGTGGCTGTGTAATGATGCCACCACCCAGTGGTGCTCTTGTGGGTTTTTTTTGCAAAATTCATAGGTTTTTTTTTATACACTGAAAAAATGTCACTGTTGCTGATCATTGTGTAGCTTTTCTCCAAGGCTCCACAATGATCGGTTTCAGGTACATGTATTAGTACTGAAGTGGTTAACCGGATAATCGGTTTGAAACCAGTTGGCTGCCTAACCGATTCGAAAAACTGTCAACTGGTTTTCTGAAATATCGTTAGTGAACGTCATTCCCTGTTTAAACGTAGTAAATCTGCCGCTTCTCCTCTGTGATAGATTACTCATCGAAGCCGCATTTTGTATATTGTGAAATAATCGACTTGGCGTTCAAGACTTCGTTAATGATTGGCAGTTTTCGTGAGTAATGAGTAATCACAGAAACTATTTCGTAGTGTGTATTACAAACGAACGTTGTCGAGTACTCGACAACATTCGTTTCTATACACACTTTGGAATAGTTTGAGAATACTGCTTTCCAATTCCTGTAGTTTTGATCCCATATTAGGGGAAATAATATCCACAGATAACCAGATCCGGTTATAGCTCTTGGTTAGTCGGTTACAAAAATGAGCCAACCTTTTCAGCCCTAACATGTATTGGGGTTCAGTAAAGGCATACAAATTGTTAACTAGTATGTGTACACATCAGTTTCCAAGGTTCATAAGTTTATAAATTTATTGCAAACCATTGCATCACTTTACGACATTTCGTACTGAACTTTAATGGACATCAGAGAATGTCTTTTTCTCAAAAAAAATCTCCTGCTTCCTGCAGAATCGAGAAAGGATGCCTATTTTTTGGCAAATGGAAATGAGTGGGGTATGCTTTAGTTAGTCTTGTCAGCTTTCTTCACTTTGAAATCTAACTCTTCCACACCCCAATGAACCTTTGCGTTTTTTATCACGTAACCTCTTGGATCTTGTTTGACAATGGTCTCATATCTGTCCAGATTTTCCAGTGCGCTTTGACCCCAGTTGTTGAAGGTGAAATTAAACCCCAATAAACAAACTTAGTTGTGCATCCACAGCTTCAGGTGAGGAATCAAATTTGACATCAAAAGTCGGTGTTCATACAGGCTATGGAAAATCCTGGAAAGTTATGGAAAAGTGATATTTCATTTTCCAGAACCTGGAAAGTTATGGAAAATCTGAAGTTTTTTTTAACAGACTTTGGAAAGGCTATGGAAATTCACATTTCATGTTGACGTTACAAATGTTTGTTCCAAAACACTGAACTTCAACTAGTGACATTTCATGAAAGTTCTGGGAAGGGTCCTATATGAACAAAGGATTGGTTATAGAATTTTATGTTGTTCTTGACCATAATGAGAATTCTTGCATAGCCATCCTACCATTTATTAGTCGAGTTGTGATGAAGTCAAATTCGACTTATAGCTTGGTGAATGGCGGGCGTAAACAATTGGTTTCCAGATGATAACTTGATAATGGTTCGACTCGTGTTTATGAAACTTCATAGTTAGGTTGGCCTCTGTGAGAGGAAGAACCCTATTTATTTTGGACTCGCTATGTCAACTATCAAGGTCACAATGACCTTGAGCATACTAAATAGTAAACAATTGGTTTCCGGATGATAACTTGACTTTGGATGAATCCACATTCATGAAAATTCATATGTAGGTTGGCCTCGGTGAGAGGAAGAACCCTAATATTTTGGACTTGCTAGGTCAACAGTCAAGGTCACAGTGACCTAGAACATACTAAATCGTAAACAATTGGTTTCTGGATGATAACTTGACTAATGGTTGAACCCACATTCATGAAACTTCATACACTACTCGAAGTTTGCTAAGCACCAAGTATATCCAACTACCTGTTTTACGTTTTAGTTGAAATATTGTTTTGAAAAGTGTATATATTTTATATTTAATTATATAATGATTTAAGCACAGAAATTGAGATTTTGTTTGTGTTTGACATTATTTTTTAGCTTTTGAATATGATAACCATGGAAAATGGATATTATTGGTAAAAGTAGAAATTTTTCAAATTTGCCAAAAAGTTGGAGTGAACTGATGTGGGTCGTTGTTCCATTCTTGGGCCAGCATGGCACCAAGCTCCTGGACACATCTTGAACTGGACGGACTGAAATTGCAAGCTGCAACCCATTCCAGACATGTTCGATTGGAATGAAGTCAGGGTATCTTGCTGGCCAGTCCATAAGCTCAATCCCCTCCCTCTGTTGGTACTCCCGGACTGCATGGGCAACATGACGGGCATTATCGTCCATCAGAATGAACCGATCACCCACTTCACCTGCATACAATCTGACGTGGGCATCCAGGATCTCATCAATATACCGCTGTGCAGTCAATGTACCACGGTCAAGGACACGGCTCTGTATGTCCATCCCAGCTGATGCCGCCCCAGACCATTATTGACCCTCCACCATAGCGGTCATGCTCAGCAATATTGGCTTCTTGGAATCGCTCTCCTGGTCTTCTCCATACCCTAGAATGCCTATCTGTGTTGTCTAGGCAGTACCTTGACTCATCTGTAAAAAGGACAGGTCGCCAATCTTCTCTGGTCCATCCAACCTGATCAATGGCCTATTCATATCGTGCCTGGTGGTGGTTCTGGGACAGCTGAATGTGAATACATGGTCTTCTCAATTGGAGACCACCTTCGTGCAACCTTTTCCGGATAGTCTGCTTCGAAACATTTACCTCGCATGCATTCTGAAGGTCTCTGCGAAGCTGGGTTGCTGAGTCAAAGCAGTTCCTACGGGCCTGATCTTTAGCTACAGATGTTGCCCCGTCTCTGCCACCACATGTCGTCTGACTGGTGTGCCATACTGCTGAAATCTTGCCCAGGTTCTGGTGATCACCGTATGGTGCACACCAAGGGCTTCACCAACCTGATGATGGGTAGCCCCTTGTTCCTCCATCCCTACAGCCCACCACATTTCTGCTTCATACAAATGACTTCTTACATTTGCATTCGCCATATTCAATCATTAAATCACAAGGGTTTGTGTTGAAATGAAGATTGAATACCCTACACATCTCAAGTACATGTAGACAGTACACGAAAACATCATGAAAATAAAGGGGTACATGCTTTCCATTACTGTCACGAAAAGTCTGCCTGTCAAGAGAGCTAATGTAAACACTGGGGACCATCTCAATACATTCCTCATATCTACCAAAAATATCGCAAATGTGTCGCAAGAAAATTTCACGATGATGCAGAATGATGTGTCAAATATGTGGTGCTTAGCATACTTTGAGTAGTATATATAGTTTGGCCTTGGTGAGAAGAAGAACCCTATTTAGTTTGGACTTGCTGGGTGAAAGGTCAAGTTCACAGTTACCCTGAACATGGTAATCAAAACAATTGGTTTCTGGACGATAACTTGAAAATGGTTTGACCCACATTCATGAAACTTCATAGGTAGGTTGGCCTTGGTGAGAGGAAGAACCCTATCTATATTGGATGTGCTAGGTCAAAAAAGGTGAAGGTCTCGGTGACCCTTCACATAGTAAATCGTAAACAATTGGTTTCCTGACGATAAGCTGATAATGATTAAACCCACTTTTGTGCTGTCACAACTCCACATTGGAACGGTGATCTTATTGGCATTTTTAGTCGAGTTTTGACGAAGTCAAACTCTATTTACAGTTTGATGAAGTGGCAGGTGGGCGTAAGCAATTGGTTTCTGGGCAATAACTTTAGTTCTATTTGATGCGCCTTTCCCAAAATTATACCCGAGGTTACCCTATAGGAAAGGAAGACACCTGTTGATTTCGGAGTCGGGGACTCCAAGATCAAGGGCACTGTTACTATAAATAGAATATTTTATGACAAATTGGTTTCCGGGCAATAACTTTAGTTCTGTTTGACGCACCTTTACCAAACTTATACCAGAGGTTACCTTATAGGAAGGGGAGACACATTGATTTCGGAGTCTGGGACTCCAAGGTCAAGATCACTGTTACTATAAATAGCTTATTTCTTCAGAATTTAATGTCAAAACTCGACTTCTGGATTTGTGATCCTCTTGCTGGATTTTTTTCTATTTCGAACAGCATGTGGCCAAATATACCTGTATCCTTAACTGTTACATCTGTAGAAACTAAAGGTATTCTCCAGTAAACTACTACCCGGTGGTTCATGAATAGCAGATTTGCTTGTTGGATCCTCTCCAGCCCTTGGTTTTCCTGTGCATTCTGTAGTTTAATGGATATAGGGCTATGGGAAATTTGTAGAGCAGGCTATGGAAAAGCTATGGAAAAAATACAAGGCCTGTTTGAACTCTGCCAGTTGCAAATCTCTCTATTGATTGGTTGTGTACATCATTATAATCACCCTCCCCAAACAAAGTTTAGGAGGGTGCTGTTTTCAGCATGTCTGTGTATGTGTGCATGACTCCATCCAACTTCGATTTCCATCTTAATAAATTTTAAACAGCAATTCAGAATCTGTGGGTTTTTGATATGAATTTATACAATTGGTTAATACAATCAGGTGCTGATATTGTCTCTCTAGAAAAATAGAAGTGGTATTTACTTCTGCATTAATCCTTTATCTAACAAATCGTCGATATTCGGCTGCATAATTTACAAATTAAGCAGTTGAAAATATATATTTTTACAAAAATTTCAACAAAACCATATATGACCCTGCATTGGAACGAGCTTGTCTAGCTCGTTCCAGTGAGGGGTCATCTGATACGATTTTGTTGAAACTTTTGGGAAAATGTTGAAAAACACTAAAATAATAGATTTTAGTATCGCGTGCGTTGGGGAAAAGGGTTAATCCCACATATTTTCTTACGTGCTGTCCTTAGAAATGGAATTGACTTTCAAAGCTGCAGTGATGATAGAGCCAAAGATGCTTAAAGTGACCTTAAACACCAGTAAATAAATACTAAATAGCTTTCAAAACAGCAGTTGGAATTCGTTAGCACCCTGTGTTTTCAGGGGAGTATTGAGCACCGCATTCTCACAGGTCTGGAAATTTTTATATATTTTTGCTGCACTTGAGTCAACATCCTGCACTTGTTTCAAGGTAAGACTGCCAAGACTACGAAGAAACAACTAGTAAGGCGTTTGAAATGCTATTTGATGTAAGTTCACCCCAAGACTCAATATTGGAGCGCCTGTATTGTTGCATTTAGAAGTGTGCAAAGTCTGAATTCAATTGGGCCATTGAGGTTGAGTAGTTTGATTGAAGGCACTGATCTTACATAGTGGCACACCAGGTAAAAAGTAACATTGAAGAATGATTTCAGATGAAAATTTCCTGGAAGATTTCTGGAATGTCCAAAAGTTTATTTTCTGCCCACCTGATTGAATGTCTGGATGTGCTGTAGTTATCGCTTTTGATGCCATATGTGGTGCTTGCCGTGAGTTGGGGAGGTGTTAGTTTGGGTCTTCTCCAAAACTGCTGGTTCAGTTTCAACAAGATTCCATGTGAGGGATGGTTGGGTGGGGCATTTCAATTCTGTTTAAATTAAGTTATATTTCCTTTTGCTTTTGTGGGTGGGGCAAAAATCTTCCCAGTTTTCATACGCCCGTTTGTGAAAATGGTTGGTCTGCCTGTACGTAAACAATTGCTTTCTGACCAATACCTTGAGTTTGGATTATTTCATTTCGACCAAAGTTGGTATGTATATTACCCAGCTTGTAATACAGGTCAAGTTTGCTTATGGATTCTGTCCATTTATTTTTAACTGAATTACGGTCCTTTTTCGACTCGGAATTTGACAGTCTATTAACATTTTTGGTTTCTGCCTGATGACTCCAGTTTGGATTATTTGATCTCAATCAAAGTTGGTAGAATTCAAAATGGCTAACGGGCATATTAACCATGCCTGGCTGTGCTCTAGTTAAAATCTCATGAACAGGTGCAGTGACTTAATACATAGTAGTGAATGCTGTGTGCAGTAAATTATGTTCAAAGGTCCCCGTGGGAACTCAGGGAAATGAAGCAGTGCTTGTTTACTGGATTGAACAAACTCTTTTTTTACTAGTAAAGTTTAGCCTGGTCACCAAGGCCTGGGGTGGAAGTCCTCTAAAATGGGCAGAATAGGTATAAATGATTGACCGTACATTCATGTTGCAGTCACATATAGTCTTTGTGCAAAAATGTGATCTTACACACCAGTAAATAAATAAAATTTAAAAGTCTTCTTCAGATTCACCAGTCACAATCTTGATATTTGGTCTACATCATTCTTAGTGGGGTCAGATCAAGTTCATTTAAATCAAGACCCTGGATTGATAGTTGGATTGATATTTGGGCTAGTGAATCTATTTGGACAGCGCCTGAACTAGTCCCAACAAATCTCAAGACCTCTCACAGAAAGCATACGTTTGTTCCCTTCAGATTCTGCACGGCAGAAGAAGATGATCAACTACCATTGAGAATGTGATCAAATCGCAACAATGCTAGGGCCTTGCAAAGCAAGAATTTTTGTTCAAACCGAATCTAGAATTTAAGCACAATGATTTTGAATCGAACCTCAAATCAAGTCACATGTCCAGTGGTTGCGCCTATGGTACTGGTTTTCAAGAATTATCCCCACTCCACTCCCTTTACTGGGCGATATTTAGTACTGGATGTTTACTAGGCTATTGTGTATCCCTTATTCATATGAAGTGAATCCAAAATACTGAATGGTATTTAGACAGGATACCTTTGGGCCCAAGCTGCGCACCTGAGAAAGTTAGGAGGGATTTAAGGTCACATTTGGCATCAACATGTTAATGTAATTTAGGGGGGGGGGGGGGGGGGGGGAGTGGTTTTTGCACACACAAAAAAATCACTCAAAACCTTTCAAAACTAATTTTAAAGTGAAGAAAGAAAAAATCACCCAATGGACCCACAGGACCAACAGGATGAAATTTTTCTTTTTCTTTGCATAAAATCATTCAAAATCCTCCAAAACTTGTTTTTACTGCACCACCTCCCCACCCAAACTATCTGGTGAGCACCATTTGAACATTCATTAATCATATCCACCTACATTGACATCCAACTGAAGTTGACCACCACAGGTTCTGTCATGAATGGTATGAATTCATTTTAACAAATAGTAAATTCTCCATTGGGTTCTGTGTTAAAATTCAGACCCCTCTGTTGTCGACCAAAATCAGTTAAGTGTAACACTTTTGAACACCTTTAATCTTGGTAGTCATAGTAATGCTTTGTAACAAATATCACAAGATTTTGCCTGGTGGATCAGAAGATATTTGAGGAATATTCCCCATATTGCTTAAAGTTCAAATTCGGGAGCCCAAATATGAACCAAGCGACTTCATTTGAAGGAAACTTGAACCTCACCCCACTAAGAATGTTAAATATTAAATATCAAAAGATTCTAAGGCCACACAAAGTATATCTTCAGTTTCTCATGACATTGTTTGTAAAATTGTATGTGGGCGAGCGGTTTTTATTTTATTTTTTTTTTTTAATTATTTCTTTGCCATCAAAAGTTCATACTCTTGGTTTATGTTTTAGGCCTCACAATCTATGGAATAGCATGGGTGGTGGTGTACTTCGTCCCTTGAGAGCAAGGGTCAAATTTAACAATTTTTTTTAACTTAGGTAAAATATCAGACAAACCATTTAATTTTTTTTCTTTTTTTTAGTTCACATTGGTTATAAAAAGAGAGCATGTGGCAACCAAAATGACCTTGCGGAAGGTCCTGAGAAACAGATTTTTATTTTTTTAGGCCCATCTGTAGGATATGAAGATATTTTAAAGAGTAGTCTTCATGTTCCACAAAGCTGAAATTCAGGCTCCCAAATATGACTCCATGGACTTGAACAAACTTGCATATGCCCCCCTGAGGATGATGTATATCAAATATTAAAATATTTGGACTGATGGACCTTGGACCTGAATAAGATTTCTAAAGAATATTTATCATATTGTGTGAAGTTGAAATTTGGTCTCTCACATAGAACTCAAAGTTGATTCCAGGCTCTTGATTTGAGCATTGAAAGTATTGTCAAAGCTGTGTTGTTACCATCAGCTCTAGGGGTGGACATTTCACAAGAAGTAGTTGTGATTGCACCGTGGTTTGATGTGATCAAGTGGGTCTGTTATCTTTGGTTTATAGAGTGCCATTTTTTATTCTCCTGACTTGAAAAGTCGAAGGGGTATCTATTGGAGACCTTCGTCCATCCGTCCATACCAACATTTTCCCTTGTCTCAGCTACTGCTACTCTGATTTGAATGATATTTGATGATGTGATAGAGCATCATTGCGGAACGATACCTATATAGCATGAGTTTCTTCCACACATTTTTTCCAGGGTTATGGTCCTTTTTCCACTTCAAAATTCCTTTTGTGAGAAGATTGTCCCATGTAGCTCAGCTACAGCTACTCCGTTTTGAATTATATTTGGTACAGTGGAAGAGTAACATGGGTGTAATGATACTTGCCTAGCATGACTTTCTTCCATACACTTTTTCCAGAGTTATGGCCCTTTTTTGACTTGGAAATTTGGAAATGACCTTCTGTACAAACATTTTCCCTTGTATCTCTGCCACTATTACTCTGATTTGAATATTTGGTGTGGTGCTAGAGCATCATGTGGTTAAAATACCTGTGTAGGGTGTGTCCTTGGGCAAGGCACTTAAACCCTGATTGTCCACATGGGGGCACAATGATGCTGTGTTGTACTGAGGCGTACTGCACGTCGATGGTGCGCATGTCTTCAACCAATCTAACCCTGCCTGTTCTGTAGTGCGATGTTGGGGAGCTTGCAGCTGTTCGGTGGTTCTCTCCGGGTACTCGGGCTTCCTCCCCCCTGTAAAACTGCCACCGACACGATATGACATTGGCTGTTAAAGTGTTGTTAAAACCTAACTAAATAAATAATCTGTGTCAGGGACCAGCCTAGGGGGGAATTTTAGGGAGACTTCAAGTCTCCCTCCAGAAAAAATAGGAAGACTTCATAGGCAAGTGGGGAAAATTAAGAATATTCATGTACCACCCCCGCCGCCCCTTCATATTTTCAATTTGTGGTCCTCCATTAACGTACAAATAATCCAGGTCCAGTTGTCTATGATGCATCTGTGCCAGGTTAAAAAATCACAATATAATTATTGACTGAAAATCCCCCACTGCTACCTTCTCCTTCATGACCCCTCACCTCTTCTTCGTGCCAATCCCACATCACCCTCCTGTGGTTGCCTTTCAACAAAGTCTACCAAGCTAATAATTTCCTAAGTCTGAAAGTGTGAACAGGACCAGATGTAAGAAGGTTGCTTGGGAGGTACTTTGTTAGTTAATAAACAAAATACATTCTGGGGTTGAGTATTTTGTAAAAGAAATGTCATTCCGCATCATTTTTATGGCATTCCGCATCATTTCATGTCATTCCGATGTTTAGGAGGACCCTTTATCAAGATCGTCCACATGCACACTTGTGTCCTGTACAAAGCTTTTCTTGACATGACTAAAGCTTTTTTTCATGTGTTTCAATTCCATTCGTGTTTTTCTGGGAATAGACAGCCCAACAGTTAACAGTCGTCGGCAAATCAAAATGAAAATAATGTGTTATAAAATACGTCCGTTGTGTATACATTTTCGGCATCCTAAGCGACGTAACCTACTTTCAAACTGGGTTTTTTTGTTGAGTCGCGTAAGTCACCTATTTTCGTTTCGACTCTTGAAGCTCCGACTGGAACGCAACAAAATAGAAATAAAAAAATCTGCCAAAAGCGACAATGGACAATTGATTGTCGTGTGATTTCAAATAAATGGACGTTTATTTGACGAATTAAAATGCCCATTTATCACACTCGTCTCGAGCACATTCGATTTTTGAAAATACTCGTTTTCATGTAAACCTCGCATCACTCAGTTCAGCCTTTTCTCATTTGGGCCAATTTTTAGAGGGCGACTTGTAATCGCCCCGACTATTTTTTTAGGCGACTTTGGGCTTAGAAGGGCGACATAATCGCCCTAGTCGCCCTCACGGCTGGTCCCTGATCTGTGTAAGGTGAGTTTCTTCCATACATTTTCTCCAGAGCTATGTCTCTTTTTCGACTTGGAAAATTCAAAATTCTCTTCCATCTAAACATTTTCCCTTGTAGTTCAGCTGCAGCTGCTCCGTTTGGAATGATATTTGGTACAGTGACAGAGCAGCATGGGGGAACGATACCTGCATAGTGTGAGTTTCTCCTACACATTTTCTCCAGTGTTATGACCCTTTATCAGCTTGTGAAATTTTTAATTCCCTTCCATCCGAACGATTTACCCTGCAGCTCAGATACTGATACTCCGATTAGAATGATAAATGGTATGGTGATAGGGCAGTATTGGGAAAGTGATGAAGGTTTCATCCAGACATTTTCCCCAAAGTTATGGCCCTTTTTCGACTTGGAAAATTTGAAATGCGCATATTATTGTAATTATACCCCCGCTTCGAAGAAGTGGGGGCTATATAGGAATCGCCCTGTACGTCCGTCCGTCCGTACGTCTTTCCGGACATGAAATTCTTGTGTGCGCAACTCCTACATTTATCAATCAATTTGGACAAAACTTTTCAGACATCATCACTACTAAGTGAACATGCGCATATTCCAAGATTTTTGATCTGCGACAATTTTAACCAGGTTATCTCCCTTTGACTTAGATTTATTGGGTCTTTCCATCCGAACAAATTCTTGTGTGCGCAACTCCTCCTACATTAATGAACCGATTTTGATGAAACCTTTCAAACATCATCTCTACTAAGTGAACATGTGCATATTCCAAACTTTTTAATCTGCGACAATTTTAACCAGGTTATCTCTCTTGAACACATGATTTAATATGGGTTTCTACATGAAATTCTTGTGTGCGCAACTCCTCCTACATTTATCAATCAATTTGGACAAAACTTTTCAGACATCATCTCTACTAAGTGAACATGCGCATATTCCAAGATTTTTGATCTGCGACAATTTTAACCAGGTTATCTCCCTTTGACTTAGATTTATTATGTCTTTCCGTTCGAACAAATTCTTGTGTGTGCAACTCCTCCTACATTAATGAACCGATTTTGATGAAACCTTTCAAACATCATCTCTACTAAGTGAACATGTGCATATTCCAAACTTTTTGATCTGCGACAATTTTAACCAGGTTATCTCTCTTGAACTTTGATTTAATATGGGTTTCTGCATGAAATTCTTGTGTGCGCAACTCCTACATTTATCAATCAATTTGGACGAAAGTTTACAGACATCATCACTACTAAGTGAACATGCGCATATTCCAAAATTTTTGAGCTGTGGCAATTTTAACTAGGTTATCTCCCTTTAACTTAGATTTATTATGGGTTTCTACATGAAATTCTTGTGCGTGCAACTCCTCCTACATTTATCAATCAATTTTGACGAAACCTTTCAAACATTATCACAACTAAGTGAACATACGCATATTCCCAAATTTTTGATCTGCGACAATTTTAACCAGGTTATCTTCCTTTAACTTGGATTTATTATGGGTTTTCAAATGGGATTCTTGTGTGTGCAACTCCTCCTACATTAATGAACCGATTTTGAATACATGTCGCACATTGTAAATGTGTTTTTCCAAATGTAAACCATATATGTGTGGGCTCTTTAAGTATTCAGTGCTGTTCTGTGGAAGGCCACATGCGAATACAAATTTCAACAACAAAAAATGATCTTTATGTATACATTTCCTTATGGCCTTCGCCTACATGATCAGAAGTGCATTCCTCTAAAAACCCAAAGCGGGGGTATTAATCACCTTCAGTGATAGTTCTAGTTTTATTATGCCCAGACTTGAAAAGTTGAAGGGGTATTGAGTGAAGACCTCAGTTCGTCTCCATCCGTACCAACATTTTCCCTTGTATCTCAGCTACTGCTTCTCCGATTTGAATATTTGGTGTTGTGATAGAGCATCATGGGAATGATACCTATGTAGCTTGCGTTTATTCTACGCATTTTTAGCTTAACTTGACAAAGTCAAGATAAGCTATTGCCATCATGCGTGCGGAAGTCGGTTAGTCTGTGATGTGAGTCGGTTCACATTTTCCTTTAGCACAGGCTACACCCCGTAGTTCTTGTCTGATTGTCACGAAATTTCATATACAGGTTTGGGGTCATGTCTAGATGAGAAGGTCCCCTTTTGGTCGTGATCGGTCAACTGGAATAGCTGCCCGAGCCCAAAACCCGAAAACCATTAGCACAGCCTACAAGTCGTATTTATGAAGGGATTTCATTGTAACTTGGTAGGATGCCTCTGTTTCATGACTTGATGAGAACGTCCCCACTTGGCCATGATCTGTCAACCGTGATGGCTGCTCAAGCCCGAAACCCAAAAACTTATAGCACAGTCTGCAGGTCATGTTTAATATGGAGGGATGGTCATGATTAGCCATTGTGCATAAATATGTGACCTTGACCTTCAATAAATAAATATGGAGGGATTTCATTGTAACTTGATAGGGTGACTCCGTATGATGTCTAGATGAGAATTTCCCCATTTGGGCATGATCTGTCAACCGTGACGACTGCTGGAGCCCAAAACCTGAAAACCTTTAGCACAGTCTACAGGTCATATTTATAGAGGGATTTCATTGTAACTTGGTAGGTTGACTTCATATAATGTCTAGATGAGAAAGTCCCCTTTTGGATGTGATTGGGCAACTGTGACGGCTGCAGGGGCCCAAAGCCCGAAAACCTTTAGCACAGTCTACAGGTCATATTTATGAAGGAATTTCATTGTAACTTGGTAGGTTGACTTCATATAATGTCTAGATGAGAACAGCCCCTTTTGGACACGATTGGGCAACCGTGAAGGCTGCAGGGGCCCGAAGCCCAAAAACCTTTAGTGTAGTCGACAGGTTATATTTATGAAGGGATTTTATTGTAACTTGGTAGGATGACTCCAAATAATGTCTAGATGAGAACGTCCCATTTTGATCGCGATCATTCAGCCTTGATGACTGCCCGAGCCCAAAAACCTTTAGCATAGTCAAAAGGTCATATTTATGGAAGGATTTCATTGTAACTTGTTAGGTTGACTCCATATAATGCCTAGATGATGACATCCCCTTTTGGTTGTGATTGGTCAACTGTGATGGCTACAGGTGCCCAAGGGGGTGCGGTAAACGGTTCTCATCAGATCACCGAAGTTAAGCAACGTCGAGCGCGGTTAATCATTGGATGGGTGACCGTCTGAGCGATCCATTCAGACTCCTGCATTGTCCTTGGGCAAGGCACTTAACCCTGATTGTCCACATGGGGGCATGATGACGCCGTGTACTAAGGTGTACTGCATGTCGATGGTGCGCATGTATTCAACCAATCTAACACTGCCTGTGCTGAAGTGCGGAGTTACGATGTTGGGGAGCTGGCAGCTGCTCGTCGTTGCTCAGTGGTTCTCTCCGTTCCTCCACCTGTAAAACTGTCACGGTCATGATTAGCCACTGTGCATAAGTATATGACCTTAAACACCAATAAATAATAATAATAATACAGGTGCCCGAAGTCCGAAAATCTTGAGCACAGTCTACAGGTCATATTTATGAAGGGATTTCATTGTAACTTTGTAGGATCACTCCACATGATGCCCAGATGAAAATGTCTCCTTTTGGTTGCGATCATTCAACCAAGATGGCTGCCCGAAGCTTGAAAACCTTTAGCACAGTCTGCAGGTCATATTTATGAAGGAATTTCATTGTAACTTGGTAGGTTGACTTCATATAATGTCTAGATGAGAACAGCCCCTTTTGGACACGATTGGGCAACTGTGATGGCTGCAGGGGCCTGAAGCCCAAAAACCTTTAGCACAGTCGACAGGTCATATTTATGAAGGGATTTCATTGTACCTTGGTAGGATGACTCCAAATAATGTCTAGATGTGAACATCCCATTTTGGTCATGATCATTCAGCCTTGATGGCTGCCCGAGCCCAAAAACCTTTAGCATAGTCTATAATTCGTATTTATTGAAGGATTTCATTGTAACTTGTCGAGTTCACTCGATATAATGCCTAGATGATATCCCCTTTTGGTCATGATTGGTCAGCTGTGACCGCTACAGGGCCCGAAAACCTTGAGCACAGACTACAGGTCATATTTATGAAGGGATTTCATTGTAACTTTGCAGGATCACTCCAGATGATGTCCAGATGAATGTCCCCTTTTGGTTGTGCTCATTCATCCATGATGGCTGCCTGAGCCCAAAGCCCGAAAACCTATAGCACAGTCTACAGGTCATATTTATAAAGGGATTTCATTGTAACTTGGTAGGTTGACTTCATATAATGTCTAGATGAAAACGTCTCCTTTTGGACGCTATTGGGCAACTGTGATGGCTTCAGGGGCCCGAAAACCTTCAGCATGGTCTAGAGGTCATATTTGTGAAGGGATTTCATTGTAACTTGGTAGGATAACTCCAAATAATGTCTAGATGAGAACGTCCCCTTTTGGTCGCGATCATGCAGCCGTGATGGTGGCCCAGGCCCAAAATTCCAAAACCTTTAGCATAGTCTATAGGTCGTATTTATGAAAGGATTTCATTGTAACAATTGTTAGGTTGACTCCATATAATGTCTAGATGATGACATCCCCTTTTGGTCGTGTTTGGTCAACTGTGATGGCTTTAGGGGCCCAAAAACCTTGAGCACAGTCTATAGGTCATATATATGAAGGGGTTTCATTGTAACTTCGTAGGAGCACTCCAGATTATGCCCAGATGACAATGCCCCCTTTTGGTCACGATCATTCAACCATGATGGTTTCCCGAGCACAAAACCCGAAAAACCTTAGTACAGACTACAGGTCATATTTGTGAAGGGATTACATTGTAACTTAGTAGAATGACTCAGTATAATGTCGAGATGAGGGCATCCCCTTTTAGTTGCAATCGGTCTACCGTCCTGGCTACACAGACCTGAAGCCCAAAAACCTTTAGCATAGTCTACAGGCCATATTTATGAAGGGATTTCAGTGTAACTTGATAGGATGGCTCATTTTGAAATAATTTCACTGTAACATGGTAACTTTCATCGAGATACGTTAACTGTGAGGGCCACATGCATTAACTGTGAGGTCATATTAAACCCCCCCCCCCCCCACCCCCACCCTCAGCTCTTTAGTACCGTGCACACCTCCTATTATTTTTATTAAAAACATAGCATACAGGGAACAGAAATTAACATATTCCCAATTATCACAATTGTAATCTTATTTCATAATCCTTTCATAAACATTGAACATTATCCTTTTCATCAAACACAACACACAGACAAGTTAAGCTACAGTGACATTGACACTTTCATTTCCAGAGTTATGGCTCTTTTTCACTCATTCAACTTGGACATTTTTTGCTGTTGGCATTAGCAGCGCTTTGCAATGCAGTCCTCTTGTTGATTATCATTTTGATTCTAGTTTGATGTGTTTATTTGTTGATTGTTTAAACATCTGGTTTGCTTATTAGTCAGTGGCTTGATTGGTTTAACTAGTATTAAGAGTGCTGGAAGCCCACATTTGGGCTTTAATCTGAAGTGCAGGTAACCCAACTTAAAGACTTCACATTCAGTTGGTGTACTTCATATTGGCTTTAAAATGGAATCATTTATTCTTTAAAGATTTGCCTTGTTACAATTTATGGGAGAGTGCCTATGGGCACTCTCCCATAAATTTTAACAAGGCAAAGACAGGTCTGACAACTTTTCATAACCAAAAATAATTTAGCATTCCACCAGTTAAGCCCAGAAAGTTCTCTATTGTTGGCTAAAAAGCAAAAGGGCCAGTTGCTGATGGACATATTGTATGCCCAACTTCTTGGATTGTGTGTAAATGAGAGGTGTGGTCTCTGAATGGTTTGTGTAAACCCCCGTGGAACCAGATTTGGTATGCAATAGTATTAGGGGATATGAATTTGTTTTTTTGCACACAAAAAAAGTTCCTTGTGCACATGTGAATCCTCGGAGCCAAAATGGAAAAATATTCAAATGCCCGTATTTTTCAAACTGCATGGAACAAACAATTATTTGGTGTACAGCATTACTAGGACCAGTAGAAATGAATGAGCTGAAAATATCTTAATTGGTTGTTTGGTATATCATATGGGGGTAATGAAAAAATACTGAGTCAGCTCTTTTAAAAAATGGAGAAAAAAGACACAGTTTACTCCAGAACTGCCAATCAGAATTCTTTGATACTGTATACAGCATTCTGAAGGCGACCCAATTCAGGTTGGTGCAAATCAAGTCCCTGGTTTCTTATTTGGGCTTCCCATGGGAGCATGAATTTTAACTTGGTGCAATATGAGGAAAATTCTTTAAAAAATCTTAGATCCGCAAGTAAATCTTTTGACATTTGATAGGATTCTTTAGGAGGGTCAAATTCAAGTCCATAGGTTCATATTTGGGTTTTGGGGATGCAAATTTGAAACATTGAGCAAAATTTTTCAAAAATCTTCTTCAGATCCACCAGCCAGATGTCAAGTATGAGCTATTGGGATAGGTTGTGATCTGTCGTACGTCCATCCATCCACTATTCCATTATCACACCCTTCAGACCGCAGCTCTCATCCGACCAGTTCTAAATTCCAAATGTACTTTGGCACACCCTTCAGGGCACATTTATGATTGGATTGCTTTGAAACCTGGTATGCTTGTTTGGGGTGACCTCTAGATGGGAGCTATCGATTTTTTAGCTCAACTTTGGCAAAGCCAAATTTGAGCTTATGCCATGGCCAGTCGGCCGTCTGTCAGTCTGTCCGTCAACAATTCAATACGGCTCGGGCTGGAGGCCGTATTTTTTAACCGATCTTTACGAAACTTCTTGGGTACCTTTGTTATGACCGTGGGACGAGAACGAGTGTTTTGGGGTCCGATCCGAAATTCAAGTTGGCCGCTGGCGGCCATTTTGTACAGACATAGGTGAAATCAGATTTTTGCGCAGAACTTCCATATGAAAGCGCTGATTTGAATAATTTTTTGTATGAATGTTTAGTACCATGGGATACATCACATATAATACGGGTTTTTTTCTCGTACGTAAATTATGCAAATTAGACTAACTTTGATGTATTTAGTGTTACTTTCAGCACTGTAAGTGCAAATGCCAATATGGCTTGGGCTAGAGGCCGTATTTATAAACCGATCTTTATGAAACTTCTTGGGTTTCCTTTGGTATCACCATGGCTTGAGAACGAGTGTTTTGGGGTGCGGTCCAAAATTCAAGATGGCCGATGGCAGCCATTTTGTACAAAATTAGGTGCAATCAGATTTTTGCACAGAACTTCCATATGAAAGCGCTGATTTGAATAATTTTTAGCTTAACTTGACATTGCAAAGATGAGCTATTGCCATCACGTGTGCGGAAGTCTGTTAGTCTGTGAGTCTGTTCACATTTTCCTTTAGCACGGGCTACACCCTGCAGTTCTTGTCTGATCGTCACAAAATTTCATATGCAGGTTTGGGGTGATGTCTAGATGAGAACGTCCCCTTTTGGTCGCGGTCTGGCAACTGGTATGGCTGCTCGAGCCCAAAACCCGAAAACCATTAGCACAGTCTACAGGTCGTATTTATGAAGAGATTTCATTGTAACTTGGTAGGATGCCTCTGTATAATGCCTAGATGAGAACGTCCCCTTTTGGGCATGATCTATCAACCGTGATGGCTGCCCAAGCCCGAAACCCAAAAACTTTTAGCACAGTATGCAGGTCATGTTTAATGTGAAGAGATTTCATTGTAACTTGGTAGGATGACTCCTTATGATGTCTAGATGAGAATTTCCCCATTTGGGCATGATCTGCCAACCGTGACGACTGCCCGAGCCCAAAACCCGAAAATCTTGAGCACAGTCTACAGGTCATATTTATTGAGGAATTTCATTGTAACTTGGTGGGTTGACTTCATACAATGTCTAGTTAAGAAAGTCTCCTTTTTGACATGATTGGGCAACTTTGACGGCTACAGGAGCCCGAAGCCTGAAAACCTTTAGCACAGTCTAGAGGTCATATTTATGAAGGGATTTCATTGTAACTTGGCAGGATGACTCCAAATAATGTCTGGATGAGAACGTCCCATTTTGATCACGCTCATGCAGCCTTGATGGGTGCCCGAGCCCAAAAACCTTTAGCATAGGCAAAAGGTCATATTTATGGAAGGATTTCATTGTAACCTGTTAGGTTGACTCCATATAATGCCTAGATGATGACATTCCCTTTTGATCCTGATTGGTCAGTTGTGATGGCTACAAGTGCCCGAAGCCCGAAAACCTTGAGCACAGTCTGCAGGTCATATTTATGAAGGGATTTCATTGTCACTTCTTAGGATCAGTCCAGATGATGCTCAGATGAGATTGTCCCCTATGGTTGCAATCATTCACCCTTGATGGCTGCCCGAGCCCGAAGCCCGAAAAGCTTTAGCACAGTCTACAGGTCATATTTTTGAAGGGATTTCATTGTAACTTGGTAGGTTAACTTAATATAATATCTAGATGAGAACGTCCCCTTTTGTACATGATCGGGCAACTGTGACGGCTAAACGTGCCGGAAGCCCGAAAACCTTTAGCACAGTCTACAGGTCATATTTATGAGGGGATTTCATTGTAACTTGGTAGGATGACTCCAAATAATGTCTAGATGAGAACGTCCCCTTTTGATCGCGATCATTCAGCCTTTATGGGTGCCCGAGCCCAAAAACCTTTAGCATAGGTAAAAGGTCATATTTATGGAAGGATTTCATTGTAACCTATTAGGTTGACTCCATATAATGCCTAGATGATGACATCCCCTTTTGGTCGTTATTGGTCAGCTGTGATGGCTACAAGTGCCCGAAGCCCAAAAACCTTGAGCACAGTCTACAGGTAATATTTATGAAGGGATTTCATTGTAACTTCATAGTATCACTCCAGATGATGCCCAGATTGTCCCCTTTGGTTGCGATCATTCAACCATGATGGCTGCCCGAGCCCGAAGCCCAAAAACCTTAAGCACAGTCTACAGGTCATATTTATGAAGGGATTTCACTGTAACTTGGTAGGTTGACTTCATATAATGTATAGATGAGAACTTCCCCTTTTGGACATGATTGGGCAACTTTGACGGCTAAAGGTGCCCGAAGCCCAAAAACCTTTAGCACTGTCTACAGGTCATATTTATGAAGGGATTTCATTGTAACTTGGTAGGTTGACTCCAAATAATGTCTAGATGAGAACGTCCCATTTTAGCCGTGATCATTTAGCCTTGATGGGTGCCGGAGCCCAAAAACCTTTAGCATAGGCAAAAGGTTATATTTATAGAAGGATTTCATTGTAACATTGTTAGGTTGACTCCATATAATGCCTAGATGATGACATCCGAAAACCTTGAGCACAGTCTACAGGTCAAATTATGAAAGGATTTCATTGTAACTTCGCAGGATCACTCCAGATGAGATTGTCCCCTTTGGTTGCTACAGGGGCCCAAAGCCTTTAGCACAGTCTACAGGTGATATTTATGAAGGGATTTCATTGTACCTTGGTAGGATATGACTAAATAATGTCTAGATGAGACCGTCCCCTTTTGGTCGTGATCATTCAGCCTTGATGGCTGCCCGAACCCAAAACCCCAAAACCTTTAGCATAGTCTATTGGTCATATTTGTGGAAGGACTACATTGTAACCCGTAAGTTTGACTCCATATAATGCCTAGATGATGACATCCCCTTTTGGTCGTGATTGGTCAACTGTGACGGCTTCAGGGGCCCGAAGCCCAAAAACCTTGAGCACAGTCTACAGGTCATATTTATGAAGGGATTTCATTGTAACTTCGGAGGATCACTCCAGATGATGCCCAGATGAGAATGTCCCCTTTTGGTTGCGATCATTCAACCATGATGGCTGCCAGAGCCCAAAGCCCAAAAACCTTTAGCACAGTTTACAGGTCATATTTATTAAGGGATTTCATTGTTACTTGGTAGGTTGACTTCATATAATGTCTAGATGAGAACATCCCCTTTGGACGCAATTGGGAAACTGACGGCTACAGGGGCCCGAAGCCTGAAAACCTTTAGCACGAAAACTTTTAGCACAGTCTACAGGCCATATTTATGAAGGGATTTTAATGTAACTTGATAGGATGACTCATTTTGGAATAATTTCACTGTAACTTGGTAACTTTTGTTGATATACGTTAACTGTGAGAGCCACATATATTAACTGTGAGGTCATATTAACCCACCCCTCAGATCTTTAGTACAGTGTACACCTCATATTATTTTTATCATAAACATAGCATACAGGGAACAGAAATGAACATATTCCCAATTATCACAATTCTTGTCTTATTTCATAATCCTTTCATATACATTGAGCATTATCCTTTTCATCAAACACAACACACAAGTTAAGCTACAGTGTGATTGACACTTTCATTTGTGTGAATGTTTAGTACCATGGGATACATCACATATAATACGGGTTTTTTTCTCGTGCAGAAATTATGCAAATTAGATGAACTTTGATTTTTTTTCAGTGCGACTTACAGTAAGTACACATGTAAATACAGCTCAGACTAGAGTCTGTATTTATGAACTGATCTTCACGAAATGTCTTGGGTACCTTTGCTATCACCTTGGGACGAGAACGAGTGTTTCTGGGTGCGGTCTAAAATTCAAGATGGCTGCCAGTGGCCATATTGTACCGAAATTAGGTCTAATCAGTTTTTTGTACACAACTTCCATACAGCTCAGACTAGAGGCAAAATGTATATACCAATCTTTACGAAACTTCTTTGGTACCTTTGTTATCACCGTGGGATGAGAGCAAGTGTTTTTGGGTGTGGTCCGAAATTCAAGATGGCCACCAGCAGCCATTTTGTACCAAGATTAGTGCAATCAGTCTTTTGTACAGAACTTCTGTATGAAAGTTCTGATTTGAATAAATTTTTGTATGAATGTTTAGTAACATGGAATACATCACATATTGTAAGGGGTTTTTTTTCGTGCAGAAATTATGCAAATTAGATGAACTTTGATTTATTCAGTGCTACTTACACAATGTAAGCACACATGTCAATACGGCTCAGGGTAGAGGCTGTATTTATGTTCCGATCTTCATAAAACTTCTTGGGTACCTTTGTTATCACCTTGGGACGAGAATGAGTGTTTCTGGGTACGGTCCAAAATTCAAGATGGCTGCCAGTGGCCATTTTGTACCAAAATTAGGTCCAATCAGTTTTTGTCACAAGTTCTATACAGCTCGTATTTATGAACTGATCTTCACAAAACATCTTGGGTACCTTTGTTTTCACCTTGGGACAGGAACAAGTGTGTTTTGGGGTGCCTTTGTTATCACTGTGCTATGAGAACAAATATTTTGGGGTTCAATCAGACCCACTCTGGGACTCCAAGATTTCTTTTCTAGTTTAGCATCTGTCACCCACCTTTACAATACTTTACCTATACATTTGTTACAGGCAACGGTCAGTATTTATGTACAGACCGTTACAATACTTTATATGTACCTTTGTTATCAGGTCATTACCTAGATGTTTGTCATTGCTGTGTCACATACTATACATGTACATGTCTTTGTCTTGACAAGTTGAGCTACAGTGTCATTGACACTTTCATTTAATTTCATTGAAAAACATGGCTGCCAGTGGCCATCTTTGATTTGGATATAAATTGTCCAACAATTCCTTTGGGCCACTGCTCCCACCCGATCAGTCCCAAATTCCATATTTAGCTTTGGAACAATGTCTAAATGGGAGGTATCTGCTTTGACTTATAAATTGTCAACAATTATCATTAGCACATCCCCACGCGATCTTTTTCAAATTTCATATGTAGCTTTGGTGTTAATGTCTAGATGGGAGCTATCAAATTTTTCTAAATTTTGTTGAAAAACATTGCTGCCAGCACCATCTTGGATTTGGATATTTATTGTCCAACAATTCCTTTAGCACACCCTGCAGGCCATGGCTCTAACCCAGTCGCTCCCAAATTTCATATGTGGCTTTGGGGCAATGTCTAGATGGAAGCTGTCGAATATTTCCAAATTTTGTTGAAAAACTGGCCGCCAGCTGCCATCTTCGATTTGGCATATAAATTGTCAACAATTCCATTAGCATACCCTACAGGCTGCATCTCATCTGATCTTTTTCAAATTTCATATATAGCTTTGGTGTGATGTCCAGATGGGAGGTATCAAATTTTTCTAAATTTTGTTGACAAACAAGGCCGACTGTGGCCATCTTTGATTTGGCTTATAAATTGTCAGCAATTCCATAAGCAGACCCTATAGGCCACACCTCTCATTGGATCTTTTTAAAAGTATATATGTAATTTTGGTATGATGTCCAAATGGGAGTTAGCAAAATTTTTAGCTTAACTTGACAAACTCAAGATAAGCTACATGTATTGCCATCACGCATGTGGAAGTCTGTGAGTTTGTTTACATTTTCCTTTAGAACAGGCTACACCCTGTAGTTCTCGTCTGATCGTCACAAAATTTCATATGCAGGTTTGGGGTCATGTCTAGATGAGAATGTCCCCGTTTGGTCGCAATCGGTCAACCGGTATGGCTGCCCGAGCCCAAAAACCATCAGCACAGTCTATAGGTCGTATTTATGAAGGGATTTCATTGTAATTTGGTAGGATGCCTCTGTATAATGTCTAGATAAGAACGTCTCCTTTTGGTCATGATCTGTCAACCGTGATGTCTGCCCAAGCCCGAAACCCAGAAACTTTTAGCACAGTCTGCAGGTCATATTTAATATGGAGGAATTTCATTGTAACTTGTAACTTGGTAGGATGACTCCGTATGATATCTAGATGAGAACTTCCCCATTTAGTCATGATCTGTCAACCGTGACGACTTCGCGAGCCCAAAACCCAAAAACTTTTAGCACAGTCTACAGGTCATATTTATGGAGGGACTTCATTGTAATTTGGTAGGTTGACTTCATATAATGTCTAGATGACAACGTCCCCTTTTGGGTGCGATTGGTCAACTGTGACGGCAAGAAGGTCCCGAAGCCTGAAAACCTTTAGCACAGTCCACAGGTCATATTTATGAAGGGATTTCATTGTAACTTGGTAGGATGACTCCAAATAATGTCTAGATGAGAAGTCCCTTTTGGTCGCGATCATTCAGCTGTGATGGTTGCCCGAGCTCAAAACCCGAAAACCTTTAGCACAGTCTACAGGTCATATTTATGAAGGGATTTCATTGTACCTTCGTAGGATCACTCCAGATAATGCCCAGATGAGAACGTCCCATTTTGGTCGCGATCATTCTACCATGATGGCTGCCCGATCCCAAAACCCGAAAGTACAGACTACAGTTCGTATTTGTGAAGGGATTTGATTGTAACTTGGTTGAATGACTCTGTATACTGGCAAGATGATGACGTCCCCTTTTAGTTGCAATCAGTTGGCCGTGGTGGCTACACAGGGCTGAAACCCGAAAACCTTTAGTACAGTCTACAGGCCATATTTATGAAGGGATGTCATTGTAACTTGATAGGATGACGCGTTTTGGAATAATTTCACTGTAACTTGGTAACTTTTGTTGACATACGTTAACTGTGAGGGCCACATACATTAACTATGAAGCTCACATTAACCCACCCCTCATTTCTTTCGTACAGTCTACACCTCAAATTATTTTTATTCATAGCATACAGGGAACAGAAATTAACATATTGTCAATTATCACAATTCTTGTATTTCATTATCCTTTCATAAACATTGAACATTATTCTTTTCATCAAACACAACACACAGACAAGTTAAGCTACAGTGTCATTGACACTTTCATTTATTCTATTAGCAGGAGTTTACTCTGTAACCTATATTCAATTAATGGGTCAAATTTGCACTGGAGGTATGGTAAATGGTGTTGTGTTGAAAAATTATGTTCAATTAACAGAGTTATTCAGTTAAGAGATATCCAATTAAGTGGGCTCCACTGTATTAGAGATATTGTTGTTGGGTCCATTCCTGAATCATCAAGAGAAAACAAATAGCATAAGAATACAACTCATTCAATTCCATTTCACATGCAACCTTAGAAATCCAAGGTAGTGGCCTTCATCAAACAAAATGGACGATGGAAACATGATTTAGCATTGCAAAGCCTTGTTGCACTCAAGGGGCGAAATACACCACCACGCATGCTTTTCTGTAGATTATGAGGCCTAAAACATAAAACAAACCAAGAATATGAACTTATGATGGTAAAGAAATAATTACAAAAATAAAATACAAAAACGCCTGCTCACTTGCAATTTGCAACTAGTGGGTTTCATGCATCAATTCAAGGTGAATATGTGTTGAATTATTGCTGGAAATGATCAGTTTCCACTCAAAAACACTTAATTTACTATTCATTATACGTTTTTAGAACAAATTGATCATTTTGAGTGACAATTTGACTCTTATTCACCTTGAAGTGATGCTTTGAAAGCCGCCATTTTGATTGATACCATGAAAGTGAAAATTTCTGTATCATCACAGTGGGGTATATGATTTCTTTCTTTCTGCAATGTCTTCGATAATCTATCGTTTGCTGTATAATTAAGAAATCAATACACATTGGTGCTACATTGGAAATGTTTTGGAATTTTTCATCCAGATGTTTTGGAAAATTGTTCGAAACTCCTTGAAAAGTTTTGGAAAAGTTATGGAAATTTTTAGGAAAGGTACTTGAACCCTGTTCATGTGTTGTGTGCACCAGCAAACTGGCGAATTCTTACACTCTTAGTCTGTGCCTGTGTACTACGTTGTTGTACTATACAGATAGTAGACAGGGATCACAAATGTGCTCACTTTAACCCTTTACCCAACGCAGACAATCTCAAAATTTATTATTTTAAATATTTTTAAATTTTTTTCAAAAAATTTCAACAAAACCATATCATGTGACCCCTCTTTGGAACGAGCTCGTTCCAAAGACTGGTCACATGATATGGTTTTGTTGAAATTTTTCGAAAAATATTTTTTCAGCTGCTGAATTTGCATATAACGCGGGCGGATGCGGGCGATTCGTTAGGTAAAGGGTGAAGAGACTATAGGAAGATGATGGATGGGGTCTGAGGCGAAAAAAGTGATTTGGCTGGTTGTTTAACCCTCATAAAGCAATTCAATTTGTTATGGGTCGGGCAGAAGAGAACTTGTAACAAAAAAAATAAGGACAAAAGGACACGAAATAATGTTTGAAGAAAGCGCAACTGTCAAAATTGCTAAAAGAGAATAAGCAGTAGAGGTTAGCATTGGTAGAAACATTGATTCTGACCCAGAACAATCCTTGCAAGTTAAATCTGGCCCGGAATAGGTAGAAAAATGAAGATTTTGACTTTGGAAAGCTAAATTTTGAGTCTTTGAAGTATTCTAATAAAGTCGAACTTTCGCCCATCATAACACTTGATCAGCTCTGTTGTGCTACATGCTGTTCATACCTGTCGAATACCATTCAAAATGGCAGGTTTCTAGAAAGTTTTGGGGTCATTTCTTTGTGATTATCATCAGTGTCATGTTGTTTTGGGTAATTAGACTTACTCTTCCCCCTCCCCCCCCCCCCACCCATATAATATAGAAACATGTCTAGAACACACCCCCACCACATTACAAGACACTGAACTACATGAAAACCATGTGGTGCCATAGAAATCCAACATGGTGGCCTGTATTAAACAAAATGGATAGCAGAAATGCAAATTACACTAACAACACATGCATGTGCACTCGCACCACCCAGCACCATGAAATATTGTCACAACAAGGCTGCTCACATGGGCTACCAACAGAACCACTTGAGAGTAAGTTGACACTCGTTCATTGTGATAAGATGTAACATCCTATGTACAGAAGCCTAGTTGATCTGGACAAAAGTGTCAAAATGAACATCCTATGCTACTTCCTCACCCCCATCCCATCTGATTGTGGAGTGCCCCTTTAAGAGCATTCTTTAGAAATATTTTTCTCTGACCATTTTATAAACCTCAGCAATGACAGTTATTTGATTATACGCTGGAGAAAGAGCTCGAGAAAAATTAAAAATGAGAAGTTTAAAAAGTTCCCTACTTTATAGGCCTGTCCTCATTCTTGGGGTTCTAGGACTTCACAATATCTATGAAACTTCGTTTCTCAGGGTACAAAATGTTTTAAAATGGGTTTATTTTGATAATGACCAATAATTAAAAGGAGGAATGTCTTCCATGCAAGTCCCATGAGCATCAGAGGGTTAGAATTCTAAAAATAGGATTTGAGCCTTTAAAAAGTGATTATGGCCCCTTATTAAAACATCGGTTCGCACCATGAGAACCCCATCAAAAATTATACCAGAATACATATCAAACAGAAAATTAAGCCCAGATGTGAGACCGACTCTTTGTTCAAGATGGTACAGTATTGTACAGTGTTCATATTGTAATCTCTTTCTCGAGCAGAACTGTTTGCCACATATCCCAGTCGGTTGCTGTTGCGTGAATAATTTGTTGTGAAGTCGAAACCAATTCGAGAAAAACAAAAATAGAATTAGGGGTTCAATGTTATTGCGTTTCTTTTTCAACAGGTGAGACTACAGTGTTGGATGGTTGAAAGTAGGAAGAGAATTTTGACCTGGTCATCATCATGTTCTTACTAGCTCATCTGAGCAAAGCTCAAGTAGAGCTGTAGTGGCCACTTTCCATCTGTCGTCCATCGAGAACTTTACGTTTTCATCCTTTCAAAAACTACCAGACCATATTTGATATGCATGTCCCATATGTTGACTGAAGTTTGTTCAAATAAAGTTGCCATGCCTGAGGGGAGCCCACAGGATGCATAATGCTGTTAATATCCCCCAAATCTTTTTTTTTTTTAAATCTTCCCCAGAACCACCAATCAAAATTTTGTGATATTTGGTATTCAGCATCCTTAGAGAGGCCAGATTCAAGTTTGTTTAAATCAAGTCCCTGGGTTCATATTTGGGCTCCAAATTTCAGCTTAATGCAATATAAGGAATATTCTTTAAAAATTCTACAGATCCACCAGTCAGAATTGTATGACATTTGGTATACATCTTTTGAGGGACCAAATTCAAATTTGTTCAAATCAAGTCTCTAGGCCAGTACTTGCTGATCGGGAGGTATCAAGTGGAGACATCCATTTGGCTGTGTGTTTGTGTGCATCCGTCTCTGCAAAATTTAGCCTTGTAACTTTGGTTTGAGTAAACAAATTGTGTTGTCCTTTGGTATGCTGATAGACCAGCATGGGAGATTCTGTCTGCACTCTCTTGCCAAAGTTATTGCCCTGGTTGGATTTAGAAAATGTGTCCATCCATCCATCCTTACAAACATTTCAACTTCTTAGTTGTGGACATTTTGCCTTCTCAGTTGTGGATTTTCAAATGCAGTTGTTCTTTAGTATGCTTAGACACCAGAATTGGTGAAAAAAATCTCCACGTACGATGGGCAGTTTTTTGTCAGCATTGTGGCCTGTGTTTGACTTCTTTTTTTTTTTATTTAGCTCACCTGGCCCAAAGGGCTGTGTGAGCTATTGCCATCACTTGGCATCTGTCATCGTCTGTAAACTTTTCACATTTTCATCTTCTCTGGAACCGCTGAGCTGATGTGAACCAAACTTGTTAGGAATGGTCTATGGGAGGCTCTCTACAAACAATCCTCATTTTGTTCCCATCCAATGAAAAACATGGCTGCCAGAGGCATCCTTTGATTCTGGTTGGTGGCTTTTAAAAAAATCTTTTCTGAAACTACAAGGCCAAATGTTTTGAAACTTCTCATGATTGATGATTGGGACATCCTCTACCAACCATCCTTATTTAATGTTGATTGGGTTGCAAAAATGTCTGCAATTGTGGCTTATAGGTATTATAGACACCCTATGGAAAATCACATTTTCATCTTCTCTGGAACTACTGAGCTGACGTGAACCAAACTTGGCAGGAATGGTCTATGGGAAGTCCTCTACAAACGATCCTCATTTTGTTCCCGTCAGTTGAAAAACATGGCCACCAGAAGCATTCTTCGATTCTGATGGGTGGACTTTCAACAATCTTCTCTTCTGAAACTACAAGGCCAAATGTTTTGAAACTTCTCATGATCGATGACTGGGACATCCTCTACCACACGATCCTCATTTAATGTTGATTGGGTTGCAAAAATGTCTGCAATTGCAGCTTATAGGTACTATAGACACCCTTTGGGAAATCACATTTTCATCTTTGGAACGACTGAGCTGATGTGAACCAAGCATGGCTGGAATGGTCTATGGAAGGTCCGCTACAAACAATCCTCATTTTGTTCCCGTCGGATGAAAAACCTGGCCGCCAGAGGCATTCTTTGATTCTGATAGGTGGATTTTCAAAAATGCTATCTGAAACCACAGGGCCAAATGTTTTGAAACTTCGCATGATTGATGACTGGGACACCCTCTACCAATGATCCTCATTTAATGTGATAGTGTTGCAAAAATGGCTGCAATTGCAGCTATATCATTACTATAGAAACCCTATTGGAAATCACTTTTCATCTTCTCTAGAACTATTGAGCCGATGTGAATCAAACTTGACATGATGTGAATCATCTATGGGAGGTACTCTACAAACAATCCTCATTTTATTCCTGTGGATGGAAGACATAGCTGCCAGAAGCATTCTTTGATTCTGATTGGTGGATTTTGAAAACTCTTCTCCTCTGAAACAACAAGGCCAAATGTTTTGCAACTCCACATGGTTGATGAGTAGGACACCCACTACCAACGATCCTCATTTAATGTTGATTGGGTTGCAAACATGGCCACAATTGCAGCTTATAGTTATTATAGAAATCCTATGGGAAATCACATTTTCATCTTCTCTGGAATTACTGATATGATGTGAACCAAACTTGGCACAAATAATGTATGCAAGTCCTCTGAAAACATCATTCTGTTTCGCGCAGATGAAGGAGCATAGCAGCCAGCTGCATTCTTTTATTTTGGTCAGAATAACTGCGGGATATGTAGTTCTGTCAGGTGAGCGATTACAGGCTCTTTAGAGCCTCTTTTTGGGGTTTAATGACACTTGACAGCCGGGTCACCTCATGTTGGACAGTTTTGCTGGTGGAGGAAGCCAGAATACCCATAGAGAACCATGGAGCAGCAGCAAGCAACTGTCACTCTCTAGTGTACTAACGCTTCTCAAGCATGATTAGCATTGGTTGAAGACAAGTGCACCATCAACATTCAGTATGCCTTAGTATGCACTGCCACCGTGCCAATGTGTGCAATCAGGATTATGTGCCTTGTCCAAGGGCACAACAACGCAGTTACTCCTGGTGGGAAGCAAACCATGGACTTTTAGGTTTGAAGTCCAATGCCATAACCACTGAGCCACTGGGCACCCTTGTGGGACTTTGAAAATGTGTCCATCGTTAAAAACATTTTGCCTTGTAGCTCGATTGTGGATAATTAAATTTGGTTGTCCTTGGTTATGATGATAACCAGTATGGGGTAAAGATCTTTAGAAAGGAATGATTCTCTCTGCTTTTGCTTCCAGAGTTGAATCTTTTGATAATTGAATTTGGTTGTCGTTTGGTATACCGAAAGAGCATCATGGAGGCAAGAATCTTCATATGGAACAGATTCTTTCTGCAGTTTCTTTCCAGAATTGTGACCTTCGTTGGGCTTCAGAAAATAGTGAATCAATCCATCTGTCTCCATCCATCCATCCATCCATCCATCCATCCATCCAAGCAAGCCTGAAAATAAGCAATCTGTTATTTGCAAAATGAGGTACTCAGAGGGTGAAATTGCTGATGCTATCCCGTACAGTGGGCCAATTAATTGTCTGGGTACCTCTTTCTGTTTAGGTTTTAGACCGTGATTCAGATTGATGTTCACAGAGGGTAAATTTAGTGATGTGTAGCATCACCAAATTCACCCTCTGGGGACCTCATTTTACGGACGACAGTCTGCTTATTTTCTGCTCTTCCATACAAGCATTTCATCTTGCCGTTCAGGTGTCCACAGTCATATCCGTTTGTCCTTTGCTAATAGACCAACATGGGGGAAAGGATTTCCACGAAGAATGGATTTTGTCCATACTTTCTGAGATAAATTGTAGATAATCCGATTTGGTTGTATAGACCAGCATTGGGGAAAGGTTCTCCACATAGTATAGGTTTTATCTGCACTAGCTTACCAGAGCCATGTCCCTTGTTGATTCAGTCTGAGTGAACATGCTTGATTGTGGACAGAGCCACAGATGTCAATAGTGATAAAAGACAGCTAAGTCCATAACTTCAATGTCAAGGTCAAATTTCAAGGTCGCACTAACTCAAGCTATTGGGGCTACAATCTTCAGACTTCCCACAATTATAAAGGACAATGGGAGGATGTGTTACACAGCATTGGTGAGTCCATAACTAAAAGGTCAAGGCCAAATTTGAGGTCATTCTCCATGGGAACCCCCGGAAGTGAAGCAGTGTATGTTTACTGTGGTAAACCAGCTCTGTTTTATCATTAAAATAGGTCCATTTTAGAGGACTTCCATCCCAAGCTTTGGTGACTGGGATGGCCCCAGTCACCAAAGCTTGGGATGGAAGTCCTCTAAAATGGACTATATGGGTATAAACGATTGACTAAACTTAACTTTATCTTCATGTTGCAGTCACGATTATTCATTGCAGAAATGTGAGGGAGTGGGCTGACTCAATGGTTACGGCATTGGACTTTAAACCGAAAGATCCACAGTTCAGTCACCACCAGGGACAGTTGTGATGTCCTTGGGCAAGGTACTTAATCCCGTTTGCCCATGTGGGGGCATGGTGGTGCTATGTACTAAGTTGTACTGCACGTCGATGCACTTGTCTTCAACCAATGCCAACCCTGCTTGTGTGGAGTTAGTATGTTGGGGAGTCTGAAAGTTGCTCGGTGGTTCTCCTGGTCCTCAGGCTTCCTCCACCTGTAAAACTGTCCGACATGAGGTGACCCTGGCTGTGAAAAGTGTCATTAAACCTCCAAAAATAAATAGAAACATGTGACCTTAAACACCAATAAATGTATGAATATTTTGTGGTCACACTTGAAATCTCTTGATAGTTACTCAGTCACAACTCAGAAACTAATCAAACCACAAATTATCGAATTTCATCCAAATGTTGAGTACAGAAGGTGTGATGCAAAAAATAGTTGCTTACACATCTTCAAGGTAATACTTGAGTACCATATGTTGAAGGTCACAAGTCATGTCTTGCCTATAACTCAAGCCATTGTGGCTACAATCATCAAACTTCACACAATTACAAAGGATAATGGGGCGATGTGTCACACACCATTACTGGGTCTGTAAACTTCAAGGTCAAGATTAAATTTCAAGATCACACTTAAAATCCACCTCTGTTTATCGCCCGGCCATAACTCCGCAATGAATCAAACAACAATTATCAAACTTCCTACAAATGTTAACAAGAGTTGGAAGGTGTGTTACATATAATACATGTAGTAGTCAATATTCATGTCTCGGCCATAACTCAGAACCGAATCCTTGTACAATTAACAAATTTCATACTAATATTAAGGAATTCAGAAAGCATGTATAAATTTTTGTTGCTTGTGCATCATCAAGTTCAAGGTAAAACTTGAGTGCCATACTTTCAAGGTCACAAATCATGTCTCTGCCATAACTCAGAAACTTTTGGGAGCTACAATCATCAAACTTCACACAATTATAAAGGACAATTGACGCCTTTTGTCTCGCACTGTAGCTGGGGCCATAACTTCAAGATATAGGTTGGATTCCGAGGTCAAACTTAAAGTCTGTTGATAGCACACTTAAAATCTGCCAATATCCATGCCTTGGCCATAACCCAGAAATGAGACAAACTATAAATATCTCATACTTGAGTACTTTTGTTGAAGGCCACATGTCATCTCAGATCTTGTCCTCCGAAACTTGTGCAACAATCATCAAACTTTACATGTTCCATTTAGTGTTTTTTGGGGGAGCTGCATATGTTACTCCAGTGACATTTCTTGTTTTTACTGAAAATTCAGCATGAATTTATTTATTGGGGTTTAATGACACTTTCAACAGCCAGGGTAACCTCTTGTCGGACTGTTTTACGGGTGGTGGAAGCCAGAGAACCACTGAGCAACAGCGAGCAACTGTCAGGCTTCCCAACATATTAACTCCACACAAGCAGCTTTATCATTGGTTGAAGACAAATGCACCATCATCGTACGGTATGCCTTAAAACACAATGCCACCATGCCTCCACATGGTCAGTGGTGGTGAAGTGTCTTGCCCAAGGACACAATGTGGTTGCCACAGGTGGGATTCGAACCGAGGACCTCTCGACTTGCAGTCTGCACCTCTACCTATTCAGGCCCGTCGGAACGAAATTTATATTGGGGGGGCTGATATTGCTAATTTGGGTGAACTGGCTGATACTAAATGGGTATGGAAGGCATCTGGCGCAAGTGCTGAAAGCATGAGCTTTTTGAGGGGGGGGGGGGAGGGGATTCGGGGGGGTTACTCCCCCAGAAATTTTTTTGAAAAGGGCAATCAAAGGAAGCATTCTGGTAGCTTTTGAAGCAAAAACCTCTTGATTTTTTTAAATGGCAAAAGTTGTTTTTTTAACAAAATGTTTCAAAAATCCCAATAGAACCCCATAACATTTGGGGACGGTTCTCACACCGGGCTCACCTGCAGGCCGTGGCCGTATTCCGTCATGCTAAAAAACAGTCAGGCCTTATGGTGGGTTCATTAGTTTTATCATTACGCCAATGGTTGTCGTGGTCTTCTAAGCTGCCAAAGGAATTGCTCAAAACATTTGCACATCAACATATGCATGTGCATGTTATACATTCAGTGATAATTCTAATCCAGGGGCATAGTAAGCTAATTTTATTTGGGGGGGGGGGGGGGGGGGCGTAGGACCTATATTCCCATGACGCGACACGTCATCCGAGCGGGGAGTGGGGGTGAACACGAGAGGGGGTATCCTCCGTCTCGTTGGTGGGGGGTCCGGGGCATCCCCCAGGAAAATTTTTGAATTTAAGATGTAAAAACATGCATTCTGGTTGATTCTGAGCAAATAAATCGTATATTCCTATGACGCGAAGCGTCATCCGAACCGCGAAGAGGCGAGTGGGGGGTGAGCACGAGAGGGGGTACCTCCCCGACTCGTTGGTGAAGGTCCGGGGGAAATTTTTTTAATTTAAGATGTACAAATATGCATTCTGAGTGATTCTGAGCAAATACATCATCAAAGAGGAAATACGTCAGCTCTCTGATCAATTCAGCGTGATTTCCGAGCAGAATTACAGGAATAGTGAACATGCAATGAATTACCCTGTGGTTGGTTGGGGTTTAACATCGCTTTCCACAATTAGGCGCAAACAACACTGTCAGTTTTATTGGTGGAAGAAAGCCCACATGGAACCCACTCAATCCAGTAATCATTAACAGCAATGTCGGAATATGGTAACCAGTGGGCATCCCGTGTGGAGAAACCACCAACCCAGCCCTGTAAAGCCTAGTTTTGACAAATTTGTGGGGGTGGGGGGAATATCTCCCTTAATATCCCTCCCCTCTGCCCGGTTCCTACGCCACTGTTCTAATCTGAGTTAAATAATGTAATCTCCAGTTTTATTCAGATTACATTGGTTGCTCCCATCATGGATAAACTAACGACGAAATATGAGCAAATTATTGGGGGGGCTGCAGCCCCCCCGGTTCCGACGGGCCTGCCTATTGAGCCCCCTAATTAATGAATTAAACACCCCAAGTAGTCTGTTAGATGGCAGTGAATGCAGTTAGAGTAACTCAATATACAAGAAATAGCTTTAAAAAAATTTAAACTTTTTAGTGTGTGCATAAATCTGGCCTCCATCCCTGTGTAAACCTTCCGAGTCAACTTATGCCCATTGAACAAATGACTCAACAGATTACCATTCAAAATTTGGGGTGTAGATTTTATTTTCTGACAAACAGAATTTATAATGTCGATTAAATATTAATATTAAACTTAGTTTGGTTTGCTTTGGAAACTTATGATCGTGAGGCTACAATTTGATTTCTTACAAGATGAGGAATCATGTTGCCTTGCTTAGCATGGTGAATTTGTGAGCTAGAGATTGAAAATTTAGTTCCAACCGGATGAAGGATCATGGCACATTGCACAGAATGTTGAAATTTTGATTGAGTGATGAACAGCTCAGCCTGGTGAACTTGTGATAGATGGATGGAAATTTATTTTTTACCATCATCACACAAGTAGATTTGGAATCCACTAAAGTACTGTACTAACCTTCATTACTCAGAGTTACAGGAGAATTAGTATCCACAGAAATACTCCAGTACAGTGCAACCCTGTTAATTGGATAGCTACTTTGCCCGTAAAAAAGTATTCAAATAACAGTATTCAATTGAGGGATCTGGTCACTTCTTTGTATTGTGAAGATAAACTGAGTATTTATTCTATTATATCGAGCTCTGTCGGGACGCGGTGGCGTTGCGGTAACCGGTTCTCATCAGATCACCGAAGTTAAGCAAAGTCGAGCATGGTTAGTCCTTGTATGGGTGACCGTCTGAGTGATCGATTCGGACTCCCGAGTTGTGTCCTTGGGCAAGGCACTTAACCCAGATTGTCCACATGGGGGCACGATGATGCTGTGTACTAAGGCGTACTGCATGTCGATGGTGTGCATGTCTTCAACCAATCTAACCCTGCCTGAGCTTCAGTACGGCTTATACAGCTGCTCGTCGTTGCTCGGTTGTTCTCTCCGGGTACTCCGGCTTCCTCCACCCGTAAAACTGTCACCGACACGATATGACTCTGGCTGTTAAAGTGTCATTAAACCCTCATAAATAAATAAATCAAGCTCTGTCAAACAAGATATATAGAGGATATCTAGTCTCTTTGAGTGGGTACCGGAAATTATCTCATGAGTGACCGAGACAAATGTTTATTTGTCTTGGTCATGACAGAGCTTTTACAATGAAACTTACACAACATATGAACCACCACTAGATGGTGTGTCACACATAAAATTCACAGCCTGTCCGTCAAGGTTACAATAATCAATTTTGATATTGTCTGTGTTCGGTAAAGGTTTAACCCTTTAGCCGACATGAGTAGAGTTTTTCATTTTTTGCCTCATAAACATAGAAACCACCTCACTGGACTGAGCTCATTCAATTGAGGGGTCTTTTGGTATGTTTTTGAAGGCAAATATTAAACAAAAATATAAAATTTGAATAGCACCACCCATGCTATTCTGTATTATGAGGCCTAAAACCTAAACCAATAACATGAACTTTTGATGGTAAAAAATAATTACAGAAATAAAAAATAAAATAAAAAACCGCTTGCCCGCATGCAATTTTACGAATAATGGCCTGAGAAACAGAAGATTTACTTTGTGTGGCCTTATGGAGAAAAAATGGCAGGTTTGGAATTTTAATATTTCAATACCAGTGTGCTAAGGATTAAAAACGGTGATTCTACACTTATATCTTCCTCTCAAAAAGTAAGAGCATAATGCATTATATGCAGTCCATAAAATTTGACAGGTTATTTGGTGGTTATCTAAATAAAAAAGAAACAGATAAACGAAAAATTTATCGTCTGGAACTACAAGCATTTCGTCAAAAAGTTGAATCTTATTACCTTATTTGATAGCACTGTTTTAAAATGTTTTTGTGGGAAGACCTCTCTCTCCAATGCTCAAACTCTCCAAGACATCTGACTCTCCTTGTGCTTGCCGCAGATGCTTTCGAAATCTGTGAACTGTCAAAGAGTAGGGCCATCGTGGACGGGCAAAATTCACAGGTTGACATTTTCTCTTCCCATATAATTTAGAGATTATCCCGGTGCTTCATTGGTAGAAATTTCACCAGGTGTCCTAGTGGATCATCTCTGAATTATATGCGTGAAAAATGCCCACCCATAGATTTTGATCCATCCGCGATGGCTGTACTGTAATTGGTCCTCTTTATTATATCCAGATGAAGGTTTTCTCAGAGTTCGAGATTTTATTCTCTGATATGCATCCAACCATCTATCTGTCATAAATTATAAATTTGCAATAACTTCACCATTAATTGATAAGATTGTAATGAAATTTAGTATGCATTTTCCCCATCATATGCCTAGTATTCACAATGCAAATTACACAGCTGGCCTCTCTTTTTGTTGAAAAATGTTCATGTTGAACATAATTTTTGCACAATTTCACTAATAGTTGATGGATTCTACTGAAATTTAATATGTAACTTCCCCATTATATACTGCCAAATATTCGCAATTTTACTGTCAACAAGCTTTGTTTTACTTGTAAAATAAGACCCCCATCACCAATACTTGGGGTGGAAGTCCTCTAAAATGGACAACATTGGTATAAATGATTGGCTGGACTTGACTTTACATCCATGTTGCGGTCACAATTTGCCATTGTGCAGAAATATGTGACCTTAAGCACCAATAAATAAATAAATAAATAAACTCACAATGACCTCCCCGTGGGAACCCCGGGAAGTAAGCAGCACTTGTTTACTGTGGTAAACCAGTTCCGCTTTACTAGTAAAATAGGACCCAGTCACCAATGCTTGGGGTGAAAGTCCTCTAAAATGGGCAACATGTTGATCAACGATTGACTAAACTTGACTTCATCTCCATGTTGTGTCACGATTAGCCATGGTGCATAAATATGTGACGTTAACCACCAACAAACAAACAACTCACAATGACAAATTATGATGGTGTAGGATTTTGTCCGCGAACAGCGCCCCTTTGTTTTAGAGCACAGTGGCTCAGTGGCTAGAGCATTGAATTTCAAACCGAAAGGTTGACTGTTTTGATCCTAACCAGAGCAATAACTGCAGTGTGTTCTTGGGCAAGACACTTAACCCTTTACCTAACTTGAAAAGCAGACAACACTTGCAAAAAAAAATACTATTATTTTCATTTTATGTCTCAAAAACATATGTTATGACCCCCTCATTGGAACGAGCTCAACGAGCTCGTTCCAATGAGGGGTCATAACCTATGTTTTAGAGACAAAAAAATGAAAAAATAATGAAAATTAATTGGTGATTTTTATACGCCCGTTTGAAAAACGGACGTATTATGTTATGGCGCTGTCCATCCAGGGACAGTTGTATTCAGTGCACTACAGAGCGTGATTTCAATCGGATTTAAAAAATATTTGATATACTGCACAACCAGAATAAGATCTCGCGCAAGTTCGAATTTGGGTCATGTTTGACAGTTTTCCTAGTAGTTATTCCCCCTTTAAAACTTAGAAATCAAGCAAATTATGCTTTTCGTGCTCTACAGACCGTCAACTTAATCAGATTCTTTTCAAATTTAATACGCAGCTTCATGGCCATAATATCTCGCACAAATTCATATTTGGGTCGTGTTCGGTTGTTTTCTTAGGAGTTATTGTCCTTTTCATACTTAGAAATCAGTCAAATTATGCTTTCTGTGCACCACAGTCCGTGAACTTAATCGGATTTTTTTGAAATTTAATATGCAGCTTCATGAGCATGGTATCTCGCACAAGTGCAAATTCGGGTCATGTTTGTCAATTTCCGTAGGAGTTATTGCCCTTTAATACTTAGAAATCAGGCAAATTATGCTTTCCATGCTCTACAGATCGTGAACTTAATAAGATTCTTTTCAAATTTAATACGCAGCTTCATGGGCATAATATCTCGTTATGTAAATCTAATAATTTGATCCGGAGATTTTAACCCTTTATCCATCAAATTTGGAACTCCTCCAATCCATTTCTATATGTACCCATACCATGTATGGTGTGCATAATGTTGGCATCCAGGGTGGCCCTCCATCATACAGCTTTCTACTAGTTGCGCGTATGGGTACACATCTGACGATTTCATCGGCCTATTTTTTTTATTTTGTGAAGATCTCAGATCTCTTAATATGAAGGGCAGGGGATCGGGCAATGATTGGATAGGGGAACAGACATAGTCGAGACAACAAAAATTTCAAACTTTACCCAAAAGAAACTTGTGCATGGTCCAATTTTGGTGGGTGTATGTTGCCCTGCTAGGCGGTGCTCTTGTTTAGAATAGCGCTTGCCAGATTTGGCCGTTACGTTAGGTAAAGGGTTCATCCCAATTGTCCACGTGGGGGCGCAGTGGCACTGCCCGACATTGCTTGCCACTACTTGGTGGTTCTCTCTGCGGGTACTCCAGCTTCCTCCAATGGTAAAACTCAAACCCGATGTGACCCTGGTGGTTGAAAGTGTCTTTTAACCTCAATAAAACCGATAAACTATATCCCTCTTTTGAAAACTGTACATGTTTCCCTTATTTTCAGCACACAAATTGTGCAGTCTTGTTTGGAAATATTTAAAGAATTGAATGTACATATGTTTATCCAACATATATTTTACGTGAATCTTACTTTTTTTCAGAAAAAACCTCACCGGTGAAACCCAAACCAGCTGTTCCAGCTCCAAAGGTAGGGCTCTTTATAAAGTACAGTAGTAATTGTGATCCCCAAAATGAAGTGAAAAGTTCATACAGATCATGAATGGGTTGCAGTCCGGTCAGAATTATCTCTCCTCATTTCTCACCGCAGAAATTTAGAATTTCCCAGGCTGACCCCTGCTCATGAGGCTGTGGAATATGAGTATTCTAAGTCTCTGACTACTATGGAAAGGTGTTCTGCAGATGAGTAGTATACCCAAATACCAACTGACGTTGGCATTGGTCTTTTCTGTCCCACAGTATATCAAGGCTACTTCGAACTTGCATACAGGTCGGGGGCAGTGTCCCATGCTTTGTGTTGCCCTTGTACAGTGGAACCCTGTTAATTGAATAGCCATTTTGCCAATGAAAATTATTCAGTTAACAGGAGTATTCAATTAACAGGGATTGTGTCACTTTCCTGTATTCTAGAGATAAACTTAGCATTTATTCTATTACACCTTGTTTGACAGAGCTCCATGAGCTCTGTCAAACAAGATATAATAGATTAAATGCCTGTATTGGATGTACTGAGGACAAATAGGTCTATAAACAAAGGAAAACTGGGGGAGAGTCAGGATAATTTCTCGACATTTTACAAGTCAAGCTGAGCTAATCTCATCGCTTCCCGTCCGTCGTCCGTCGTCCGTCAACACCATGTTTTGGTCTTCTCCTCCAAAGCCACTGGGCCAATTCAAGTGAAAGTTTGTGTGAGTGATGGTCCCAAAGGGGCATTTCATTTTTGTTCAACTCAGCATGCCCAGCCCCATAGGGAGGGAGTGGGGGAAAATGCTCCAAAATATTTTAAAAATCTTCTTCTCAAGAACCAGTGTGTACAATGACTTGATATTTGCTATGGAGCTTCCATATGAGGTGTAGAATCAAGTTTGTTCAAACGAAGTTCGTGAAGTAATATTTGGCTTTGTAATAGGAGGGGTAAGATTTTTGGCCCCGCCCAAAATTTCTATTTTCTGAAGCAATGGTCCGGTATGAACCAAATTTGGTTTGTGATAGTATTGGGTCATAAGTATTTGACCCATGCAAAAAAAAATATTCCCGCATCCCCATGGGAACCCTGGGAGCTAAAAATAGAAATATTTTCAAACGCCCATATTTCCCAAACCCCACGGAACAGAGAGCTTTTATTTGGTATGAAGTATCCTTATGACTAGTAGAATTGAATGGTAAAAAAAATTGCCATCGGTTATGTTAGGGTGTTCTGTGATGGGCATCGAAAAAATGCTGAGTCAGCATATTTGCAAAAATTTTAAAAAATCTTTTCTCCAGAACCAATCATCAGAATATTTTGATATTTGGTATACAGCATTCATAGGGGGGTCAGATAAAAGTTTGTTGAAATAAAGCTCATTGGTTCATATTTGGGCTCTCTACAGGAGCCCGAAGTTTTAACATAGGGTAATATGGGGAATATTCTTTAAAAATCTTCTTCTTCAGAACCACCAGTCAGAATCTTTCAATATTTGATATACATCATTGTTATGAGGGTCAAATTCTAGATTGTTCAAACCAAGTCCCTAGGTTAATATTTGGGCTTCCTACGAAAGACCAAATTTGATCATTGTTCAATGTGGAGGGTAATTTAAAAAAATCTTCTTCAGATCCATCAGTCAGAATGCTTTGATATTTGGTATGCAACATCTCTATGGGGGTCAGATTCAAGTTTGTTCAAATCAGATCCCTAGGTATATATTTAGGCTCACTATGGTAGCCCAAATTTTTACTTAGTGCAATATGAGAAAATTTCTTTAACAATCTTCTTCTTCAGATCCACCAGTCGGAATGCTTTTATATTTGGTATACAACATCTCTGGCGGGGTCAGATTCCAGGTTGTTCAATTCGAGTGCCTAGGTTAATATTTGGGCTCCATATGGGAACATGAAATTTAACTTAGTACAATATGAGGGAATTTCTATAAAAATCTTCTTCAGATTCACTTGTCAGAATGCTTTCATATTTGGTATACAACATCTCTAGGGGTGTCAGATTCAAGTTTGTTCAAATCGGATCCCTAGGTCAATATTTGGGCCCGCTATGGTAGCCCAAATTTGAACTTAGTGCAATTCGAAGAAATTTCTTTACAATTTCTCTTCTTCAGATCCAACAGTCAGAATGCTTTCATATTCGGTACACAACATCTCTAGGGAAGTCAGATTTAACTGTGTTCAAATCAAGAGCCTGGGTTAATATTTGGGCTTTCTATGGGAGCCGGAATTGGCCATTTTGCTGAAGAATTAAAAATTTTGTATTCAGTACCCTCTAGAGGTACTAAGATTAATCCACATAGGTTGTATCAATGGGCTTCATAGGGGAGCTCTACATTTTACTTATGATCAACTGAAGAAAAGGCATGATGCCCAGATTATTTTTGTCACTCCTGATGGACTCAAGGATTGACAGGATTGACAGTGTAGCCTATGGAGATGGCTTGCTTGATGTAGACTCATTCTTGGACTCGGTTTAAATTGTGTTCTGTACAAGATGAGCGCTTCAGGCCCTGTGGGGCCTCTTGTTTATTCAATTAATAGGAGTTTACTCTATAACCTACTTTCAATTAGCAGGTCAAATTTGTACTGGAGGTATGGTAAATGGTTTTGTGTTGGGGAAATTATATTCAATTGACAGGGATATACAATTAAGAGATATCCAATTAAGTGGGCTCCTCTGTATTTATGAAATTTCAACCCACTGGTTAACTGGTAGAGTGCTAAATTATTTTTGGCTGTCAAAATTTGTTCAAATATCTTTGCCTTGTTACAGTTTATGGGAGATTGCCTATAGGCACTCTCCCATAAATTTTAACAAGACAAGTCCTTACAGACCAAAAGACCAAATAATATTAATTCATGGGGGAGATGCCTGAGAAACAAGATTTTGTTTTAAAGGCGTTTTGCAAATATGTGTTAAATAGCTGTGTAACTGAATTACCTTATAATCTTTGTATTTTCAGGGTAGTCCTGGGCGATCTCCTCCTTTCAAAATTTCTCTAGGTGGAAGCACTCCTCAAATTATCAGCTCTCCACCACCTCTTCAGAAGCAACATTCTGGGCCTCAGCATTCTCAGTTACTGGCGCAACACCTGTCGCAGCCACCACCACTAATATCACAGCCGCACCGGCCTCCAGTTCCACCACAAGAACATCAACAATATGCACAGAACTCACAGAATTTCCAGGAACAACCATTTTCTAGTCTTCCAATATCAGTCATCCAACCACGTCCTATGTCTCCAATTGAAGGTGCGTATTGTTTTGTTTTTTTTAGTCTTCTACCTTTTGAGCCGAGGTAAATGTGTAATTTAACCCTTTATCTAAGGCTTAAAAAAGCTAAAAATCTGTTTCTCTGACCCTCCTGCATTGTCCTTTTGGCTGCCATATCCCCTCTTTTTATAACCAATGCAAACTTAAAAAATAAAAATTGAACGGTTTATGTCTGATATTTTACTCAAGTTAATAAAATTGATAAATTTGTCCCTTGATTGCAGGAAGGCCAAACCCCTACCAATGGGTTGGCCATACCCATTCCACCTCAGGCCAACAGTATTCCCCTCCCATTGGTGGGGGTTATCGCACCCCCAAGAAAATTTTGAAAATTCAATACCCTGAGAGTAAATCTGGGACCCTCTGGCACTTTAATTTTCCCATTTTGAGGGGGTGGGGGGGGGCACTAATTTTTAATAAAGGGGGGGGGGGGATTTTTGACTTGAAGGCAGTGTCACCACATTAACTTGAACAAACATCCAATTTTTACCAAATTTAGTTTATGGGTTCTACTTGTGAATGTCTTGGATGAATGGCCGCATGATAACCTGAACAAACGTGATCCAATTTTTACCAGATTTGTTCTGTGGGTTCTACTCAGGAATGTCATGGATAAGTTAAAAAATCACTCCTTCCCCGAGCGAGTGTCGGGAAGTGATGCAATGCTTGTTTACTGTGGTAAAGAAGCACTATTTTACTGGTAAAATAGGACCCTGTAACAAATGCCTGGGGTGGAAGTCCTCTAAAATGGGTAACATTTATATAAACGATTGGCTGGACTTGACTTTATATCCATGATGCGGTCACAATTAGCCATTGTTCAGAAATATGTGACCTTAAACACCAATAAATATATAAAATTATTTCTGCCCGGGTTTTTTTTAGGAGTTGTTCCTCTTAGATTGTTTTCTTGTTTGAATTTTCCAACATTATCCGATTTTTGCAAAGCATGTCCTATGCCACATAAGATTGTTTACAAATTTTAGTAATTTCATTTGGTAGCACAGATTCCTTTTTATTCACCATAACTCGACTCCAGCATCTCTGTTGTAAAGAACTTGTTGGCATTTTGTAGTGGATAAAACAAAGTTATTACTTCAATTTTTCTGGGCAACTACTTTTGAGTTGGACCTACCGATTGTACTCTTTGGATCCAACTCATTGAAAATATTATCAACTCTTTTAACCCAGTTTTCCTCAACTTTTGCATCAAGTCAAAGTTGGTAGTCCATGGGGAAATGACACAATAAACACCTAACTGGACAGTGGGATTAGTGATAATGTAATCCTACATATCCCTATTGGACTGTAGGATAAACCCTTAAAGGCCTAATTATACCCCCCCCCCCCCCCCCTCCCCCACAACAAGTTTTTTTGGGGGAATCATCTCTGTCCATCTGTCCTCCTTCTGTCTGTCTGTCCATCCATTCGTCTGTAGACATTGGTTTGTCTGGAGATTTTCTCTGATGTTTATAGTCCAATCCATTTGAAACTTGGTATGCTTATTCACCACTATAGGAACCTGTGCACCTGCAATTATAGTTCGACCGTGCATCTGCGATTATAGTTCCAATCAGATTATTTGCACCCAAAGTTATGCTCCTTTTTCAACTAAGAATAAATTGCTGCTAGGTCAAAATTCTGTTCGGAGATTTTCTCTGATGTTTATATGCCAATCCCATCGAAACTTGGTATGCTTGTTCACCACCATGGGAACCTGTGCACCTGTGATTATAGTTCCGGTTGGAGTATTTTTGCCATAGTTATGCCCTTTTCCGACTTATTCAATGCAGCGGAGGTATTGATAGGTCCCTTCCAACATGAGGTGACCCTGGCTCTCAAAAATGTCATTAAACCCCAATAAATATATATTGATAGGCCCATCCATGGGGGACATTAATACCTCTAGTTTGACTTTGGTAACCTGTTACTGCAGCAGAACAGCTTTCTCTCTAGGTTAATTTATAAGTGACAATCCAAGTATTTTGGCAGTGGTGAAGACCTGCCTAAAAACAACTGTAAAGCCATAGAATGGGCAGTTTGTCAGACAAGCTAGAAAATAAGCAGACTGTCATCTGGAAAATGAAGTACCCAGAGGGTGAATTTAGTGATGCTACCCTGCACAGCAGGGTAGCATCACTAAATTTACCCTCTGTGAACCTCAATCTGAATCAGCATCTCAAAACTAAACAGAAAGAGGTACTCAGAGGATAAATTGGCCCACTGTATGGGATAGCATCATCAAATTCACCCTCTGGGGACCTCATTCTGCAAATGTCAGACTGCTTATCTTCAGGCCTGTTGTCAAAGTGTAGCAAATGTGTATAAAAATCTCCATGCCCCAAGGGTTAAATTATTACTGATTCTCCCCACGGATACAACGTAGACTTCCTCTTTATTCTGTATACAGTGGTGTATGAGGGTTGAATGGGTTCAGCCCCATTCAACAAACAATCTGCTGCTGGCAGTAACAACCCCCCCCCCCCCCCTCTCTATGTTTAGCTCCATTCAACAAACAAGCTGCTGCTGGCAGTGACACCCCCCCCCCCCCTCTCTCTCTCTCTCCACCCACCCCCTCCATCCCTGATTTTCATAAAATGTGTTTAACCCTTTGGCGATTCGCTTACAATAATTTTTTTAAAAGTAACAACAAAACCATATCATGTAACTTCTCATTGGAACAAGCCCATCGAGCTCATTCCAGTGAGGGGTCACATGATATTATTTTGTTGAAAGTTTTGAAAAATGTGAAAAAATAGTATTAAAATAATAAAGTTTGATATCGTGTGCATTAGGTAATGGGTTAAAATCATTTGTTTTCCATAATCGTTGTTGTTTGTAATGCTTGCAACAATCAGGATCATATTGCATAAGATATTAAATTGTTTGGAATTTAGTTTTGCTAAAGTAATAGTGCATGTTTTCGGTCTTTTTGGTTCACAAGAGTTTACTAATGTATATATTTTTTTAGGCCTAAAAAGTTAAAAATCTGTTTCTCAGGCCCTCCCAAATGGTCCTTTGGCTGCCTCATGCTCTCTTTTTATAACCAATGCAAACTTAAAAAAAACAATAATTAAATGGTTTATGTCTGATATTTTACCCAAGTTAATAAAATTGATAAATTTGTCCCTTGACTGCAACAAGGCTGTGCATTGCCTTTGCATCGCAAAGCCTTCTTGCACTCAAGGGATGAAATACACCACCACCGGCCCATGCTATTCTGTAGATTATGAGTCCTAAATCATATAACAAACCAAGAACATGAACATTTGATGGCAAAGAAATAATTACAAAAATAAAATACCTCCCCCCCCCCCCCTCCCCTCCTCACCTCCCACCCACATGCAGTTTTACAAAAAATAGACTGAGAAACAGAAGATCTACTTTGTGGGGCCTTAGTTGTGTTTATTTTTTATGGTTTCTATGTGGAAACTGATATTTGCATGCTCTAGGCCTCTACATGAGAGACGAGCAATGGCTTTGCATGCCTTGTTCTCACCCAATTCTTTTTTATGGCAAGTTCCTCTTTGCTTGTCTTCAGAAAATTGAGAAACATTAACTCGACATTCCAAACAATGAACATGACAAGTGTCTCATGTTATACGGTGATCGTACAAATACAATCAAAAGTGGAAATGATGTTGAGCAATGTTTGGATAGATTAAACATTGCGAGTGAGAGAATGTTGACTTTATGATATATCGATAGGTTATACCCCAATATTTTCTTTGTTCCGTTGGTTATGATTCTCATATCTTTCCAACTAAATCTATAAGTACACCATACCCTACCCCAATGGACACATAAGTGTCCTAATGACAAATGGCTGAGGGTATGTTCATGTTAAAATTGCACCCGAACCGAGGCATCTGTGAAAATTCAATTCAAAATTCGATTTGAAAGTCAACAAATCTTGAATCAGCTCTTGTACACTGTATCCAGGAAGGCTGTTCAACACTTGCCATAGGTTGTACACAGTGCTTAAATTTTTGGTAATTAGTCCTATTCCCCACGGGAACCCCGGGAAGTGAAGCAGTGCCTGTTCATTGTGGTAAACAGGCTCTGTTTTACTGGTAAAATAGGACCCAGTCACCAATGCTTGGGAGGTGCAAACCCTCTCTAAAATGGGCAACATGGCTTATCAACGCCCACCCCTGGTCTTGAGTTGATACTCATGTTGTGGTCATGATTAGCCATTGAGCAAAAATATGTAACCTTAAACACCAATAAATATAAATAAATAAATTATTCCTATAATGACTGTTTGGAATCAAATATTATTGCGTCTATGGAAATATTACCCACCTGTGGAAAGTGGCCAGTCCATGACGGCTGTACTGTACATGCAATGTGACAAAATCGGAGAGGAACCACATCTCTCTCTGATCTCTGTATTGTTCCTTGAGTGCAACAAGGAACCCTCCGTAATGCTTTAGCATTGCAGAGGGTGCCTTGTAGCACTTAAGGGATGATATACATCTAGCTAGTTCTGTTTTGGGGGTGCGGTGGCTCAGTAGGTAGAGGTGAAGGCTGCAAGCCGAGAGGTCCTCGGTTTGAATCCCACTTGCCGCAAACACATTGTGTCCTTGGGCAAGACACTTCACCCCCATTGCCCACATGGGGCATGGTGATGCTGTGTACTAAGGCGTACTGCACGTCGATGGTGCACCTGTCTTCAACCAATGCTAACCCTGCTTGTGTGGAGTTAGTATGTTGGGGAGCTGACAGTTGCTCGCCGTTGCTCGGTGGTTCTCTCCGGGTACTCCGGCTTCCTCCACCCGTAAAACTGTCGTGCTCATGATTTGCCATTGTGCAGAAATATGTGACCTTAAAACACCAATAAATAATAATAATAATAATAATAAATTATCCATAAATCAGGTCCTAAGGGCTGAAATTCTTTGTGATGCTCATTGTATTGTAAGTTAAGTTCAAATAAAAGTATAATAGTTCTTGAAAATAGTGGTCAGAGTCCTTAAAAAGTACTTAAATAGTGCTTGAATTTGATTGTCAGATCAGTGGGAACCTTGTGGTTGCAGTGGAAAATATAGACAAACCATGGTCATCCCATTGCATGCGCACCAAAAAATAGAGACTAGTGAGAACACATACCTTGACTGATGTACAGTTGGGGGTGCGGTTGCATTGCGGTAACCGGTTCTCGTCAGATCACCGAAGTTAATGTCGAACCCTGTTAATCATTGGATGGGTGACCATCTGCACGATCAATTCGGACTCCCGCATTGTGTCTTCGTGCAAGGCACTTAACCCTGATTGTCCACATGGGGGCACGATGATGCCATGTACTAAGGCATACTGCATGTCGATGGTACGCATGTCTTCAACCAATCTAACCCTGCCTGTATTGCAGTGCGGAGTTACGATGTTGGGGAGATGGCAGCTGCTCATCGCTGCTCGGTGGTTCTCTTTGGGTACTCCGGCTTCCTCCACCCGTAAAACTGTCAAGGTCATGATTAGCCATTGTGCATATATATAAGTATATGACTTTAAACAACTTAAATAAATAGATGATGTACAATTAACAAGCTATTGTTATATAGAATATGTTTTCATTTTTGGAATTCAGTAAAAATATTTTCCACAATTCATTCAAATGAGGGGTCAAAAGCTGAGTTTGAACACTTTTAGCTCACCTGACTGAAAGTCAGGATGAGCTATAATGATCACTAACCGTCCGTCGTCCAGTGTCCCTCGTCCATTGTTTTGTCATCCGTCGTCCATGAACATGGTGTTTGCACCTGCCCCTCCTAAACCGCTGAATCAGTTTTAGTTATTTGGAGGTGATTGCTTATTCTGACATCGCATTTTGTTTTTTTTTTCGAATCAACTTTCTCAGCCTCAAAGGGAGGGGGTCTAGGAAAATCCATCAAAATTCTTACAAAATATTCTTCTCATGAACCAGTACTTACAATAACTTATATTTGGTATGGAGCTTCCTTTTGAGGTGTAGAATCAAGTTTGTTCAAACGAAGTTTGTGGATCAATATGTGCTTTTGTAATGGGAGGGGCAAGATTTTTGGCCCTGCCCCAAATTCTATTTTCTGAACTGATGGTCTGATTTGGGGGGTCACATTCTAATTTGTCAAAATCGAATCCCTGGTTTCATATTTGGACTTCCTATATGAGCCCAAATTCTGACTTGGTGCAATATGATGGAATTTCTTGAAAAATATTCTTCTTCAGATTTAGAATCCTTTCATATTTGGTATACAACATCTCTGGGTGGGTCAGATTCAAGTTTGTTCAAATCGGGTCCCTGTGTTAATATTTGGGCTTCCTATTTTTAAAATTTTAACTTAGTGCAATATGAGGGAATATCTTTGAAAGTCGTCTTCTCTAGAACCATCTCTTAGAATGTTTTGATATTTGGTATGCAACATCTCTAGGGGGTCAGATTCAAATTTGTTCAAATCAAGTCCCTGAGGTAATATTTGGGGGTTTTTTTATGGGAGCCTAATATTTGGGGTTTTTATGGGAGCCTGAATTTAGTGCAATATGAGGGAATTTCTTTAAAAATCACCTTCTCCAGATCCACCAGTCAGAATGATTTCATATTTAGTATATAATAAGTTGGGTCCCTGGGTAAATATTTGGGCTCGAATATTAGCTAAGTGCAGTATGAGAAAATCTCATCACTCTCCGGCCGTCGTCCGTCAGCACCATGTTTTGGTCTTCTCCAAAACCACTGGGCCAATTGAAGTGAAAGTTTGTGTGAGTGATGGTCCCGAAGGAGCATTGCATTTTTGTTCAACTCAACATGCCCAGACACATAGGGAGGGGATGGGGAAAATGCTCCAAAATATTTCAAAAATCTTCTCATAAACCAGTGGGTACAATGACTTGATATTTGTTTTGGAGTTTCCTTTTGAGGTGTAGAATCAAATTTGTTCAAACAAAGTTTGTGAAGCAGTATGTGGCTTTGTAATGGGAGGGGTAAGATTTTAATTTTCTGAACCGATGATCCGATTTAAACCAAATTTGATATGTGGTATTATTGGGTCATAAGTACTTGACGCAGGAAAAAAAAAATTCACGCATCCCCATGGAAATCCCAGGAGCTAAAAATAGAAATATTTTCAAACTCCCATATTTCCCAAACCACACAGAACAGAGAGCTGTTATTTAGTATGAAGCATCTTTAGAACCTGTAGAATTGATTGGTAAAAAAAAATTGCCATCGGTTATGTTAGGGTGTTCTGTAGAGGGCATCAAAAAAATGAGGAGTCAGTATATTTGCAAAAATTTTTAAAAATCTTTTCTCCAGAACCAATGGTCAGATATCTTTTGATATTCGGTATTCAGCATTCATAGCGGGGTCAGATACAATTTTGTTGAAATAAAGCCCATTGGTTCATTTTTGGGCTTAATACAGGAGCCCAAATTTTTAACTTAGGGCAATATGGGGAATATTCTTTAAAAATCTTCTTCAGAACCACCAGTCAGAATCTTTTAATGTTTGTTATACATCATTGTTATGAGGGTCAGATTCAAGCTTGTTCAAGCCAAGTCTGTAGATTAATATTTGGACTTCCTATGGAAGCCCAAATATTAACTTAGTTCAATATAGGGGATAATATTTAAATATCTTCTTCAGATCCACCAGTCAGAATGCTTTCATATTTGGTGTACAACATCTCTGGGGGGGTCAGATTCAAGTTTATTCAAATCGGGTTCCTAGGTATATATTTGGGCTCACTATGGTACCCCAAATTTTAACTTAGTGCAATATGAGGAAATTTCTTTAAAAATCTTCTTCAGATCCACCAGATGGAATGCTTTCGTATTTGGTATACAACATCTCTCGGTGGGTCAGATTCAAGTTTGTTCAATTCGAGTGCCTGGGTTAATATTTGTGCTCCATATGGGAACCTGAAATTTAACTTGCTACAATATGAGGGAATTTCTTCAAAAGTCTTCAGATTCACCTGTCAGAATTCTTTCATATTTGGTTTACAACATCTCTAGGGGAGTCAGATTCAAGTTTGTTCAAATTGCTTCCCTGGGTTAATATTTGGGCTCCCTATGGTAGCCCGAATTTTAACTTATTGCAATATGAGGAAATTTCTTCAAAAATCTTCTTCAGATTCACCTGTCAGAATCCTTTCATATTTGGCTTACAACATCTCCAGGGGAGTCAGATTCAAGTTTGTTCAAATCGGGTCCATAGGTTAATGTTTCGGATCACTATGGAAGCCCAAATTTTAACTTAGTGCAATATGAAGAAATTTCTTTCAACTTCTTCAGATCCACCTGTCAGAATGCTTTCATATTTGGTATACAACATCTCTAGGGAAGTCAGATTCAACTTTGTTCCAATCGAGAGCCTGGGTTAATATTTGTGCTCTCTATGGGAGCAGGAATTGGCCATGTTGCTGAACAATTAGAAATTTTGTTTTCAGTATCCACATATTAATCCACATAGGTTGTATCAAGGGGCTTCATAGGGGAGCTCCACAATTTACGTTATGATCAACTGTGTTTGTCCAATGCACGTTTACAGTGGTAGAAAAGTTCTGTTTCACTGGTATAATGGTATAATGAGACTAACAATGCCTGAAGTGGGCACCACAATTACAAATAATTGACTAAACTGGACTTTATGCTTGTGTTATGGTTGGCCACAGAAGCTGAAATTGCCCCTGACTCAAAAAAAGTTATGTTACAGTAATGCCTATGTAATTTCTTTATTGTCAGCCGGACCTACTCATGATGGTATTTTAAGGGCACTTGTTCTGAAGTCGTAAAAGTTGGCAAAATGGTCTGGAATAGGTCATGTTCAAGCCAGAAAATAAGCAGACTGTCATCTGCAAAATGAGGTCCCCAGAGGGTGAATTTAGTGATGCTACCCTGCATTGCAGGGTAGCATCACTAAATTCACCCTTTGTGGACCTCAATCTGAATCAGGGTCTCAAAACTAAACAGAAAGAGGTACTCAGTAGATAAATTGGCCCACTACATGAAATAGCATCATCAAATTCACCCTTTGGGGACCTCATTCTGCAAATGTCAGGCTGCTTATTTTCTGGCCTGTTCATGTTTAATAGTTTTGTAAGATACAGGTAGATTCTAATAGTTAGATATAGATATTATAGTTTGTAGATAATTGCAGTTGGAGACCTTGCTAATTTATGTACATTTTTCAACAGATAAAATGGATGTTGATCCACCATCAAGGCCTGTTACACATTCGTCATTGCCTCGTCAACCTAGTCGCCCTACTGGATTGGCAACAGCCAAACCACAGGCCAAAACAACCAGTAAGTTTATTTTTTCCTCGCTTTCAGCAAGCCTGTCTATAAGGTGATATCACCAGATTCCTCTGAAAAACTCCTTTGGTTTTCATTTCAGTTCAGTTTGTACCTGTATTGAGGAGAGATAGCAAATGAGTAATTTTTTTTGTACCAAATTTATAAAGCAAATTTTCTGAATTTGATTTGAACAGAGGTTTACTTAGGCTCAAATCGAATTCATTGGGTGAGGTTTATTAATTCTGATAAAACTGAAGAATAGGAGACGAGACTGCAATTTATTCTAAAAATACCTGACCACCTAATCTTTTGGATAGAGATTTTTAAAAAACTTGACCTTTAGTTTAATGAAGTCTTTGTGCAGGTGGGTGGGCAGATGGGCAGGTCAGCATATGGGTGGTCATAACCTTTCTTGTCAGCATGATAACTTGAACAGATATCAATGGATTTGGTCAGTATTTGATAAAAAAAATATTCAATAAACTGGAATATTCAATTAACTGGTTGAGGGCTAGATTATATTTAGTGGTCTGAATTTGTCCATCAGAAATTTTGTTTTATCACAAAACATTATTTGCACTGACTGAATGCAAAACATGAGTGAGGAAATGCTGGCTTTTTAACTTTGTACTCTTATTTTTTGAAAGCCCAGATAGTGGCTTCCTGCACTCAACCAGTTAACCATAATTGATAATTTTACCCCATTCTGGAAACAAATTGAGTATTTATTCCATTGTATCCTTCTGGACAGCTCAGTGAGCTCTGTCAGATATGATAAAACTGAATAGATATATTGGAAATACTGCAGCCAAATAGGTCCACAATTATTGTGAGTTTGGGAGTTGTTCAGAGAATTTGGGGTTGGCTGTGGTTTGTTATGTGAATGAGTTTGAAAACTGGTACAGTTTGTCCAATCTGAGTGGAGTTATTGCCCTTAATTAGTCAATTTTGCCTGTTTTCACCTCATTAGCATGATAACGTGAACAACTATCAATGGATAGTGTTGTACAGCAATTGCTGCCCTGCCACCTGCTGCTAACAAAAATGGTGAAACTTGGGGAGTAATGCATCTCTTCCACCCTCCCGTATGAAAACAGATAAAATACTAATAAATATGATAGTTTTTAACCTAAAAATGTTATTGCTCAATAATACTATGACGTCATTGTACACCAATATTACACATGTTATATATCATGGAATTTAGAACAGGCCTTTAAATTCTTCCCAACTAACGACGGTAAACGTTGCGCCCAAATATGATAAATGTGCCCAAATTAAGCCGAGTTTGAAACTTTTTCCAAAGTTTTGTAGTGTTTCGGCAATATATAGTTTGGCCAGGTTTCCCCAATGCTTGCAATGTAGCTTAGAGCTTACTTTTGACTCAATGTAAGAGATTAATAATTTTTTAGAAAACCCACAGGGTTTGCCACAGAAAAGCAATCGGCGTCGACAGTGTCATACCACACTGTCAACAGCGATTGCTTTTCTGTGGCGAATTCTATATGATCATGCACTTGAAGCTTGAGATCGATTATATTGATGTATGTGGCATTTCTCAGTAAACGCCTTGCATAATTTACATTCAAATAGGACTTTGGTTTGACAGTGGGAAACTAAGAAGCCTTCTCGAGTTAGTCGAGTAAACTTACGTCAAACGGTGGTGGGAACTAGTGATAATGGTGAAGACCTATAACAAGGGGGTTGTAAACTATCATTTTAAGATGGGGGACCTAAAACCCAAAACAGATGCCAAGAAGAAAATATCGGTGCTTTTTCTCCAACCATGCAGGCAACATCCATATTTGCCGTTGTGCCCAAATTAGTCTGATCTAAAGGTCTGATTTAGAAATAAGTTTTAATCACATTATTATATCACATCTATTGAGTATCAAAATCTCGGACCTTTCTAAAAAAGAGTAGAAAAATCTGTTTCTTTTTTTTATTAGCCTGTAACTTTCTTGATAATCCACCCAGCATATGTACAATGACATACTAGATGGTGTCACTTGTGTGCAAAGCACACTATAGTGTATCCCCGCATTTGCATCCTTGACTTTGTATGAACGCTTGATACAAAGAAGAAATGTATTATATGACACACTAAAATCATATTGAGTGGCACAGGTGACACAGCTTCGTGCGCACCTACAGACTCCACTGCAACATTTGAGCATGGTTTACATACATGTACCCTGGGAGCCTTTCGTCGGAAACGGTCTAAGAAAACATGAAAGTGGCAACGGTGGCACAGCCACGTGGCACCCCAAAAATCCGAAACCTTCATGCACATCTACAGACCCTACTGCAACATTTGAGTATAGTTTTAGCATTTCAAATTACATACTCTAGGAGCTTTTCACCAGAAACAGTCTAAGAAAACGCGAAAGCAAAACTGTGGCACCGCCACGTGGCGCCTGAAAAATCTGAAACCTTTGTACGCATCTACAGACCCTACTGCAACATTTGAGCATACGTTTAGCATTTCAAATTACATACCCTAGGAGCCTTTCACCGGAAACGGTCTAAGAAAACACAAAAGTGGCAACGGTGACACAGCCACATAGCCCCCCCCCCCCAAATCTGAAACCTTCCTGCACATTTACTGACTCTACTGCAACATCTCAGCATGGTTTTAGCGTTTCGAATTACATACTCAAGGAGCCTTTCGTCGGAAACGGTCTAAGAAAACACTAAAGTGGCAATGGTGGCACAGCCACGTGACACCTGAAAAATCCGAAATCTTCGTGCACATCTACAGACCCTACTGCAACATTTGAGCATGATTTTACCATTTCGAAATACATACTGTAGGAGCCTTTCACTAGAAATGGTCTAAGAGAACATGAAAGAGGAAATGGTGGCACAGCCACGTGGTACCTGAAAAATCTGAAACCTTTGTGCGCATCTACAGACCCTACTGCAACATTTGAGCATGGTTTTAGCATTTTGAATTACTTAACCTAGAAGCCTTTTGCTGGAAAGGGTCTAAGAACCCTACCCTAAGCACAGCCACTTGGCAGCTGAAAAATCCAAATCCTTCGTGCGCATCTACAGACCCCACTGAAACACTTGAGCATGGTTTTAGCGTTTCGAATTACATACCCAAGGCGCCTTTCCCCGGAAAGGGTCTCAGTAAACACAAAAGTGGCAACAGTGGCACAGCCACGTGGCACCCAAAAAATCTGAAACCTTCCAGCGCATCTACAGACCCTACTGCAACATTTGAGCATGGTTTTAGCGTTTCGAATTACATACCTAGGAGCCTTTCGCTGGAAACGGTCTAAGAAAACACGAAAGTGGCAATGGTGGCACCCCAAAAATCCGAAACCTTCGTGCGCATCTACATACCCTACTGCAACATTTGAGCATGGTTTTAGCATTTCCAATTACATACCCTAGGAGCCTTTCGCCGGAAACAGTCTAAGAAAACACGAAAGTGGCAACGGTGGCGCAGCCATGTGGCCGCTGAAAAATCTGAAACCTTTGTGCACATCTACAGACCCTACTGCAACATTTGAGCATGGTTTTAGCGTTTCGAATTACATACCCTACGAGCCTTTTGCCGGAAATGGTCTAAGAAAACATGAAAGTGGCAACGGTGGCACAGCCACATGGCACCAAAAAAATCCGAAACCTTCGTGCGCATCTACAGACTCTACTGCAACATCTGAGCATGCTTTTAGCATTTCAAATTACATACTCTAGGAGCCTTTGGAAATGGTCTAAGAAAACACGAAAGTGGAAACGGTGGCGCAGCCACGTGGCAGCTGAAAAATCCAAAACCTTCGTGCGCATCTACAGACCCCACTGCAACATTTGAGCATGGTTTTAGCGTTTCGAATTACATACCCTAGGAGCCTTTCATTGGAAACGGTCTAAGAAAACACGAAAGTGGCAACGGTGGCACAGCCACATGACACCTGAAAAATCTGAAACCTTTGTGCACATCTACAAATCATTTAGCTACACCCTAGTGCAGTTATAGAACTCTGAATTACATAGGTTGGGATTATTCGAAAGAAAAGAGAAAAATTAGCGCATTTTTCAAGTGGCTCCACAGAAGCCACCTGGTGGCGCAAAACTTTAAAAGTGGTATTTTTGGATTGCACAGACCCTATTGAACAACTGTAGAAAGTTACAGCGTTTCGAATTACAAAACCGGATGTACGGACGGAGATCACGACAATATCCCCGCATTTTTTAAAATGCGGGGATAAAAATCGATTGGAGACACACACAGGAGCCGTATCTCTTTCATTTCTACATAAAGGTCATGAACTGGAATTCCTAGAATTTCAGTTATCTCATAATTTTGTCACATGAACCACTCTCATTCTGAAGGATTCCCCAAGAATGTTGACCAGTTAGTGGCACAGTTGATGTGACAGGCTATCGTAATGGTATGAACAGTAGCATGCAATAATAGTCCTTGAAATTGTTAACATAATTCTCAGATATCTGTACAAACCCTAATAATGCAACTAGGAAATTACCCAATTACTCATAGAGCTCCGCCAAAGAAGATTGAAGTGGTTAAATTTCTAGTTGAATTATGGGAAATATGTGCAGCTTTAAATTTTGATGTTCAGACACAAGTGTGCAGAGTGTTAACCCTCGACACAATGGAACGGTCAAAACTGGCCAGCGCTGTTCATAACATTACATGTACATCTCATTTAAAACTGACACCAGTATTGCTGATTGCTGTTATGTAACAAAAAATAGACTAATCAGCCTTATTGATTGAGCTGGAACTTTTTCTGGGTGACCACAGTGATTACTTAAACAAAAACAAATCAGATATAAACTTTACAATCTTCTCTCTCTCTCTCTCTCTCGTAACAAATTAACTGAATTGTTAGGTTGTAGGGTTATGTCATTAAACTAAGCATGATTGAAGGGATTAATTAAAGTGCATGTGGATTGAATTAACCACTACTTGCACAAGGTGTGAAATAACATTTGGGTGGCGCGACAAAGCAACAGAAGCTTTTATCCTCCAAATAAACATCTGTTTTAACACCTCTGCACATGACACGGTTGAGGAAAAACAAGACTTTTGCCATCAACATTTTCAATTATTTTTATTATTTTAGCCTAATCATAATTATAACCACATGTAGGTCACAAATTCAGTAGAAAACAATTATGTTTGTCTTATTCCATAATGACCAGCTTTGGATGAATCGGACGATTGACACACCTCTCCTCGGCTAAAAAACGTTATTCTGACGGCCAAAAAAATAACCTGATTTTTCATCCCAAAAGCCGGCAGAAGTCTCCATTTAATAACTGATTTCTAAATTTTCTTGGGTGGGTGGGTGGGGGTGGGGGGGCCTTCCCCACCAAAACCACTATCATCGCTCATACCTTTGGCATCTGCATCAGAGGCGTACAGAATATGATGTGCAGGTGCCACATAGCAGCGAGATGAGGGCTAGCACGAGAGGTGGCGCCCCCCCCCCCCCCCTCGTTGGATGGGCAACTTGCCTTCCCGTGGGAATAATTTTTGAAATTCAAGAAGAATAAAAAAACAGAATTTCCTTGACTCTCTCCGTGTGTGTCCATAATTTATAAGTTGTGAAAGGCATCAATAATTATGCCACATTACCACCAAGTAGAATCCGAATCCAAGACGAATCCCAACAAAACGAATTTGAAATGACTGCATAGCCCATTTATTTTGAGGTTCTGTGCAAAAATATATACGAGAAGGATATTTTGAAGTGGAATTTTATTTTTCAAGAAAAAAACCTACTTGTGATAATATGATACAGGTTGAAAAACTAAAAAAAATAACAATAGAGTAACAAAAGATCAAGGAGTTTACATCTTGTACCTGATAATATAATTATTTAGACTTTTTTTTTTTTATCAATTCGCGCGTTATTTATGCTTCATAAAATTGCAAGGAAAATTTTCCATTCATCAACAATAGGTTGTGGTAAGGTTCGGTTTTGAACTGCCAATTATCTTCTCAATTTTATAAAGCGTAAATTACATGGGGATGGAAATTATGATGAGGAATTTCCCCCATAGTTAATGAAAAAAGAAGTTTTCGTCCTGTCGGGATTCGTCTTGTCGGGATATTTCAGCCATTCAACTTGTTGGGATGACACCCCTCATACATCTTACAAGTATAAATATCTAGATATTAAAATTTCTTGCCTGATGTTCCCTATATGGGTTAACATGGTGGGGGGGGGGGGATTTTGTGGGGTGGGGCATGTGCCCCTCACCACCACCCCCTGGCTATGCAGGGACCGATCAGGACTATTTAAAATACACTCTAGCCTCGGAGCCTATTTTTTCAATTCATGCGCCAGATTTCAGTTTACGGAGTCACACTGCTGTTTGTAACACACACTGCAAGTATGTAATAGCTCTCATCATTTTCATTTAGTACACTATAGCAAACATTAATCTCCACTGTGGTTTCTGATCAAGTCTTGGCTGCCTGACTTGATCAGAAACCACAGTGAAGATTAAGGCTTGGTAATTAAGACTTGAAGTATTAACTTAAGCACTCTACAACAATGATAAATGATAATCATATATATAATACATGTAAGAGTGTCTCTCTCAATTATCCATCGAAAGAATATCAAAATATGATCTGAGAAGTTACTCGCCAACTGAGAAGCCTATTTCTGAGATTTAAGAGCCAGGTCCTGATGTTCCAGAACCAAATACGCACTGGTGCATGCCCAGGTCGGTCCCTGGCTATCCCACTGATTCATACCCATGATCACCGTAACAATCCCTAGAAAAAACATAGTAGGCCTAATGTGAGCACTACAGTGGAAATAAAGACAACATTCCCTTGCAGCTGGGGCTTCTTAATTTTTTAACATGTTTCCTTTTTATTAGCTCACCTGACTGAAAGTCAGGGTGAGCTTTTCTTATCACTCTCCGTCTGTCGTCCGTCGTCTGTCATCCGTCGTCCTGCTTGAAGGTGGTGTTTGAGCCTCTTTCTCCTAAACCACTGGCCACATTTTAATTAAATTTCATGTAAGTAGTGGTTATATAGGGGCATTTTGATTTTTATCCAAATTAGGTATCGGCTCATATTGAGCAGAGGTGTGGGGGGAAAAATGGCCAAATTTTTGGAAAATCTTCTTCTAATGAACCACCAGTAGCAGAGACTTGATATGTGGTATACAGAGTCCTTTTGAGGTTTAGAATCAAATTTGTTCAAGAGAAGTTTGTCGGGCATTATTTGCTTTCATTATGGGAGGGGCAAAAATTTTGGCCACGCATAAAATTTCTATTTTCAGAACCGTGAGTGATTTGAACCAAATTTGGTATGAGATAATAATGGGTCATAAATAGTTGATTGATGCAAAAAAAAAATTTCTCATTGCCCCGTGGCAACCTCGGGAGCTAAAAATAGGAAAAACCTTAAAACTGCCATATCACCAAAACTACACGTCGCAGAAAATTCTTATTTTGTTTAAAGCTTACTTTTATCCAGTAGAATAGAAAGGTTAAAAAAAATCCCTATCAGTTTGATCACAAGGGACTTTTTTCAGGACTTTGAAAAAGTGCTGAGTCAGCACTTTTTAACACTGTAGGCAATGGGAAAAAGATTAAAAAATCTTCTTCTCCAGATCCAGCAGGCAGAATCTTTTGATATTTGGTATGCAACATTGTAGGGTGGATCTGATTCAAGTTTGTTCAAATCGGCCCCCTGGGTTCATATTTGGGTTCAGTATAGGAGCCCAATTTCGAACTGTATTTCAGGCAAATTTCTTCAAAAATCTTCTTCTCCAGATCCAGCAGGCATAATCTTTGATATTTGGTATGCAACATTGTGGTTTTGATCTGATTCAAGTTTGTTCAAATCGGCTCCCAAGATTCATATTTGGGCTCACTGTAGAAGCTTGTATTCGAACTTAGTGCATTTCAGGCAAATTTCTTCAAAAATCTTCTTCTCCAGATCCAGCAGGCAGAATCTTTTGATATTTGGTATGCAACATTGTGGGGTGGATCTGATTCAAGTTTGTTCAAATCGGCCGCCTGGATTTATATTTGTGCTCACTATAGAAGCCCGAATTCGAACTTAGTGCATTTCAGGCAAATTTCTTAAAAAAACTTCTTCTCCAGATCCAGCAGGCAGAATCTTTTGATATTTGGTATGCAACATTGTGGGGTGGATCTGATTCAAGTTTGTTCAAATTGGCCCCCTGGGTTTATATTTGGGCTCAGTATAGAAGCTCGAATTCGAGCTTAGTGCATTTCAGGCAAATTTCTTAAAAAATCTTCTTCTCCAGATCCAGCAGGCAGAATCTTTTGATATTTGGTATGCAACATTGTGGGGTGGATCTGATTCAAGTTTGTTCAAATCGGCCGCCTGGATTTATATTTGTGCTCACTATAGAAGCCCGAATTCGAACTTAGTGCATTTCAGGCAAATTTCTTAAAAAAACTTCTTCTCCAGATCCAGCGGGCAGAATCTTTTGATATTTGGTATGCAACATTGTGGGGTGGATCTGATTCAAGTTTGTTCAAATTGGCCCCCTGGGTTTATATTTGGGCTCAGTATAGAAGCTCGAATTCGAGCTTAGTGCATTTCAGGCAAATTTCTTCAAAAATCTTCTCCAGATCCAGCAGGCAGAATCTTTTGATATTTGGTATGCAATATTGAGGGGTGGATCTGATTCAAGTTTGTTCAAATCGGCCCCCTGGATTCATATTTGGGCTCACTATAGAAGCTCGAATTCGAACTTAGTGCATTTCAGGCAAATTTCTTCAAAAATCTTCTCCAGATCCAGCAGGCAGAATCTTTTGATATTTGGTATGCAATATTGAGGGGTGGATCTGATTCAAGTTTGTTCAAATCGGCCCCCTGGATTCATATTTGGGCTCACTATAGAAGCTCGAATTCGAACTTAGTGCATTTCAGGCAAATTTCTTAAAAAATGTTCCTCTCCAGATCCAGCAGGCAGAATCTTTTGATATTTGATATACAACATTGTGGGGTGGATCTGATTCAAGTTTGTTCAAATCGGCTCTCTAGATTCATATTTGGGCTCACTATAGAAGCTCGAATTCAAACTTAGTGCATTTCAGGCAAATTTCTTTGAAAATCTTCTTCTCAAGATCCAGCAGGCAGAATCTTTTGATATTGGGTATGCACCATGCTTAGGGGGGTGAGATTCAAGTTTCTTCAAGCCTAGTCTCTAGGTCTATATTTGGACTCACTGTAGGAGCTTGAATTGTAACTTAGTTCAAAATGAGGAATTTTTAGTCGAGTTGTGACGAAGTCAAACTCGACTTATAGTTTGGTGAATGGCGGGCGGACGGATGGACGGACGGGGCGGGCGGGGCGGGCGTAAACAATTGGTTTCCGGATGATAACTTGATAGTGGTTCAACTCACATTCATTAAACTTCATACGTAGGTTGGTCTTGGTGGGAGGAAGAACCCTATTGATTTTGGACATGCTACGTCGAAGGTCAAGGTCACAGTGACCTTGAACGTAGTAAATCTTAAACAGTTGGTTTCCGGATGATAACTTGATAATGGTTCAACTCACATTCATGAAACTTCATAGGTAGATTGGCCTTGGTGAGGGGAAGAACACTATTGATTTTGGACTCGCTACGTCAAAGGTCAAGGTCAACGTGACCTTGAACATAGTAAATCGCAACAATTCCTTTCCGGATGATAACTTGATAGTAGTTCAACCTACATTCATGAAACTTCATAGGTGGGTTGGCCTTGGTGTGAGGAAGAACTCTATTGACCTTGTTTTGGACTCGCTAGGTGAAAGGTCAAGGTTACAGTGACCTTCAACATAGTAAATCGTAAACAATTGGTTTCCGGATGATAACTTGATAATGTTTTGACCCACGTTCATGAAACTTCATAGGTAGGTTGGCATCAGTGAGAGGAAGAAACGTATTTATTTTGGACTTGCTAGGTGAAAGGTCAAGGTCACAGTGACCTTCAACATACTAAATCGTAACCAATTGGTTTCCGGATGATAACTTGATAATGGTTTGACCCACATTCATGAAACTTCATAGGTGGGTTGGCCTTGGTGCGAGGAAGAACCCTATTTATTTTAGACTCACTAGGCCAAAGGCCAAGGTCACAGTGACCTTGAACATAATAAATCGTAAACAATTGGTTTCCAGATGATAATTTGCCAATGGTTCCACCTATATTCATGAAACTTCATAGGTAGGTTGGCATTGGTGCAAGAAAGAGTTCTATTTATTTTGGAATCACTGGGTCAAAGGTCAAGGTCATAGTGACCCTTCACATAGTAAATTGTAAACAATTGGTTTCGGGACGATAGGTTGATAATGATTAAACCCACTTTTGTGCTGTCACAACTCGACATTGGATCGGTGATCCTATCAGCATTTTCTTTAAAAATCTTCTTCTTCAGATCCAGCAGTCGGACTGTTTTGATATTTGGTGTGCAGCATCCTTAGGAAGGGGGGGGGGGGGGGGGGGGGGGGGGGTGAGGTGAGGTTCAAGTTTGTTAAAGCCAAGTCCCTGTGGGAGCCCAAATTATAACTTAGTCCAATATGAGGAATATTCTTTAAAAATCTTCTTTTTTTTTAGATCCACTGGTCAGAATCTTTGGATATTTGGTATAAGCTTTTCTTAGGAGGAGCAGATGCAACTTGTTGAAATCAGTTCTCTGGGTTGATATTTAGGCTACCATGTCAGGTGAGCGCCCTCAGGCTCCTTGGGGCCTCTTGTGTTTATTTGTTATACAACAACCTCTTCCTTTAAACCCACATCTACTGTATACCCATCTACATGTACATCCACCTATAGTGTATTTCAAACTGAGAAAAAATGCCAAGTACACGGCAATTGAAAATGCCTTAAAACATGCCTGGTTGGCTTCACACCAAGTTCACCGACATTTTACAGAATGAGGCTCGTGGGCAAGGGTGGCACTGCAGGAGATGGTCACCCCTCGTAAAACAGGCTTTTATCCCACTTACCTATCTCACCAACCTGCTTCCTTGAGTGTCCCCACTCAAATAAAAAAAATAAATCTATTAACCCCCCCCCCCCCCCCCCCCCACACACACACACACACACACACACACACACACACACATACACGTGATTTTTTTCATTGTTTTCAATAGTAAATCCAGAGAAGGGATATGGCCAGCAATAAAGAAGAAAAGAAAACTTTTATAGTTCGGGCCTCAGTTTCATTGGATGAGTATAAAGTGGAAGAAACAGTATTTATCCGCTCTCCTACATGCTAGCTTCATTGGCCATTTCTTGTAAAAAAATACAAATGAATGTTGTAACGTCATCGTAATGGAATAATGTTGTGTTTACAAACATATTTTTTGATTATTGGTTGAGTTTGCGATCAGGAGTTTATTTGCGTAACTATATTATATCGTTGCACCACTCACTGCTACCCGTTATTGCATGTCGTTGGCATTCTGTTTAAAGTCTGGTTTTCCCACTCCTCTTTTATTAGCCTCTATGGGTGGGTGGTGGACCCGTATATTACAGAGTGATCACAGGTGTTCCGAAGACAGGTTTTAAATGGAGCATACACGTAATGAAATTCACCATTCGGTTATTTTTTTTTTTTTAATTTTTGTCTCAAAAACATAGCTTTTGACCCCTCATTGGAACAAGCACATTGAGCTATGTTTTTGATGCAAAAAAAAAAGAATTTTGTTTGTAGGTGTCATCTGCCTTTTGTATTAGGTAAAGAGGTAAATCAGGCATAAAAAGGGTGTCTAAAGGGCATTCGTCTCTATCCTATACTGTATCCAGATTGTTTGCTGTCTCAATTCAGTGTTAAACAAGGTATTAACCCTTTACCCAATGCAGACAATATCAAAATTTATTATTTTAAATCCCCGCGGGTACCCCGGGAAGTTAAGCAGTGCCTGTTCACTGCGGTAGACAGGCTCTGTTTTGCTGGTAAAATAGGACCCAGTCACCAATGCTTGGGAGGTGCAAACCCTCTCTAAAATGGGCAACATGGCTTATTAACGCTCACCCCTGGTCTTGAGTTGATACTCATGTTGTGGTCATGATTAGCCATTGTGCAAAAATATATGACCTTAAACACCAATAAATAAATAAATAAATATTATTTTAAATATCATTTTTTCAAATTTTTCAAAACATTTCAACAAAATCATATCATGTGACCCCTTGTTGGAATGAGCTCGACGAGCTCGTTCCAATGCGGGGTCACGATATGGTTTTCTTGAAATTTCAAGAAAAATAATATTTTTTCAACCGCTGAATTTGCATATTACGTGGGCGGATGCGGGCGATTCGTTAGGTAAAGGGTTAATTGAAAATAGAATGTTTTCATTTTTGGAATTCACAAAAATATAAAAAATTCCACATTCCAGGATAAGAATTTCCATTAGTTCCTTGAATACTGCGCCCTATGTAACATTTTTAGAGCCTTAGTCAATGTATATTTTCTGGCATCTTATCACCTAATCCTGTGCAATACTTATGGTCAGCCAACCTATGTTAGCTTACAAACCAATGCACAGGATTAGTCACTCATTTCTTTCTGTTTATAAATAAGATCATCTCTATTTTTTGACGAACCCTCTGCATGCACCCCCTTACTGAATACATACAAATTGTCATGATAATGTGGGGGCGCGGTGGCTCAGTTGGTAGAGGTGCAGGCTGCAAGCCGAGAGGTCCTCGGTTCGAATCCCACCTGCGGCAACCGCGTTGTGTCCTTGGGCAAGACACTTCACCCCGATTGCCTACATGGGAGCACGATGACGCTGTGCACTGAGGCGTACTGCACGTCGATGGTGCGCGTGTCTTCAACCAATCTAACCCTGCCTGTGCTGCGGTGCAGAGTTCAGAGTTACGATGTTGGAGAGCTGACAGCTGCTCGGGTGTTCTCTCCGGGTACTCCGGCTTCCTCCACCCGTAAAACTGTCACGGTCACGATTAGCCATTGTGCATAAGTATGTGACCTTAAACACCAATAAATAAATAAATAATCATGATAATGTGCATGTCCTGTGATTTGTATCGGATTTGAGATGGTGTCCAGAATGGGATCTCAACGAGCCGGCTTTGCTGGCGAGTTGTGATCCCATTTTTGGACACCACCGAGAATCTGACACAAATCACAGGACATGCACATTATCATGATAATTCATTTATCTAACAATTCTGTCACATAAACAGATTAAATCTTAATCCTTTACCCAACGTAACGGCCAAAACCGGCCAATGCTATTCTAAAAAAATCGGCAATTAATTTTCATTATTTTTTTCATTTTTTGTCTCAAAAACATAGGTTATGACCCCTCGTTGGAACGAGCTCATCGAGCTCGTTCCAACGAGGGGTCATAACCTATGTTTTTGAGACAAAAAATGAACAAAATTAGTTATTCAAGAATTTTCTAAAAATAGTGTATGGCCATTTTGTGCATGGACTACTGAGATTGGTTTTCATTTGTGAAGCATTATATTTTTCCATTCGGATTTTTTGGCACAAGGCGCTTGACCAAGAATCTACAAAATTGAGTGAATTACAGTGTTAGAAGCTATTTGAAAATACAGCCGTTGTATATGTATTTTCAGTCGTTGATTTCCATCCTGCAACAGAAGCCATTTAAATTACTGTGTATAAAACATAACCTATGTTTTGGGAGCAAAAAATTAGTTATTCAAGAATTTTATTTGCAAGTGTTGTCTGCTTTTCATGTTAGATAAAGGGTTAAATCCCAATAAATAAAAGAAAACCCTGTCTTCTCTGTATGTATTATTTCAAATCATCAAAGCTGCATACGAAAATCTCTGATCACATATATCAACTGAATGTTTGAATTCAGTTCAAAATCAAACCTTAAACAAGCTTGAAAATAAGCAATCTGCCATTTGTGGAATGAGGTCTCCAGAGGGTGAATTTGTTGATGCTATCCCATACAGTGGGCCAATTTATCCTCAGAGCACCTCTTCCCATTTAAGGCTTGAGACCTTAATTCAGATTGAGGTTCACAGATGGTAGATTTAGTGATGCCACCCTGCTGTGCAGGGTAGCATCATCAAATTCTCCCACTGAGGACCTTATTCTGCAGATGACAGGCTGCTTATTTCTAGGATTGACCTCAAACACATAATTTGATTTGAACGGAAAATGTTTTGATTCACAGGACTCTTAAGATAAATGTGTATGAATCCTGTTTATATCTCCTCTCTTTATTTCAGTTCCAGTAAATGTTCCATTCACATTGCCTCCGTCAAAGACATCAATATCACCACCATTAACTGCACAAGGAAGACCAAACTTACCAGTGCCGGACTACCAGTCTCTATCACCACCAGTGATGATGATGCCTAGTCTTGACAAGCCTGCAAATGAACCTCCTAAATTTCTCTTCAGCGATGACGAATCATCCACACCTACAAGACCAAGTCCTGAACGACCGAGTCCAAAACCAGCTCCACCTGGTGCCACGATATGTGAGCTACTGTTTTGCATTTTAAAAAAATATTCTATATTTCCTTAAGCAGTTTAACCCTTTATCTAACATGAAAAGCAGACGACACTTGCAAAAAAATTTCTTGAATAAATTTTTTTCATTTTTGTCTAAAAAACATAGGTTATGACCCCTCATTGGAATGAGCTCAGTGAGCTCGTTCCAACGAGGGGTCATAACCTATGTTTTTGAGACAAAAAATGAAAAAATATTGAAAATTAATTGCCGATTTTTTAGAATAGAGCTGGCTGGTTTTTGGCCCTTACGTTGGGTAAATGGTTAAAAGATACAATTGTTTGGTTTGGTTATAATAATGTGATATAGAACCACTCCAGGATTATAATTTGCTGGATTAACCCATTACCTAATGTAATGACCAAAACCAGCTAGCAGTATTTATAAATCACCTTTGAAAGCTTATGACCCCTCATGGGAACAAGTTTTTGTTGATATCATTCCAATGGGGAGGGGCCCGGGGGGATGTCACAAGATTCATCTTTGAGGCAAAAAATCAAAAACTTTTATTATTCATGAAATTTTTTTTGCAAGTGTCATTTGCTATTGAAGTTGTATAAAGGATTGACTGAATACGGTATGTTAGGTCCATATTAAGGCAGTAAAAGTGATGAGCGATGGATTGGGGCCTTTAGTTGTTTTATTGTCCAGATCGATCCAATTGATTCAGATTATCTTGTACCATTTCATAATTTGTTCTCATGAAACTGAAGATTTTCCATTATGTTGCACATTATTATAAAGGGTTATAAGAACTTTTTTGATTTTTTTCACACATTACAGCATTTGCTTGTGCGTAAGTTTTCCGCTTTTGCTGAATTTCCATTTTTAGATCACCTACTTCTGAAAGAAGTGGTGAGCTATTGTCGTGACCTCGGACGTCAGCGTCGGCGTCCGGCGTGTCCAATATTGTAAGATTTAATGTTAAGGTTAATTTCTCAAAGATCAGTGGGCTCAGGCCTTTGATATTGCATATGTAGGTTGTAGGGGACTATCAGAACAATATTTAACCCTGATACTACGACTTTTTTCCAAATTTCACCTAAAATTTTCTGCCAAAACTTGTAAGAATTTGCGTTTAGGTGTTGTAAGAATTTGCGTTAAAGTCAGCTTTTGTGCAGATTGTGCTGCTTTAACTTCTCATTACTGTTGATTTTCATAATTCAATAACAACTGTAGGTATTAACCCTACTGTACGCAGAAATTTAACGGAAATTTTCTTTTTTTTCAGTCAAAATTTTCATGTTTTTCTCGGACTTTTAAGTTGTAAAACTTTGTAAACTTTATGTTTAGGTGAGTTGTGTTTCTATGTGTCTTTCCAGGCGATTAATATTCTACACTTGGGTTACTGAACTCCATTGCAGTAATATTTAACCCTCATTACATGCATATTTGAGGAATTTGAGGCTGATTTTCTGCCAAAACTTGTAAGAATTAGCATTTAGGTGTTGTAAGAATTTGCGTTAAAGTCAGCTTTTGTGCAGATTGTGGTGCCTTCACCTCTCATTACTGTTTATTTTCTCATTTCAATAACTACTTTAGGTATTAACCCTACTGTATGCAGAAATTTAACTGATTTCTTTTCTTTTTTTCAGTCACAATGTTCATGTTTTTCTCGGACTTACTCAATTTTAAGTTCTAAAAGTTTGTGTTAAGGTGAGTTCTGTTTCTATGTGTCTTTCCAGGCAATTGATATTGTACACATGGGTTACTGAACTACATTGCGGTAACGTTGCGCCCTCATTACATGCATATTTGAGGAATTTGAGGGGGATTTTGGGGACTTATATTCACTTTCTTTAAAAAAATTGTTTTTTAACTTTTTTTTTTATTTAATACTTTCTCATACTTGTTACTAGTAACATTAAGGCTTATTTTTTTAGTTGTTGATGTGATGAATTTTTGTTGGGACTTATAGTCACTTTCTTGAACCAATGTTTTTCCGCAACTCCTCTTTAACCAATGAATGTACTTCAATTACAATTTCAGTGATTCTTCATTACATAATGCCATTTTGCACCTCCTATTTTATTTTTTGATCTGATGTATTTTTATTAGCTCACCTACTTCTATTACAAGTGGTGAGCTTATATGATGACCTCGGGCGTCAGCGTCGGCATCCGGCGTGTCCAATATTGTAAGATTTAATGTTAAGGTTATTTTTTCAAAGATGACTGGCCTCAGGCCTTTTATATTGCATATGTACTGTTGATTTTCATATTTCAATAACAACTGTATATATTAACCCGACTGTATGCAGAAATTTAACTGCAATTTCTTCTTCTAAAATAAATTTATGAAAGCCTTTCCTAATTCTTATTTATGATTTAATATCTGGCCTCACAATTCATATTCTTAATCATAAACATTTCTAAAAGAAAAAAATGCTTTTATATCCAATGATTCTATGTTGAATTGATATATAATAAATGCAGAAATATAGACTTTCCAAAGCCATCACATAAACCACATTAATCATTTGATGCCTAGTTAATGATTTATATTAACTAAATATTAGGCATGTTACATTGGAACGACATTATCAAACGCGAATGTAGGTGAGCGTTGGGATGTAACATCCCTCTTGTTTATTCTGCCATCAGGTGAAATCATTCGCAGGCAATGTATTTTGTTTTAAACTTTTCAATGTATTTCATATTCCGAACATTCTGCAATTTCATCTTCGCTTGCAACCAGCTGCCATTTACAGGGCTTATATTTCGAGGAGAATCACTTCACGCAAAGATTCACGCAGCAAAACCAGTGAGAATCCATGTAGATTCTCGCTGCACCTCTGCTTGGATTCGCCGGAAAAGAATTGAGTGAATTTAAACCTTTAATTAACATAACAGCAGCAAATTAATCAGTACAAGGCTAACATGACCTCTAATATCCTGTACAAATATGGCTGTCATTGGAACTGGCTCATTGGGCCGGTTCCAATAACATCCATATTGGAAAGATTTTATTGGAAAATGTTTTTTTTTTAAAAAATTCAGTTGTTGTTTTAAAAATTAAAAAGCAGTGTTGGGTAAAGGGTTAACATGTGTTATCATTATATAATATGGGTTCAACCATGGTGGTCTCATGGGATCCTGGGACACTTGGATGGATTCTTGCAATCATTTTTGCGACAATCCAAACAGATTCTCCAAATTTAGATGAAATAAATGGCCCACCTTTGTGTTAAACACACATTTATTTTCTTGTTGGCTTTTTCTAGTAGCAACATTGAAGCAAGCAAGTTACTCTCAGGTTTCAAATAAACAAACATGAATATTCATTTTTTGGCGGGAGCATGGTGGCTCAGTCGTTATGGCATTGAACTTCAAACGGAGAGGTCCACCAGGGGTAACTGCATTGTGTCCTTGGACAAGCCACTTAATCCTGATTGTTCAGGTGGTGGCATGGTGGCACTCTGTACTAAGGATGTAATGCACGTCGATGGTGCTTTTGTCTTCAAAAATGCTAACCCTGCTTGTGTGGAGTCAGTACATTGGGGAGTCTGACAGTTGCTTGCTCTTGTTGAGTGGTTCTTCCAGGTATTCTGGCTTCCTCCACCTGGAGAACTGTCCAACATGAGGTGACCTTGGCTGCCAAAACTGTTGTTAAACTCCAATAAATAAATAAATCAATTTTTTAGAAGATTTTCCACCTTTTATGCTGATGTATTGAAAAATAATAAAAAGCCACTTTGGTGGCTTCATACACTATGCATTAGGTTATTATTTGCTGAGCAGTAGATAAAAAATGTTCATGTAAAATTGTTTTGTTAAAATTTATTGGAGAGCACCTCTTGGCATACTCCAATTAGTTATAACAAAACAATTATTTTTTTTTTTAAATTAGCTAAGTCTCCCCTTGCTGGTAGTGTGGCATCTTTGAAAGAAAATTGTCATGTTACAAATCCGTTTTGAAAAATAATTTTGCACTTTATTCAATTCATTCAGTTCTTATCACTGGCTTTTTATGATGAGGTTTTTTCATTTCCTGTTGTTTTTAGCTCACCTGGCCCAAAGGACCATGTGAGCCATTGCCATCACTTGGCGTTCATCGGTCATCGTTCGTCATTGTCTGTAAACTTTTCACATTTTCATCTTCTCCTCCGGAACTGCTGAGCCTATGTGAACCAAACTTGGCTGGAAAAGTCTATGGGAGGTGCTCTACCATTGATCTGTCAGATGAAAAACGTGGCCGCTAGAGGCATTCTTTGATTCTGATAGGTGGATTTTCAAAAATCTTCTCCTCTGAAACTACAAGGTAAATGTTTTGAAACTTCACATGAATGATGACTGGGACACCCACTACCAAAGGTCCTCATGTAATGTTGATCGGGTTGCAAACATGGCCGCAATTGTGGCTTATAGTTACTATAGAAACTCTATGGGAAATCATATTTTCATCGTCTTCTCTGGAACTACTGAGCCAATGTGAACCAAATGTGGCAGGAATTGTCTATGGGAGGTACTCTACAAACGATCCTCATTTTGTTCCCAGAGGCATTCTTTCATTCTGATTAGTGGATTTTAAAAAATCTTCTCCTCTGAGACCACGTGGTCAAATGTTTTGAAACTTCACATGATTGATGACTGGGACCCCCTCTACAAATGATACTCATTTTGTTCCTGTCGGGTTGAAAACATGGCCGCCAGAGGTATTCTTTGATTCTGATTGGATTTTGAAAAATCTCTGCTGAAACCACAAGGCCAAATGTTTCGAAACTTCACATGATTTATGACTCTGACACTTTTTACTAATGATACTCATGTAAGATTGATCGTGTTGCAAACATGGCCACAATTGCGGCTCATAGTTACCATGGAAACAGTGTAGGAAATCACATTTTTATCTTCTTATCTGAAACTTCTTGGCCAGTGTGAACCAAACTTGGCACAAATAATGTATAGAAAGTCATCTGAAAACTGTCATCATTCTGTTTTGCACAGACGAAGTAGCATGGCAGCCAGCTGCATTCTTTGATTTTGATTAGAATAACTGAGAAATATGCAGATCTTCCAGGTGTGCAATTACAGGCTCTTGAGAGCCTCTTGTTTTTTTTAACAAATTTGTTTAGATTGTGTATTGTACATACATTTGTTTTTTTAACAAATTTGTTTAGATTGTGTAATACATTTGTACATACATTTGTAACAAACATGAATATTCATTTTTTGGCGGGAGCATGGTGGCTCAGTCGTTATGGCATTGAACTTCAAACGGAGAGGTCCACCAGGGGTAACATTTACAAATGTATGTTTCACTTCATATTACCAATAATATATTTATTTTCCAGCCTCCAGTGGTGTTGGATTGACATTTGGTGTTGGTGCTGCTCCAAATAAGGGATCAGTGGATGTTCCTGGACCTCGCAAGTCAGATCCAAAAGCACATGCCTTAGCTCAAATGAAAAAGGTATTTTAAATTTTTTTTTATTACATAAGTGAAAATGGTAAAGATTTAACATCTATTGGCATAACGTCTCATGATCAAACTTACAGTTGAGTGTCGTTTTAAGAATTTAGCCCTTTACCCAACAAACAGGATATCAAAATTTACTTCTTTATCCCCCGCCGACAAAATTGGGAGAGGTATGTTGAAATGGTGTTTGTCCATCCATCCATCCATCCGTCTATCCATCCCTCACAAACTCTTGTCTGCTTAACTCCTACAATTTTCAGTGGATTTTTACGAAACTTGGTCTGAAGTACCAGTATCAAGTGTAGATGTGCATGTTGTCAGAAGTTTTCGATGCGACAAATTTTGCGTGGTTACAGCATTTGGAAATAGCAAAATTTCCATCACAAAGGCTTGTCCGCTTAACCCCTGCTACATTTTTAGCTCAACTTTGACATAGTCAAATTTGAGGTCATGCCATGGCCTGTCGTCCGCCTGTCAACAATTCAATATGGCTCGCGCTAGAGGACGTATTTATGAACCGATCTTTACAAAACCTCTTGGGTACCTTTGTTATCACCGTGGGAAGAGAACAAGTGTTTTGGGGTGCAGTGCAAAATTCAAGATGGCCACCGGCAGGCATTTTGTACCGAAATTAGTGCAATCAGTTTTTTGTACAGAACTTCTATATGAAGGTTGTGATTTGAATAAATTTTTGAATGAATGTTTAGTAACATGGAATACATCACATATTATAATACAGGTTGTTTTTTGTTTGTGCATAAATTATGCAAATTAGATGAACTTTGATTTATTCAGTGCCACTTGTACACAGTTAGTACACATGTCAATACGACTCGGGCTAGAGGCTGTATTTATGAACCGATCTTCATGAAACTTCTTGGGTACCTTTGTTATCACCTTGGAATGAGAACGAATGTTTTTGGGTGCGGTCCAAAATTTCAAGATGGCCGCTGGCTGCTAATTAGACAAACTTTGATTTGTTCAGTACTACTTACACACAGTAAGTGCACATTTCAATACGGCACTGGCTAGAGGCATCTAACTGTCAGCCACCTTTACAATACTTTACCTGTACATTTGTTACAGGCTACGGTCAGTATTTATGTACAGACCTTTACAATACTTAAACATGTACCTTTGTTATCAGGTCATTACCTAGATGTGTGTCCTTGCTGTGTCACATACTATACATGTACATGTCTTGCACAAGTTGAGCTACAGTGTCACTGACACTTTCATTTATTGGATTTTTATGAAACTTGGTCTCATGTGGTGAGAAATTTTCAGTGTGACAAATTTTGCTTGGTTACGGTCCTTGGTAATAGCAAAATTTCTGTCGCAAATGCTTGTTCCTATCATAACATTAAAGTTGACGAGGGATATTCTCTTGTTTCATTTTTTTTCAAATTTTTCAAACAATAATGTTCACAAAACCATATCATGTTACCTTGCATTGGAACAAGCTTTGCGGAATGTTTTGAAACTTTTTGTTCTTTCCAACAGCTAAATTTGTACATTACTCGTGTGGTTATGGCCGATTCATTAGGTAATGGGTTAAAGAAAGTGTCATTAAAATGAGTGAAGTCTATCATAGGAATGTTGAAGTCATGTTCAGTAATCAAATTTTTTCAATTTTATTTTTTTCTGTTGTTGCTTTTTCAAACTTTGAGTTTGAGAAATACATTTACTCAGTCTTTCGATTTTGGAAATGGGAGGCATGCTGTTTACTGCTCGCTATCATTTGAAGTGAAGCATGCTGTTGTTGAGTCCCGGCATCGGGATAATGTTTTCAAGAAAAACATAAATGAACATCTGCACACCATACACTCTACTGGTGCTCAGTAAGTAGGGATTCCCCAAATATTACCCGATTTTTCGAATGAGATTTTCACAGCAATAATCAAATTTATTTGAGTTCAGTATAATACATGAAATGCAATTTCAATGGCGCAATCGTAAGTCAATCAGATGATTCTCCATGGAATGCATGAGTGAAAAGACTGAGTAGCATAATAGCATTACTGGCCTTTGAAGTTTGTTGAATTATGTTGTTTACGTACCGATTCTCAGAAAGTGAAGTTTGAAGTTTTGTAATACAGTGGAGCCCACTTAACTGGATATCTCTTAATTGTATATCCCTGTTAATTGAATATAATTTTCAAACACAAAACCATTTACCATACTTTCAGTACAAATTTGATCTGTTAATTGCATAAGGGTTGTAGAGTAAACTGTTAATTGTATATAAATTTTTGTAATATGTCAAAAAAATTGCTGTGACACGCACCAAATTCCCCTTATTTATCAACCTTTTTGTCACATACATCCAATACAGACATTTATTCTATTATATCTTGTTTGACAGAGCTCGAAGAGCTGTGTCAAACAAGATATATTAGAATAAATGCTCAGTTTACCTCCAGAACACAGGAAACTGACCAAATCCCTGTTAATTGTATACTCCTGTTAATTGAATAATTTTCACTGGCAAAATGGATATTCAATTAAAAGGATTCTACTGTACTACAGTTTTTATAATTCACGGTGCATCTTTTCCTGCACATATTGTGTTATTTGGTCTATTTCCCATAAACAGATTTTAATCCTTTATAGAAAACACATATATCAAAATTTTTTATTTTAAATTTTTTCTCCCCAATTCCTAAAAAAATTTCAATAAAACCATACCATGTGATCCCTCACTAGAACAAGCTCGTCCCAATGAGGAGGTCACATGATATGCTTTTGTTGAATTTATAAGAAAGTTTTTATACTGCACAATTTGTATATTACACGATGGATGCAGCCAATTTGTTATAAAGGGTTAATACAGTGGAGCCCACTTAATTGGATATCTCTTAACTGATTAACCCTGTTAATTGAATATAATTTCCCAACACAAAACCCTTTACCATACCTCCAGTACAAATTTGACCTGTTAATTGAATATAGGTTATAGAGTGAACTCTGTTAATTGAATAAAAAATCTTGTAGCCTGTCACGAAATTACCCTGACTCACCCCAGTTTTCCTTTGTTTTTTTTACCTATTTGGCCTCAGTACATCCAATACAGGCATTTAATCTATTATATCTTGTTTGACAGAGCTCATGGAGCTCTGTCAAACAAGATATAATAGAATAAATGCTAAGTTTATCTCTAGAATACAGGAAAGTGACACAATCTCCTGTTAATTGAATAATTTTCACAGGCAAAATGGCTGTTCAATTAAAAGGGTTCCACTGTACCTTGGCAGGTGGAACTGAGGCATGATGTTGTCAACTCGTAAAAAGTAAGAATTGTAGGTGTGGTGGCATGCCATGGCAACAGCTCGTCTAAAAATCAGAAGACTGCCTTTGCTGAACAGCCTATTTATCAAACATGACTTGCAAGGAAAAGACTGCATTTGCTGCACACAGTATATACCAAACATGATCTCCAAGCAACACTTGGAATCCCCCGCGGGAACCCCAGGAAGTGAGGCAGTGCCTGTTCACTGTGGTAAACAGGCTCTGTTTTACTGGTAAAATAGGACCCAGTCATCAATGCTTGGGAGGTGCAAACTCTCTCTAAAATGAGCAACGTGGCTTATTAACGCTCACCCCTGGTCTTGAGTTGATACTCATGTTGTGGTCATGATTAGCCATTGTGCAAAAATATGTGACCTTAAACACTAATAAATAAATAAACACTTGGAATGTTAATTTCAAAACAACTTCTTGTTTCCAAAATACGACTAGTGACCCCTCAAAGGTCTGAGCCTAGTGCATTTATTTTGGTTAAGGCTTCATAAAGCTATGTTTATGGACTGGAGCATATGATTGTTTCTATTTATGACTTGTGTGATGCCAAAGTGCTAAAGCCACAGCCCATGGGATTTTTATGAAGAGAAATTTCTGGGAGAGGAGAGTAAAAGCATGGCAAATTTTTAAAAGGTTCTGTGTCTTTGAAACTTGGTACTAAGGGATTGCACCCAACTTCACTGGAATTCATAAAAATGAAAATCATTCAAAATTAGAGAACATTTTGAGGTTAGTTGAGTTTACAAATTTTAAATGATAAAAGTACAAGTACATTGAAAACTGGTGTTATTTATTTCTTCTTTTTTTTCACAGCAGCAGGATGTCAAGTTGAAAAATGTAGACTCATGGTCTAGTCTGGCAAACTTGCCTCAGGGATCAGGTTCAGCTAAAAAACCTACTCATGCAATGGACAGCTTTGAACTTTTCCGTAAACAAGCAAGGGAAAAAGAAGAGCGGGTAAGTTTTATATTCAGGCAAATCCCCACATCTAAATACCTGTGATTTATTTGTCATTTATTTCCTCATGCAGAAAATACACTTCTTGAAATTTGCTACCAAAAATTTACATAATTTGACATAAATGTACAAGGGATTACTCCATGATTTTGGTGTTGTAATTGGAGGATTTTCAATGGATTGGATAATGGATCTCCTTCAGTCTCGGGTTGTAAGACTTCATGTGTTTTGTCAGCCTCTACAATTACTGATCTTGTTGAAACTTACAGATTGTTGTATATATTTCAGCATGGATATTTTGTCTTCTGTACATTCTCATTCAAATACATAATTTGATTTTATAGGAAAAAGCTATGCGAGAACAAGCAGAGGTAGCAAAACGTAGTAAGGAAAATGCAGAAAGACAGCGCCAAAGACAAGAATTTGAGAAAAAACGGTAAGTGTATGCTTGAAACATACAAAAAAACTAAACTACCCGGTACTATTGACAGTTTGCCCGTTAACCCAACTTGCTTGTTTACCCTCTTGCAATGTTCATACATGTTTCTTACAGGGTTCATACAGGTTTATGGAAAGTCTTGGGAAAACAGTGAATTGAATTTCCAGGCCCTGTAAAAGTATGGAAAATTGATGACAAGGTTGATCACTTTGTACTGCAATAAAAACAAAGGTTCAAACATTGAGGGTTAGGTAAAATTTAAGATACATTTTTATATCCCACACAATGAAGTTGTAGGGGTATAATCTTTTTGACTGGTCCGCCTGTCAGTCCGTCAGTCAGTCCTACTTGTTTTCCGGACTTTTTTTCTACACGCTTCCAGATATTGAGCTGATGTTTGGTATGTGAGTCTAACGTGGTGGCGTACAGATCAAGTTTGCATTTTGTTCCGCTCCACTGATTTTTACCAAAATTATGGCCATTGGACGCTGAAAAATTCATCAAAATTACAGTTTTCCGGACTTTTTTTCTACACGCTTCCAGATATTGAGCTGATTTTTGGTATGTTAGTCTGACATGGTGGCCTACAGATCAAGTTTGCATTTTGTTCTGCTCCACTGATTTTTACTGAAATTACGGCCCTTGAACTTTGAAAATTTCATCAAAATTACAGTTTTGCGGACATTTTTCCTACACGCTTCCAGATATTGAGCTGATTTTTGGTATGTTAGTCTAACATGGTGGCCAACAGAACAAGTTTGCATTTTGTTCCTCTCCACTGATTTTTACCGAAATTACGGCCCTTGGACTCTGAAAAATGCATCAAAATTACAGTTTTCCAGACTTTTTTTCTACACGCTTCCAGATATTGAGCCGATTTTTTGGTATGTTTGTCTGACATGGTGTCCTATAGATCAAGTTTGCATTTTGTTCCGCTCCACTGATTTTTACCGAAATTACGGCCCTTGAACTTTGAAAAGTTCATCAAATATACAGTTTTGCGGACTTTTTTCCTACACACTTCCAGATATTGAGCTGATTTTTGGTATGTTAGTCTGACATGGTGGCCTACAGATCAAGTTTGCATTTTGTTCTGCTCCACTGATTTTTACTGAAATTACGGCCCTTGAACTTTGAAAATTTCATCAAAATTACAGTTTTGCGGACATTTTTCCTACACGCTTCCAGATATTGAGCTGATTTTTGGTATGTTAGTCTAACATGGTGGCCAACAGAACAGGTTTGCATTTTGTTCCGCTCCACTGATTTTTACCGAAATTACGGCTCTTGGACTCTGAAAAATGCATCAAAATTACAGTTTTCCAGACTTTTTTTCTACACGCTTCCAGATATTGAGCTGATTTTTTGGTATGTTTGTCTGACATGGTGTCCTATAGATCAAGTTTGCATTTTGTTCCGCTCCACTGATTTTTACCGAAATTACGGCCCTTGAACTTTGAAAAGTTCATCAAATATACAGTTTTGCGGACTTTTTTCCTACAAACTTCCAGATATTGAGCTGATTTTGGGTATGTTAGTCATGGTGGCCTAGAGAACAATACTGTTGAAACTACAGAACACTGTTTTCTGAAGTATTCCTAGAATCTATGTTTATTGTGTTGCCGCCCCACGAAGTGGGGAGCGACATATAGGGATTACTTTTGTCGTCTTGCGTCGTCCACGTCACACTTTCTCTTATCCGCCACTCCTCTTTAACCTATGAATGGATTTTGATGAAACTTTCATTGATTCTTTATCACGTAATGGCATTGTGCACCTCCTATTTTATTTTTTGATCCGCTGTATTTTTTCCAGAGTTATGCCCCTTTTCCACTTAGAATTCTGTCTGAAATATTAAAATATAGTGCAGGCGACACACGTCTTCCATGGAAGACTCACATCTAAGTTTTTTAAAAAAATGATTAGAGCTTGAAATATCGGGGCGCATGGGGTATGTGAGCATGCTCACTAAGGTTCTACATTTTTTTAACAGTGAAATTTACTGGGGTGGGTGGGGGGGGGGAATCCTCTTGGTTTTCTGGACAGTGAAAATCACGTTTTTTCAACAGCATGTTTCAAAAATCCAAATTCTGTCTCACTAACAGTAATTATTAACTGTTACTTGAATGGCCTTGAATGACCTGGATAGTAATAAACAGTACACAATTTACCTTACCTTTCCTGATCATGCTGGTACAAATCTTTGATGTGTCCAACCTGTGACAGTGTGACTGTCACTTATACACTGACTGGAACAACTCCGAACAAGTTTGGAAGATGTGTGATGGTATTAGCCTATTTGCACAATAGTTTCTTAACTATTTCCAGGTACAAATTGTACTTCCAGTTTCATGAGACACGTGTTTACTTTGTGACAATATGTAAATGTGTGTCCGTGTCTTTCAACATCCTCGGCATTTCCCCACCCTCCAATCCGAAACAATATATGCTCTACAAGCTATGTATGGTAGTTGATGATATAAATAGGATGCAATTTCCTGCTCATTATACATTGTACCATCCAACTCGGCAATTGTGAGAATACTTTTTGCATTCATAGAGTTTATTCCTCATACAAATTGAGGCCTGTTGAACCTAACTGTAGGTCAGTTATAGGGCCCAGCGAATGTCCGTGATTTGATTTGGTTTCATATCTTTTCACTGATTCAATTCAATTCAAACTATCTTATTTGAAAAATATAAAAGTGGAGAGTTTTGGATTTCACCTTTCTTTATTGTCAATTTTCTATGGTTTTTAGCGTAACTTGACATAGTCAAGATAAGCTATTGCCATCACACGTGCAGAAGTCTGTTAGTCTGTGAGTCTGTTCACATTTTCCTTTAGCACGGGCTGTTGTTCAGTTCTTGTCTGATCGTCACGAAATTTCATATGCAGGTTTGGGGTCATGTCTAGATGAGAACAGCCCCTTTTGGTCACGATCGGTCAACCGTTATGGCTGCCCGAGCCCAAAACTCGAAAACCATTAACACAGGCTACAGGTCGTATTTATGAAGGGATTTTATTGTAACTTTGTAGGATGCCTCTGTATAATGCCTAGATGAGAACATCCCCTTTTGGCCATGATCTGTCAACCGTGTTGGCTGCCCAAGCCCGAAACCCAAAAACTTTTAGCACAGTCTGCAGACCATGTTTAATATGGAGGGATTTCATTGTAACTTGGTAGGATGACTCCTTAGGATGTCTAGATGAGAATTTCTCCATTTGGGCATGATCTGCCAACCGTGACGAATGCCCAAGCCCAAAACCCGAAAACCTTTAGCACAGTCTGCAGGTCATATTTATTGAGGAATTTCATTGTAACTTGCTGAGTTGACTTCATATGATGTCTAGATGAGAAAGTCCCCTTTTGGTCCTGATTGGGCAACTGTGATGGCTACAGGGGCCCGAAGCCCAAAAACCTTGAGCACAGTCTACAGGTCATATTTATCGAGTGATTTCATTGTAGCTTGGTAGGATGACTCCAAATAATGTCTAGATGAGAACGTCCCATTTTGATCGTGATCATTCAGCCTTGATGGGTGCCCGAGCCCAAAGACCTTTAGCATAGGCAAAAGGTCATATTTATGGAAGGATTTCATTGTAACCTGTTAGGTTGACTCCATATAATGCCTAGATGTTGACATCCCCTTTTGGTTGTGATTGGTCAACTGTGATGGCTACAGGTGCCTGAAGCCCGAAAACCTTGAGCACAGTCAGCAGGTCATATTTATAAAGGGATTTCATTGTAACTTCTTAGGATCACTCCAGATGATGCCCAGATGAGATTGTCCCCTTTGATTGCGATCATTTAACCATGATGGCTCCCCGAGCCCAAAGCCCGAAAACCTTTGGCACAGTCTACAGGTCATATTTATGAAGGGATTTCATTGTAACTTGGTAGGTTGACTTCATATAATGTCTAGATGAGAACGTCCTCTTTTGGACACGATTGGGCAACTGTGATGGCTACAGACGCCTGAAGGCCGAAAACCTTTAGAACAGTCTACAGGTCATAGTTATGAAGGGATTTGGGAGCGCGGTGGCTCAGTAGGTAGAGGTGCAGGCTGCAAGCCGAGAGGTCCTCGGTTCGAATCCCACCTGCGGCAACCGCGTTGTGTCCTTGGGCAAGACACTTCATCTCCATTGCCCGCGCGGGGGCTCGATGACGCCGTGTACTAAGGCGTACTGCACGTCGATGGTACGCATGTCTTCAACCAATCTAACCCTGCCTGTGCTGCAGTGCGGAGTTACGATGTTGGGGAGCTGGCAGCTGCTCGTCGTTGCTCGGTGGTTCTCTCCGGGTACTCCGGCTTCCTCCACCCGTAAAACTGTCACGGTCATGATTAGCCATTGTGCATAAATATGTGACCTTAAACATCAATAAATAAATAAATAAATATGAAGGGATTTCATTGCAGCTTGGTAGGATGACTCTAAATAATGTTTAGATGAGAACATCCCCTTTTGGTCGTGATCATTCAGCCTTTATGGCTGCCCGAGCCCAAAGACCTTTAGCATAGTCTATAGGTCGTTTTTTATGGAAGGATTTCATTGTAACTTGTTAGGTTGACTCCATATAATGCCTAGATGATGACATCAACTTTTGGTCGTGATTAGTCAACTGTGATGGCTACAGGTGCCCGAAGCCCAAAAATCTTGAGCACAGTCTACAAGTCATATTTATGAAGGGATTTCATTGTAACTTGGTAGGTTTGACTTCATATAATGTCTAGATGGGAACGTCCCCTTTTGGACACAATTGGGCAACGGTGACAGCTACAGGGGCCCCGAAGCCCGAAAACCTTTAGAACAGTCTACAGGTCATAATTATGAAGGAATTTCATTGTAGCTTGGTAGGATGACTCCAAATAATGTCTAGATGAGAACGTCCCCTTTTGGTCGCAATCATTCAGCCTTGATGGCTGCCCAAGCCCAGAAACCTTTAGCATAGTCTATAGGTCGTATTTATGGAAGGATTTCATTGTAACTTGTTAGGTTGACTCCATATAATGCCTAGATGATGACATCCACTTTTGGTCGTGATTAGTCAACTGTGATGGCTACAGGTGCCCGAAGCCTGAAAATCTTGAGCGCAGTCCACAGGTCATATTTATGAAGGGATTTCATTGTAACTTCGTAGGATCACTCCAGATGATGCACAAATGAGAATGTCCCCTTTTGGTTGCGATCATTCAACCATGATGGCTGCCCAAGCCCAAAGCCCGAAAACCTTGAGCACAGTCTTAAGTTCATATTTATGAAGGGATTTCATTGTAACTTAGTAGGTTGACTTTATATAATGTCTAGATGAGAACAGCCCCTTTTGGACACCATTAGGCAACTGTGACGGCTGCAGGGGCCTGAAGCCCAAAAACCTTTGACACAGTCTACAGGTGATATTTATGAAGGGATTTCATTGTACCTTGGTAGGATGACTCCAAATAATGTCTAGATGAGAATGTTCCCTTTTGGTCGCGATCATTCAGCCTTGATGGCTGCCCAAGCCCAAAACCCCAAAACCTTTAGCATAGTCTTTTGGTCATATTTATGGAAGGATTTCATTGTAACCTGTTAGTTTGACTCCATATAATGCCTAGATGATGACATCCCCTTTTGGTCGTGATTGGTCAACTGTGACGGCTTCAGCTGCCCGAAGCCCAAATACCTTGAGCACAGTCTACAGGTCATATTTATGAAGGAATTTCATTGTAACTTCGTAAGATCACTCCAGATGATGCCCAGATGAGAATGTCCCCTTTTGGTTGCGATCATTCAACCATGATGGCTGCCCAAGCCCAAAAACCTTTAGCACAGTCTACAGGTCATATTTATGAAGGGATTTCATTGTAACTTGGGAGGCTGACTTCATATAATGTCTAGATGAGAATGTCCCCTTTGGATGCAATTGGGAAACTGACGGCTACAGGGGCTCGAAGCCCAAAAACCTTTAGCACAGTCTACAGGCCATATTTATGAAGGGATTTCAATGTAACTTGATAGGATGACTCGTTTTGGAATAATTTCACTGTAACTTGGTAACTTTTGTTGATATACGTAAACTGTGAGGACCACATACATTAACTGTGAGGTCATATTAACCCACCCCTCAGCTCTTTAGTACAGTGTACACCTCATATTATTTTTATCAAAAACATAGCATACAGGGAACAGAAATGAACATATTCCCAATTATCACAATTCTTGTCTTATTTCATAATCCTTTCATAAACATTGAACATTATCCTTTTCATCAAACACAACACACAAGTTAAGCTATAGTGTCATTGACACTTTCATTATTAATGAAAGTATGTTGCACCTCAGGTCTGTGCACTATTCGATGCCAAAATTTCTGCAGGGAAGAACATTAGTTCCCATATGAAGAAATAGCTCAAATAAATAAATCAGAATGCAAACTATATACTCAAAACTCATCCAACTGCTTAAAAGTCGGAAATTATTTTGACAGAGAATACTATTATAACCCTCATAACTTTCAAATTAAAAAAATGACAGAATAATCAATAAGTTCATATATTGAGCTTTACAGATGCAAATGTAGGTCCTGGAAATGTGTGATTCAGGTACTATTTTATTTCCTGGAATTTAAGGGTTAACTCTTCTTTTCATGCTGCTGGCAGAAATCCCCGCAAAGGACATGAAGTCCATTGCAACTGAAATAAGTATAATTTGGGCACATTTAACCAAATTTCCATCAGGAAAACTGAATGTACTTTTTGACTTGTGATTTATTGAGTTAAGATTAATAATAGGGCTCGTATGATTAAGAAATTCCATGATCAACTTTTGAAGAAGAATAATCGATTAACCCTTTACCCAACGAAACGGCCGCATCCGCCCCCGTAATATGCTAATTCAGTAGTTGAAAAAAAAATTTTTTTTTTTAAATTTCAACAAAACCGTATCATGGGACCCCTCTTTGGAACGAGCTCGTCGAGAACGTTCCAACGAGGTGTTACATGATATGGTTTTGTTGAAATGTTTTGAAAAATTTGAAAAAATTATATTTAAAATAATAAATTTTGATATCGTCTGCGTTGGGTAAAGGGTTAAAGTCTACTTTAATCGTACTCTGTGACCTCTAGAAACAACGTTATAGAAAACAATATTTTTAGTAATCAGTTCCTTGGGCCATACATAGTTAAGCAATGTCGAGCCTGGTTAATCCTCGGATGGGTGACCATCTGAGCGATCAAATCGGACTTCTGTGTTGTGTCCATGGTGAAGGCACTTACTTAACCTCGATTGTCCACATGGGGGCACGATGAAAGTGTGTACTAAGGCGTACTGCACGTCGATGGTACGCATGTCTTTAACCAATCTAACCCTGCCTGTGCTACAGTGCGGAGTTACGATGTTGGGGAGCTGGCAGCTGCTCGTCGTTGCTCAGTGGATCTCTCCGGGTACTCCGGCTTCCTCCACCCGTGAAACTGTCATGGTCATGATTAGCCATTGTGCATAAGTATGTGAACTTAAACACCAGTAGATAAATAGATGGGTCATAAATTCTTTAGGCATGCAGGCATGCTGCACCCCTACTGCTCTCCAAGGAAAATTCAGACTCCTGACCATTTCAGGTCCAAACCTGAGCCTAGGCTCAGGTTTGGACTTGGAGTGGTCAAGAGTCAAATAATAAGTGCATTGAGATTTAAGAAGGCGGGTGCAAACTGAGAAGGGCAGTTATTTGTACTCCCATACTTTCTAGAATGCCAGACGCAGTGTCATGTATTGTATCTTATACTTCTTTCCCATGTCAATTACAATGTATTTTGATATTCTACAGCCTTTTCTTCTGAGTATGATGGAGTGGAGAGTAATAACTAATAATTCATCAGTAAAGGAGTGATTAAAACCCATAATCTTCGACTGAAATTGTAGTTGATTATGGCTGTTTCTGATGATCAGTCTGCTTCTCGATTAATCATGACAGGCCTTTAGATTAGATGTATTTGTCATCAAATCTTGTCATGTCTGCTTCACAGGTGAAACATATCTTGAAAATACTCTACAGGTAGAGTTAAATCTGTAAACGTTTTCAGATTGGCTTCCACGAAACAATATTATATAAAGAATGACAACCAGTTATTTATTTATTGATGTTTAAGGTCACATACTTATGCACAATTGCTAATCATGACCGTGACAGTTTTACGGGGGGAAGAAGCTGGAGTACCCAGAGAGAACCACCAAGCAACGACGAGCAGCTGCCCGCTCCCCAACATCGTAACTCCGGACTGCAGCAGAGGCAGGGTTAGATTGGTTGAAGACATGCGCACCATCGACGTGCAGTACACCTTAGCACATGGCGTCAATCGTGCCCCCATGTGGACAATCGGGGTTAAGTGCCTTGCCCAAGGACACAATGCGGGAGTCCGAATTGATCGCTCAAGGCGGTCACCCATCTGAGGACTAACCGGGCTCCGCGTTGCTGAACTTTGGTGATCGGACGAGAACCGGTTACCGAAATGCCACCGCACCAGGACGACCAGTTATCAGTACCTTTGAACCTTTTAATTCATCTTGCTCAATCGTAATTTCTTATTGAACTTGGGGATTGCAGATAGATTCTATTTGAAAGTTTTAATGCCTGTTGAAGCAATGATGAAACACTAATTAGTGAAGAGACATGTTATTCCGGAGGGTTTTTGTATGCCTTAAAAAGTAAACTCTGATGTAATGGATAGTCCTATTTGTTTTGCAAAATAGGGAGAAGGAGGAAGAAGATGCTTTAGAACTTGCAAGAAGACAACAGCAAGAGAATACATCGAAACAGACTGAATCTGATAGAGCTGCAAGTCAAAGAGAGAGGTTGAAAGAGCAGGAGAAAAGGAGACGTGAAGCTGTAAGTTTTAAATTTATTTTTTCTCTGCATCAAATATGTATAATGTTTGAAATTATGTATTTTCTATGTTTATCTAAGGGGAAACATATATTATCATTTTGAATTTGCACAGTGAAAATGGCAGGCTTTTTTTTTTTTTACCTGATCTGGATAATTTTTTATTTCTCATAGTCAACATTTCCAAATATTTCATGATTTGGCCATTTAAAAAACAATTATTGTGTCACCTGCAATTTTTATGCCCCTGCCATAAAAGACGGGAGGTAGATAGTGTTGCTCTTGATCATCTGTTACTGTGACACATCTAGTTGAATTTTTCGTATATAGGATAATTAATGAGGGGGGGGGGGGATTCAAATTTGTTCAATTCAAGTCCCCTGGTTCATTTTTCGGCTTCACATGGGAGCCCAAATTTTAACTTGGTATAATATGAGGAATTTTCTTTGAAAATATTCTTCTTCTGATAAGAATGTTTTGATACTTGATATACAACTTCTTTATGAGGGTCAGATTAAAGTTTATTCAAATCGAGTCTGTTATTTCATATAAGGGCTCTTTATCAGAGCCCAAATTTTAACTTGGTGTAATATGAGAAAAATTCTTTAAAAATTATCTTGTTTAGATACACCAGTCAGAATCTTTTGAGATCAGATTCATGTTTGTTCAAATAAAGTCCCTGGGTTCATATTTGGGTTGCCTGTGGGAGCCCGAATTTTTACTTGGTGCAATATGAAGAATACTCTTTGAAAGTTGACTTTTGAACCATCTGTCAGAATCTTTTGATATTTGGTATGCAGCATCTTTATGGGCATCAGATTAAAATGTATTCAAATGAAGTCTGTGAGTTCATATCAGGGGTCCTTATCAGAACCCAAATTTTTACTTGATACGATAGGAGGAAACTTCTTTACAAATCTTCTTGTTTAGATCCACCATCAAAATTCTTTGATATTTGTTACGCAGCATCCTCAGGGTGATCAATATAAGGAATATTGTTTTGAAAATCCCCTTCTTCAGATCCACCAAGTTTGTTCAAATCAAGTCCCTGGGTTCATATTTGGGCTCCCTGTGGGAGTACAATGTGTTCTCCTTTGTGCAATATGAAGAATGAATCATTAAAAAACATCTTCTGAACAACCAGTCAGAATCATATGATATTTGGTATACAGCATCTTTATGGGGTTCAGATTCAGATATGTTCAAATTAAGTTCTTCCTAATCAGGCCCTCAGCAGTTTGAACCTTTTCAACTGTATATTACTTTGTATTCTGTGGAAATTGGTAATTTTCTGTTTCTGTGCATTATTTGTAATAATGCAATTTCCTTGTGGAAACTTTTGACATGTTTGGTAATGCTTGTTCTCTCAAACCACTGCCCTAGTCAATGGAAAAAATATAAGTGACATTATTTTTATAAGAAATCCTAAAATCGCTTTGTTAAGAATACATGGACCTTTGTCAGTTGGGTGCTTCAGATCTCTTGGGACATCTTGTTTACTTAGAAATCTCTTTGTTGACACTATTTTGCATTTGTAGGTCTAAAAATTTAACCAACTGTATCTTGTTTAACCAAGCTCACCAAGATATAGTTGATCAAACTTGAAACTGCATTATGAGAAATCATCACTGCTCAAAACAATGTAGTATAAAGAGTTATATGTTTTCTTTCAACTATCTTCAGTGCTGTTTTGTGGATTACCACCTCCCCAATCATCCCCAAACCCTCTAAAAAGCCTCCTTGCCTCATCACAAATTTTTTTTTAAAAAATGACAGAGAAACAAGATTTTTCACAAGGAGAGTGGCTATTCAATTAACTGGTTGAGTGCTAGAAGCCACTATCATGGCTTTGAGAAAAATGAGTGTACCAGAGCAAAAGCCAACATTTCCCCTGGGGGCACGGTTGCTCAGTTGGTAGAGGTGCAGGCTGCAAGCCGAGAGGTCCTCAGTTCGAATCCCATCTGCGACAACCATGTTGTGTCCTTGGGCAAGACACTTCACCCCCATTGCCCACGTGGGGGTACGGTGACGTTGTGTACTAAGGCGTACGGGGCACCTGTCTTCAACCAATGCTAACCCTGCTTGTGTGGAGTTAGTATGTTGGGGAGCTGACAGTTGCTTGCCATTATTCGTGATTTGCTCCGGGTACTCCGGCTTCCTCCACCCATAAAACTGTCATGGTCATGATAAGTCATTGTGCAGAAATATGTGAAATTAAAACACCAATAAATTAATAAATAAATAAACAACATTTCCCCTGCTCCTGTTTCACATTCAGTCAAATGCAAATAATATTTTGTTTGTATAAATTTGTTTTATTACATACTATTGGAGAGTGCCTGTGGGTACTCTCCAATAATTTGTAATAAAATAAATTTTGATTAACAAATTCAGACCACCCAAAATAATCTAGCACTCGACCAGTTGACAGCGTTCTACTATAAGTCACCTGAAAGTAAAATCACACCATAGCATTTCATATTATATTTGATGGTTGTTTTTTTTCCAGGGAAGTTGTCCATAATGCAAAAGAACTACAACACCCCACCCCCCCCCCCCCCCCACACCCATTCCCACCCTCAGATTATGGTACCTCACTATTCTGAAGCTGTTGATGACAGCTCTGAAAGCCTGTTGCACTTTAATGGAGGAAGGGCCATAAGACATTGTGCCCAAATATTTGTGTTGCATTAAATTTTGAAGGGTATGAGAGGTGGTAAAACCCATCCAAACATTGGAGTGTCCTAATTAGGTAAACACCGATCTTCCTTTGTTCAGGGAAATTAGTCTGCATGTCAAGAAGTCTATGGGACAACCCTTGCTTATAAATCTTGAGATACAGAGAATTATGTGGATGAGTGGAATTCTTTTAAGCGATATTAGCCCTTTCTGAATAGTTGGGAAAAAAAGGATATGTAGTTTGCAGAATAGTTGTGTATGCAGTTGATGGGGTTAATGTTGTTTTAGTGTTTTTGATGAGAGCAGATGATGTACTTTCATTAGGCTTTTTTTTTTAGCTCACCTGACTGAAAGTCAGGGTGAGCTTTTCTTATCACTCTTCGTTCGTCATCCGTCGTCCTGCGTGAAGGTGGTGTTTGAGCCTCTCTCTTCTAAACCACTGGCCACATATTAATTAAATTTCATGTAAGTAGTGGTTATATAGGGGCATTTTGATTTTTATGCAAATTAGGTTTCGGCTCATTTTGAATAGAGGTGTGGGGAAAAAATGGCCAAATTTTTTGAAAATCTTCTTCTAATGGACCACCAGTAGCAGAGACTTCATATGTGGTATATAGAGTCCTTTTGAGGTTTAGAATCAAGTTTGTTCAAGAGAAGTTTGTCGGGCATTATTTGCCTTCGTTATGGGAGGGGCAAGAATTTTTGCCAGTCCCAAAATTTCTATTTTCCAAACCGAGAGGCAGATTCGAACCAAATTTGATATGAGGGCTTATTGGGTCATAAGTAATTAATTTATGCCCAATTTTTTTTTTTCCGTCGCCCCATGGGAACAGCAGGAGCTAAAAATAGAAAAAAATTAAAACGCCCATATCTCCAAAACGACACATCACTGAGAATTCTTATTCGGTGTGAAGCTTCCTTAGGACCAACAGAATGGAATGGTCAAAAAAAATTGCTATCGGTTTTATCATGGGGTACTTTTTTGGGACTTTGAAAAAGTGCTGAGTCAGCATTTTTTAACACTGTGGGTAATGGGAAAAACATGTAAGACTACTTTTCTCCTAAACCACTGCTCCAAAAGCTTTCATATTTCACATATAACATCTTTGGAAGATTGTTTCACATGTTTATTGAAATCAATTGCCTGGGTCCATATTTGGGCTCTCTATGGGAGCCCAAATGTTCAAATTAATGCAGTATGAGGAATATTCTTTAAAAATCATCTTCTTCAGATCTACCAACAAGAATCTTTTTATATTTGGTATGCAGCATCCTTAGGGGGGGTGAGATTCAAGTTTGTTCAAGCCAGGTCCCTGGGTTCATATTTAAGCTGAAAATTTGGGGCCCCGTTCCGGACTTAGAAATTTTGGACCAAAATACGGAAATTTATTTTTGTTTTTATGCGTTTCGGTCAATTTTAAGACAGAAAAAAAATAATTTTTTTCACACTGAAAATTTGGGGTCCGTGTGAAAAATCCGTAAATTAGTTTTTAGCTCAACTTGACAAAGTCAGGCTGAGCTATTGCCATCACTTCTCGTCCGTCGGCGTACGTACGTACGTTAGTATGTTAGTACATTAGTACGTACGTCCACAATTTCCTTTGGCACACCTCACAGGTCGCATTTATGGTCAGATTACTTTGAAACTTGGTATGCTTGTTTGGGGTGACCTCTAGATGGGAGTTATCCATTTTCTTCAATTTTTGTCAAAAAATGTTGCCGCGGCCAACGTTGTTACAACTTAGTTTAGTCAGACCACAATATTTCCCTTTGGCACACCCTACAGGGCACATTTATGATTTCATTGCTTTGAAACCTGGTACGCTTATTTAGGGTGACCTCTAGATGGGAGCTATCGATTTTCTTCAATTTCCGGTAAAAAATGTTGCCTCGGCCAATGTACGTAGAATTTAGTTTAGTCAGACCTCAATATTTCCCTTTGGCACACCCTACAGGACACATTTATGATCAGATTGCTTTGAAACCTGGTATGCTTGTTTGGGGAGACCTCTAGATGGGAGCTATCAATTTTCTTCAATTTCTGTCAAAAAATGTTGCCGCGGCCAACGTTCTTAAAACTTAGTTTAGTCAGAAGACTCAATATTTCCCTTTGGCACACCCTACAGGGTACATTTATGATCGGATTGCTTTGAAACCTGGCATGCTTGTTTGGGGTGACCTCTAGATGGGAGCTATCGATTTTCTTCAATTTCCGTCAAAAAATGTTGCCGCGGCCAACGTTTTTAGAACTCGGTTTAGTCAGACCACAATATTTCCCTTTGGCACACCCTACAGGGCTCATTTATGATTTGATTGCTTTGAAACCTGGTATGCTTGTTTGGGGAGACCTCTAGATGGGAGCTATCGATTTTCTTCAATTTCCGTCAAAAAATGTTGCCGCGGTCAATGTTCTTAGAACTTAGTTTAGTCAGAAGACTAAATATTTCCCTTTGGCACACCCTACAGGGCACATTTATGATCGGATTGCTTTGAAACCTGGCATGCTTGTTTGGGGTGACGTCTAGATGGGAGCTATCAATTTTCTACAATTTCTATAAAAAAATGTTGCTGCAGCCAACATTCTTAGAACTTAGTTTAGTCAGACCACAATATTTCCCTTTGGCTCACCCTATAGGGCACATTTATGATTAGATTGCTTTGAAACCTGGTATGCTTATTTACGGTGACCTCTAGATGGGAGCTATTGATTTTCTTCCATTTCTGTCAAAAAATGTTGCCACGGTCAACGTTCTTAGAACTTAGTCTAGTCAGACCACAATATTTCCCTTTTGTACATCCTACAGGGCACATTTATGATCGGATTGCTTTGAAACCTGGCATGCTTGTTTGGGGAGGCCTCTAGATGGGAGCTATCGATTTTCTTCGGGTTTCTGTCAAAAAATGTTGCCACTGGCAAAAAAAAATAACATTGGTACCAATGATCTTCAAATTTGCCATTTCATTTATAACTTCAAGTTCAAGTTTGTCAAGTTGAGCTACAGTGTCATTGACACTTTCATTTGTTTTTTTATGCGTTTTAAGAAGAAGAAATTTTAGGCTGAAACTATTTTGTTTGGGAAAAAAATCTGTATTTTTATACTGTACCAATGACCCAGACTTAGCTGGTGCTAACTCCACAAAAACCAGGGCCAAACACAAATTTTGCCCCCCAATCCCCAAAATTTGCATCCAAAACAAAAAGAAATCATGTCCTAAAGGACCTCCATAGTACGACTCTATTGCGCATGCGCAGTGACGCAGTCGTCCCGAAATTGGCGCCAAATATCATTCTCTGTTTGGCCCTTCATCAGTCAACATCTCACTGATCTTTGTGCTTGTAAATCTCAGTTTAAAGGATGCCAGACACGTAATTCTTGGAGAAAATGTGATTCTAAGGAGGATAGAAGGAGGAGAGGAAAAAAGAAGTGGCAAAAAATAATCAGGGCTGTACTTAAAATTTTTTGTTGAAATTATGTTAAGTTGCCTATTTTCGAGGCAAACGCCTCTTGTTGTCATTCTTGCTTATTGTTGCACTGCTTATTCAGTGTTTCCTCTCCCCTAACCTTCTAAAGTCCCCCCTTGCAATTCTCCCATGCTTTTGGCATATTTTTGAGAAGTTTCATTTCTAAAAATTCCCTGGGAGAGTTGCTTGGTTACAGAATGTTTTCTGTTATTTTCCCCATAGTTACGTTTTCACCCATGGGTGTATAACGTTTGTGTTCTGCATCTTCCATCTGATGTTCTGCAGATTCTCCCCTGGGAGTCTCTGTTTTGCATCAGATAGAGTGTAATTGATGACTGATTCCGGGCCAGTTTTTTCAGTGCCTGGAGTCATGTTTTCTACTGTGTTTACACTGTTTGTTTTCATTGGCAACAGCCTTTTTTGAGGGGGGCTGTTTGCCTTTGTGGTCGTTTATCTCATTATAAGATACATTTATATTATCCGAAAGTGTCTCATTAATTATTTTATATAATTTTAAAATTTTTGACCACACTTTGCCATCGGATCCATCGGGGCTCAACGTTACTTTTCAGCAACTTGGGCTTCTCTGAAAAAATATTTTTTCAAAATTATTTTGTTTTGCAATTGTTTTTTCATTTATTAATGGATCATGTTATTATGTATCTTTGTGTCAGGGGTTTTTGCGAGTAACTAGGACTTATTGTTGTTCTTTCACAATGAAGGGACTTTGTTCAAATTGTAATAGGAAGAAATCTTCCTCTGACTTTCATGATTATTGCATTAATTGTAGTCAGTGTTCTCGCATTAATCCCTGTCCTGTATGTGAACATTGGGATGAGAAACATTGGAAACGTGTGTCACGATATGTTGTTTCTGGAGAAAGAGCGATGCCGGCTCTTTCTCCACAAGGTCACTCTACTCTCTCAGTTTCTATTTCAGAGGAACCAGAACAGGGTGATGTTTCCATGTTATCTTCTTCAAGTGTGCGTCCGTCGTCACAAATAAATACAGAGCTAGCGGCAATAGTGCTCATGGAGATTAGACAAATGTCGTCCGCTAGCTCGCCCGGTGTAGCGTCCATTCACCGAATGGTTCGGCAGCCGGGTTCGTCCGATGCGGTCCAAGAGGAAATTTTGGGTGATGCGAGCACTATAAAAATAATAGATGCACACCCAGTGACGGCGGATAGTGAACGAGAACGGAGGAAGCCTTTTAGTCCGGTTCCTAGCTCGTCCAGGTCCAGCCGGGCCGCGAGCGAGAGAGGCCCCTCTCTCGTACAACAACATCTGGGACCAGATGTTGTGGTACAAAATGTGTCTTTAGCGGAGCATACGTCCGTCGCTCGGGACGCTCCGTTGTATAAGCAGTCCGCAGAGACTGTTAAGGCTTCCTCTTCTCGTCGGCGCACACGACCGCACCTTGGCTGCGTGACCTCCGATATTTTGCCAGCTTCGCCGATGAAGGATTCTTCGGCGACCAGGTCACACCATCCGGCAGCCAGGGATTCGAGACCGATGGACTCCGGACGTTCGCATAGGAAAAGTATGCGGGAGCCATCTGATGCGGAGCTGCCCTCGGCGAAGCAGCGAAAGACCGCTCCTCCGCAGGTCTCGACGTCGGACATTCTAGTGCAGATAGCACAGCTTATCGCAGCATCCCAGCAGCCGACAGAAACGGTGTCGGATCGAGAATTATCCGACGGCGCTGGGTCGGTACGCTCCGCCGAAGCATCGGGGGCGGACGACCGGGAACATCGGGAGGTCCGACCGGATGGTGAAAGGGATACGGATGAATTGGAGCTATCCCTTTCGGAACAACACAAAGCTGCCGTGGACTTCATCCGGCACTTTCTTCCTCAAGTTGTTCCGTCGGGCCAGACTGCTGCGCTTCCGGACAGGAGAATTATAGCGTCATTGGACTCTGATTTTTTCGAGCGGTTCAGGGACATCGCTCCCGAGTTTCCGTCGCAGTCCAATAATGTTGCAAGAACATTTGAATTATTGAACGACGCTATTTTTAAACTTGCTTCTAGGACGGGGAAAGCAGGCTTCTTGTCCGCAAATACTCTCAACCTGCCTTTCATTAATGCAAGGAATAAATTCGACACGGCAGGTCAGGGTATACCGAGAGTTCCTCTGCGTATGGACGACGAGGCGGAAGACTTAGAGCTATCATTACCGTCGTCAGCTTCTATTCCAACCGCAGTGTTGGAAACAGCTATTGCGTCTAACAGAGCCAATTTAGATGCCTTATCTTACGCAGATCACCTTACTAAGGCGTTATCACTGCGTCTTCAAGGGGAAGAGTTTCAGGATATACAATCCTCCTTAAGACTTCTTTCAAGGGCAGTAGCTTATTCCACGTGTAACTCCGCCCTTTCAGTGGCAAATCTGGAGTTGGTTAGACGTGACGCAGCCCTGTCTACATCCACACTAGTGGATTCTAAGGTGAAGAACTCTCTTAGAGTCGCTTCGGTCTCAGGAGATCTTCTCTTTGACGGCAAGCTTTCCGCTATTTATGATAATATTTAAAAGAAAGCTAGTGATTCTCTGTTGTTTAGATCCGCTCCTAAAAGGTCGGATACAGCAGACACGAATAAGGCGGGCACTTCTGGGTCTTATCCGCCCAAGAGAGGTTCCTATAGAGGTTCCGGTGCGTCCTCTAGCTCTTATTCGAGAGACCGTCAGGATAGTGACTCTCGTTCGGGACGTCCTTCAGGCCGGGACAATCGGTCGGACGCCCCGAGGTCGACGAGGCGAGGTGCGGGTCGTGGAAGACGTGGTTTCTCCTACCGCAGGCCTCGCAGATCCAGGAGGTGATGGCTTAAACCTCTATCGCGTTCCGGTTGGCGGAAGGTTGTCGAGTTTTTCTCAAGAGTGGGCGTCGATTACGGACGACCCGTGGGTGAGAGGAGTGACTTCGGAAGGTCTAAAGATATCCTTCAAACGAAAACCTCCATTAACTCGAAGTCCAAAGTGGACTCATCTTCCGTCAAACCCTCAGAAAAGAGACGCTCTGCTATCAGAGGTGCAGTCTCTTTTAATGAAGAACGCGGTAGAGGTCGTAGAAAACCAGGAATCGCTGGGATTCTACAGCCATCTGTTTCTGGTTCCGAAACCAGACGGCTCGTTCCGTCCAGTCATAGATTTGAGCTGGATAAACAAGCTGATCGTCGCTCCGAAGTTTTATATGGAGACGATTCGATCGGTCAGAGCGAGTATTCGGGTGAACGACTATGCAACGAGCATAGATCTCAAAGATGCGTACTTTCACGTCATGGTACATCCGACATTCCGAAAGTATCTACGCTTCGCAGTCCTAGGAGTGGTGTATCAGTTCCGGGCCATGTGCTTCGGATTGAATCTAGCACCCTGGGCTTTCACTCGGGTAATGAACTCGGTAATGATCTACTTCCGAGCTCATTCGTCTGCGGTAACGTCGGCCTACCTGGACGACATTCTTCAGAGGTACGGCAACGAGTTAACGCTTCAGAACGATGTTCAGAATCTTCTTCTATTGCTCCGACGTCTCGGTTTCATAGTAAACGAGGAGAAGTCGGATCTGGTGCCGTCCAAGTCATTCACTCATCTGGGAATGAGCTTCGAGACGCACAACAATCTCGTTCGTCTGCCGTTAACCAGAGCGAAATTAGTCAGTTGTTACGCTCGCTATTGTCTGAATACAGACAAAGTCACGGCGAGAGAATTTATGAGACTGATAGGTCTGTGCGGAGCCGCCGCGGATCTCATTCCGATGGGACGGCTACGCACACGGCCTCTTCAAATTTTCCTGACTCAGAATTGGAGTGTGAAAATTCATTCGCTCGATGTAGACGTTCTCTTGTCAGATCAAGTGAAACAAGAGATTCAGACTTGGGCAAACATTCAGTGGTTAACTCAAGGAGTTCCGCTGCAGTTGCCGGATCCGAGTTTTACCATTATGACGGATGCCAGTCAAACAGGTTGGGGTGCATCATTAATCCCAACGGATTCGAGATGCCAGGGTCTTTGGGATCCGCAATTCCTGTGCAAGCACATAAACATCAAGGAAATGATGTCAATTTGGCTTGCGTTACGTCACTGGATGGACATTATTCACGATGCTCATGTCCAAATCCTATCCGACAATACGACAGTAGTGGCGTATATACGGAATCAGGGAGGCACTCATTCAGTTCCGTTGTTCAATCTAACGGAAAGAATCCTTCTGTTTGCGTTGGAACATCACGTTCTTCTTTCGGTCCGTCACATACCGGGTCGTCTGAATGTGCTAGCAGACTCCCTTTCACGAAAGGGTCGCTTGTTGCCGTCGGAGTGGACTCTCAACAAACAAGTATTCAATCAGATTTGCTACCAATGGGAACGGCCAATGATAGACTTATTTGCGACACATCTCAACAATCAGTTGCAAACGTATGTGTCCCCGTGTCCGGATCCAAGAGCATTTGCAGTAGACGCTCTGTCGATTCCTTGGGACGGAATGATAGGATATGCGTATCCTCCAGCGCCGTTAATTCAACAAGTATTGCTAAAGATAAAACAATCTCAATGCAAGATTCTGTTGGTAGCATCTCTGTCGCCACAGAGACCGTGGATAAATCTACTCAGGTGTCTGTTGTGGGACCTACCGCGGAAGCTCCCTCCACGAGAGGATCTTCTTTGGCAGGGGAAATCGCGCCAACTACATCACAACCCGCAAGGTCTCAACCTTCACGTTTTTCCGTTGTGCGGTCCTTCTTGCATGGCAAGCACTTTACAGGACGAGCAGTGGACGCGATTTCTAACTGTAGGAGGACCTCCTCTTCGCTAAACTATGCGGCTAAGTGGAAGGTTTTCCGTCGTTGGTGTAGGGATCATTCTGTTGATATATTTGATCCCTCTATACCAGACATTGCTAACTTTCTAGTATACTTGTTTGACGAAATCAAACTGCAACCTGTTACTATAAAGGGTTATAGATCTATGTTATCTGATACCTATGCACATCATGATAGTTTACAAATTGGATCTAATGTCTCTTTATCGAAATTGGTTAGAAACTTTTCGATAAATAGACCCAGAACTCTTAGATTAATTCCTAAGTGGAATTTAGCTTGGGTTCTTAAATTGAAGAAAAAGCCATTTGAACCTCTTGGGACAGTAGATTTCAAATTCTTATCTTATAAGACAGCTTTTCTCTTAGCTTTCTCTTCTGCCAGAAGAGTCAGTGAGCTTCATGCACTATCGGTGGATGATTCTCATTATCGTAGTGTTGGGAACACTATCACCTTCACTACTAATGTCGGTTTTTTAGCTAAGAATCAGGCTCCTAATAAATATCCGGAACCTATTGTTATTAAGGCTCTTCCGTCTTCAGACGGGCGTAGGCCTTTACTCTGTCCTGTTAGAGCACTACGTATCTATAAACAGAGATCTCAGTTCATCAGAAAGGGACGGAAACGTTTCTTTCTGTCTTTGATGCCTAATAGAAAGGACATTTCAGTCCATTCTATTGCTAGATGGATTCAGTTAACTATCCGTACTGCTTATGAAGATTTATCTTTTTCTCAGCAGTCTGTGCTTAAGATTTCTGCTCATGAAGTAAGAGCTCTTTCTACTTCCTGGGCTTATGCTAATAGTGTTGCTATTACAGATTTAATGAAGGCTGCTTATTGGTCTCAGCCATCCACATTTACTAATTTTTATCTCAGAAATATTGAGTCCATTTCTGGAGACCTGCATTGTTTAGGTCCGTTATCTGTTGCTCAGAATGTCGTCCACTAAACAGTTGCAACTATAGTTATGCAGGCTTTCTGTTCCGGCAGTGACTCCGTCCGACTGCCCTCTTCGCTCTGGGCTATTTGACCCAGGGCAAGGGGAAGGGGGGGGGGGGGGGGGGGGGGGGGCGGGTGTTCCCTTAGGTCACCTGCTTTATAGTGAAAAGCAAGGGAATGCCTCCTCCAAGACAGTATTTCTGAGTCGCTTCCGGGATGGTTTTAAAGTGTAATATTAATGTTTAATTTCATTCATGTCTTATTTTTAAAGTGTAGCTCGGTGTGAAGCATTTGTATATGTCAAGTGTCAAACGGGCTTTAATATACAATACTCGGACACTTTTAAATGATTATAAAGAGTCTCAATTCTCTGGACTACTTTATTTATTGGCTTGCTTTAAAAATAATTAGTATAAGGGTTATACTGGATGTTAATAGAGAACATGAATGTTATTGTGCTCAATTATTAAGGGTAGTGTATCTTTCTAATTTAAATATTAAATAAGAAAGATACATGTAAAGCCTAATACTCCTTTTCTCCTTAAGGGGTTACCTCTTTATTTTATAATTGAGCTTATTGGATTTTCCTCTATGTCCTAGGCCCTCCAGCCTGTTTACTATTCAGCTAAGTCTGGGTCATTGGTACAGTATAAAAATGTTAAAAAATTTATAGTAATTTATATATTTTTTATACTTACCAATGACCCAGACGGGGATGGCCCTCCCTGAGTTGGGAACTCTTGCCTCCCCGCTGAGTACATAGCGCTGACCAGGCACTGCCAGTAAGAATGATATTTGGCGCCAATTTCGGGACGACTGCGTCACTGCGCATGCGCAGTAGAGTCGTACTATGGAGGTCCTTTAGGACATGATTTCTTTTTGTTTTGGATGCAAATTTTGGGGATTGGGGGGCAAAATTTGTGTTTGGCCCTGGTTTTTGTGGAGTTAGCACCAGCTAAGTCTGGGTCATTGGTAAGTATAAAAAATATATAAATTACTATAAATTTTTTAACTTTTTATGCATTTATCTCAATTTTGGGACGTAAAAGTGCAGGAACTGAAAATAGAAGGAAAATCCTGTGTATTGTGTGGGTACAATCGCTTCATCTAGTTGGTATATGCTTTTCTTAGGAGGGCGTATATAGCTTATTCAAGTCAAGTCCCTGGTTTCATATTTAGACTACCATGTCAGGTGAGCGCCCTCAGGCCCCCTGGAGCCTCTTGTTTAAATAGTGTTCTTTTAACCCCTAAATCCTCAGATTAATTTTTACAATAATGATTCCCATGTATACACAGTTACAGATGACTTAACAGTGTTTCTACATCATTGTTATAAACAGTTGGCTAAACATGACTTTATATCCATGTTGCCGTCTAGGTTGCCATTGTGCAGAAATATGTGGCCAATAAATGAATAAATAAATAAATTCTACATCATTGTTAGGCCCCATTGAACATTCAATTGTTCAAGTCGAAGTCAAGTTGATCAACAAATTCAAGTCGAAAATAAAATCACAAATATAAAAATTGAATATAAAAAAAAATACTTATTGATAAATGTCTTGGTATATGTACATTCGTACATTTAATACTGGTTAAATTGGCAAAATAATGTGAGGAATTGAGCATGAAATGCAAGCACACATCAACATGGAATTTATAGTGTATTATCAACGTCACTTGGAATCACGCGTGTCACATGATTCCAAATGACATCAGTAATACGCTCATATTTTACAGTGAATAAAGCCATGGCTACATACACATGTAAGACTTTGTACAAAACCCAAGCGACAGGACTATATCTCACCTCTGGTACTCATCAGTGAGAGGCATCCATCGCTTCATGATAAGTTAAGACCCAACGATGCCAAGCTTAAACTCAAGAAGGGAGCGAAGCAATCACGGGTGCATACAGATTCATTGTCTCCTATTCAACCATGTGTTCAAGTATGCTGCATTGTTAACGTACGAACTGTTGAATGTTAGCATGAATATGTGGATAAATCATCAGTACAATGCCAAAACAGTCCTAATGCGGCTATTTTAAACTGGAAATATCCCATACTAAACCACTCTTGGAACTTGGTTTCAGCTAACTTTGTTCGAATTCGATGTTCGGTCGACTCAAACTTTTTTTTTGGCAAGTACGAGTTAAGTTTAAAAAAAATACATATTCGCACTGGCCTAATCATTGATGGCTGCCTGTACCGGCAGCCAACAATAATACAAAAACATTATCAAGATAAGTGCAGCCTAACAATGGAGTTCTCATGGAAGAATACACTTGTGGGCAACTATTTCAAGCAGGGCTGGAAATGAACAAAATTGACAGGTGCAGTTTTAAGCTCCCGTGAATTCAGAGACAAGAGTAAATTGCACCTGTAAAATGTTAGAATATGAATTTTCGAGGGAATACTGTCACCAAACACCAGACACTGTAACCCTTTCAACTCTAGTGGTATCTTCCATGCCAGTTCAATGGCAGCAATTCGAAGAGTCCATATTCATTATTTGGGGTAGACCAATCAATATTTTCCACGTGCTAACTCGGGGCTTTACGTTGAAAATATTGATTGCTTTACCCCACACAATTACTGAACAGCCATACTATTTAATGACGTTATGATGCACATGTTTCATGTTCCTGGCCAGAAAAGCGGCCGCCCGGGTTCAAGGGGCTAAATGTATAAGGAACTGCTGAATTATTAGACAGTAACTTGCCACTGGCTGCAGAGTGCTGCTTTCTGAAAACAACACACATTTATATGCCCTCACAGTATATTAGTGCTCCACAATATTTTTCAACGAGTGCATTTTTTAGCTCCTGTAAGATAGAAAACACTGATGCTGACGGGAGCAATTGCACTTGCACCCGTTTCATTTCCAGGACTGATTTCAAAGCAGTAGTAAGATTACTTAACCTTTAACCCTTAACAGCCAGGAAATTCACACTTGGCCACTGCTTGTACACATCCAGTGGCTTAGCAGTGATTTCTAGCTAAGTCTTGGTTGCCTATTAAGGCAGCCAAGACTTGACTAGAAACCACTGCCTAGATAATGTGTCTACGGTTAGCAAGACCTCCTCATCATAGCAAGTTAGGGGCACATGTTCTGAGGTCGTAAAATTCGGAAATAGGCCTTGAACTGGTAGAGTGCTAAATTATTTTTGACCATCAAAATTGTTCACATGTCTTTGCTTTGTTACAGTTTATGGGAGAGTGCCTGTAGGCACTCCCCCATAAATTGTAACAAGGCAAATCTACACAGACTAAATAATTTCACTTCGAAGATAATATGAAGCATATCCACTGAGTATGTGGCCCTTATGTTACAGTCCCTGCAAATAGAGTGAAGCCCAAATATGTGCTTCCAGCACTCTACCAGTTAAGAGTTAAGGGCCTGGACAAGGGTCTTGAATTCCCACCATTCCGCAATCTCTATATGGCTTTGCAATGATTTCTAGTTAAGTCCTGTCTGCCTGTTAATGCAGCCAAGACTTGATTAGAAACCACTTCCTAGTTAATTTGTGTATTGTCAGCAGGACTTCCTCATGATGGCATGTTAGGGACACCTACTCTGAGGTTGGAAAAGTTAGAAATAGGCAGGCCTGAAAATAAGCAGTCTGACATTTGCAGAATGAGGTCCACAGAGGGTGAATTTGTTGATGCTATCCCATACAGTGGTCCAATTTATCCTCTGGGTACCTCTTTCTGTTTAGTTTTGAGACCCTGATTCAGAATGAGTTTCACAGGGGGTAAATTTAGTGAGGCTACCCTGCTGTGCAGGGTAGTATCACTAAATTCACCCTCTGGGGGACCTCATTTTACAGATGTCAGTCTGCATATTTTCTGGCTTGGAAATAGGCCTCTAAGGGCTAAATGTCAAATAAGTATGTCTTAAGAGATGGAGATATCTTGTTTTTTTCTGTTTATTTTTTCAGATGGCCAATAAGGTGGATATGAATAAACAAAGTGAGTTGATGGCCTCCTTTGAACAGTTGTTCTAACCAAATAGACGAAGGATGAAGCATATGTGGTTCTTTGTTCAGAGTATTGATTCAAGTTGTATTGTGAACTTAACAGGAAAGAGTGAAGTTCATATAAATACTGATGAAGCGGCTTCTGTAAAGTGATCTGTGCAGACTTGATTTGGAACAGATATCGTTGGACAGAGACTTTTGAAACTTGAGTCTTGAGTCGACATTTGAGAACAGTGTAATGTCTCAATTAACATGCCTTTTTTGTACATTAAAAGTTTGAATTGGTCGCAGAGTTTTTGTTTGAAAAATCAGACACTTGTTCAGACCTTTCAACTGTTAATCCTGAAAAACTCTACTGTGAATGAGGATGCGATTGAATTATGGAGTTGACACTCACTGAGGAAGTTTTAGCCAGAAAAAAATAGCCTTTTTGTCTGCTTTTCCAAAAGACATTTGTTTTATGATTTATCCTTTTCCAAACAAATTAGTCAGAACTTTGTTAAAAAAAAAATTGTTATCTTTAAGGGATTTCAATTTTTTGTGTCAGTGGTTCTGTTTTGTTTGTTTTTTTTCATTGAATTTGACCTCATTTTAAGGTATCATACATGCAGAGTTGCATTTCCACCCAAACTGTAAGACTGTTGTTAATCAATTCTTTGTTTTATGTCACTTCTTGGTTCAAAAAGATTGATACAAAATGCACTAATTATTAATAATTAATTTTCAACTGAGTTAGTACATATTCAGCAGTTAAAAAAATATAGTTTTTCAAGAGCTTTAAACAAAACCATATCATGTGACCACTCGTTGGAACGAGCTCAATGAGCTCTTTCCAACGAGGGTCTCACGGTATGGTTTTGTTGAAATATTTTGAAAAATTTGAAATAATAATAATTAAAATCAAAAATTCTGATATCCTGTGAGTTGGGTAAAGGGTTAAGCATAGCTTATGGCCCTCAATGAAATTAGCTAAACTAAATTTTTACATTGCCGAGTTTTTGAGATAAAATACAAAAAAAAAGTTTAAATTATGCAACACTCTTATCATTCTACCGGAAGTTGAATATTTAGCACAGTGGGAAGGAAAATAAAATTATGAAGTACGTTTTTTTGGAAGAACATTTTTGGATACATGGCACTCTTGACTATTTTGTTAGGTGATGGGTTCGTTTAACCCTCAAGGCCCTGGACAAGGGTCATGAATTTCCACCATTCCACAGTCTCTCTACGTCTAATGGCTTAGCAGTGATTTCTAGTTAAGTCTTGGAGGGCTGTTAAGGTAGCCATGACTTGACTTAAAACCACTGCCTGGGTAATTTGTCTATTGTCAGCAGGTCCCCCTCATGACGGCATTTTAAGGGTACCTGTTCTGAGGTCGGAAAAATTGGAAATAGGCCTTTAAGGGTTAATGAACAGTTCTTCCAAAGTTTCTTTAGAAAATGAGATTCCACTAACCTAACTTTACAAAACTTTTCCTAAACTTTTCCCACATAACTCAAACATTCCACTTTTTATTCTAGACCATAACTTATGACCTGTCACTTAAAGGAGCTCTGATGACTGGTCATGAGCTATCAGGGTAACTGATTCCTTGATATCTATGAAATTTCTTGAATTCATATCTGGATAGAACTTGAAGTGATATCTGAGCCAAACAGGTTCTTGAAAATATGTGGAAAATATGTTACCATTTCCTGGTACATTTTTTTATGTTTTTAAGAGTACCGGCAACAGTTTCCAGCAGAAAATTATTTTGATGGTGCAAAAATGATAGCGACCAATTATACTTTGTTTGACTGAACTCTTACAGCTCTGTCAAACAATTTATAAATGGTTGAATTGTACCTTTCACTTGAAACTAGTTCCAGTAAAAAGAATACTAACATTACACTTCCAATTGAAAACAATGCTAACACTGATTTTCTTTTTACAAAAGGTTCTTGCATAGAGCTCTGCGAAGCTTCAAAATTCGATTTGAAATCAAACCCTCCGAGGGAACCCCAGGAAGTGAAGTGGTGCTTGTTTACTGCAGTAAATAAGCGGTTTTACTGGTAAAATAGGACCCAGTCGCAAATACTTGAGGTGGGAGTTCTCTAAAATGGGTAACATGGGTATAAACAATTAACTAAACTCGACTATATCTCAATATTGTGGTCATGATTAGCCAATGGGTAGAAATGTGTGGCCTTAAACACCAATAAATAAATAAATCCTACCACGTGTCTCCTGTTGAACTCCTCTCCTATCATCAGGTCTCCTGTCCAGGAGACGTGATGATAGAAGGGGAGTTCAAAGAGATTGTACTTTGATTTCATTTCTGGAATATTCTTGTTTTTGGTCTAGTCGTGTTAACCACCAAGACCTATGGTTTGGCAATGGTCGGTGTGCATCCGGCCAGGCATCCATGCAATGTTAGCGCAATAACTTGAATAAACATTTTCCAATTTGACTAATATTTGCCATACAGGTCTTTTACAATAATATCTCAAGCGAATACAAAAAATGGCCCAGCATGATATTTTGTTACAGTGTTAATGGCCTTAATTGGTCAATTTTTTAGAATTTTGAGCTCGTTAGCACCATAACTTGAAAGATTCTCCAATTTGACTATTTGCCATACAGGTGTTTTGCAAGAATATCTCAAACTAGTTTGGAAACTGGCCCAGCTCAATTTTTTGTTGGTGTTATGGGCCTTTATTAGTCAATTTTTATGAATTTTGAGCTCATTTGCACAATAACCTGAACATACGTTCTCCGAATTAAGTAATATTTGCCTTAGAGGTTTTTTTTAAAAAAATATCTCAAGTGGGTTCAAAAACTGGCCCAGCCCTGTTTTTTTGTTAGAGTTATGGGCCTTAATTAATATTTACGAACTCTGAACTTATTAGCATTATAACTTGAACAAAGGTTTCAGATTTTGACAACCGGCATATATTTGATAACTGGGTTTTAGACATGCAAAACACTCCGATTGCCACCACAACTCGACACCTGCAGCTCATTGTGATTGGCCTGCCCAACCAGATGTATCACCTTTGAATACAATACTTCAGTGAATACTGGAAATATTTGCTATATTCTACAGTTATAACAAGGTGCAATGTTTACATTTTGAACAGTGGTGAGATTTGATTCATTTCGATTCAGTTTGATTTGATATCCCCTCACTTTATTTGATATATAACCCCCCCCCCCCCCCCCCCCCCCAAGTCCCCATTTGTGCAACTTCGTAAATTTGGTCTTAAGCAGCACCGGAAATCCTTGAATTGGACCTCAAAAGGTTCATGAAAGTGCTTGAATTCAATTTCTGAAATAATGATGGTGCCTTGGCTATGGTTTGGATGAAAAAGTAGCAAAATTTGAATTCCATTTTTGTGCATAGCAGTGATTGGAATAGAATGATGTTTTAGGTAAAGGATTTGTCAGTATAATTATGAGTTACCTGATGATTGGAGTTTGCGATTGACCAGTGAGAATGTTATCAGATGGATGGAAATGGGGATTGACTAGGGACAATTTTTTTCTGTTGTGAGTTCCTTGTCTTTGGTGTACATTGTTGAGTGTATCACGTATACGTGATCAGAGAAATGTAATGTTCAACTCGATATTGTAATTATTGTTTTTTCGTTCTATGTTTTCGCTGATGACATCATCTTTACTAAGCAGACAGGTTTTGCTAATTTACTTTATGATAGAGGTTTTCCAGTTAAATTACTTCAGTCTATGAAATAGCTTGTATAGTATGTATATATAGTTTTCAAATTCCTCTGGCCCTTTATCCCTGAAATTAGCAATCTGCCATTTGCAGAATGAGGTCTCCAGAGGGTGAATTTGCTGATGCTATCCCATACAGTGGGCTAGAATCCCCCATTCTATCCTCTTGGTACTTTCTGTTTAGGCTTGAGACCCTGATTCAGATTGAGGTTTACAGAGGTTAAATTTAGTTATGCTACCCTGCTATGCAGGGTAGCATCACCAAATTCAATCTCTGGGGACCTCGTTCTGAAGATGACAGTCTGCTTATTTTCAGGTTTGGCTGATTGTGAACCTTCTCATGCAAGCTTTTCTTGAAACAATATCTTATGCCTATAAAAAGATTATTCTTGCTCCTGATCCATTTTTCCTTTGTTTTATTACAAGGGAAAGAGACTTTACACCACGATTGCAGTGTGTACTCAATGTTACATGATACAATACAGACACCGAGAAATGTTCTAGGTACACCGTGCATGGAATCTGGAATTATGTATAAGAACGTCACGTAAGAATGCAATGTGATTGTACGTTACGTGTCGGTGTGACGTTATGACGTGAATGAAATGCTTCGACACAAACAAGTGTCAAATTTGAAAGTTTTCAGTAAAAAAATTTTTTTTAAATATCAGCTTCATTCATTTAACCCTTTGCCTAACGTAACGGCCAAAACCGGCCAGTACTATTCTCAAAAATCGCCAATTAATTTTCATTTTTTTTTCATTTTTTGTCTCAAAAACATAGGTTATGACCCCTCGTTGGAACGAGCTCATCGAGCTCGTTCCAACGAGGGGTCATAACCTATGTTTTTGAGACAAAAAATAAAAAAAATTAGTTATTCAAGAATTATTTTTGCAAGTGTCATCTGCTTTTCAGGTTAGGTAAAGGGTTAATTAAAATTTAATTGTGGTGTAAATACAGTAGACAACTCGGATAGAGTATAGGGGACAGGATGACGATGCTCATAAAATACAGGTAAAACTTCATCTCAGGTCATTGATTCCAGTCCCCTGTACTCCACCCTCGATGTGTTCTAATTCTTCTGTTGTTATTTTTTTTTTAATTCATAAAACTGTACTGAAAATGGAAATTTAGCTCCTAACCAGCTCATAAAATATCAGTAATGTCATTGCTGCTGTAAAGTCGGGTTTCAATAAATCTTGTGGATTACTCTTTTCTGCAGGGGTGTATTTTTGTTGGCAAGAGGCAGAATTACAACTCCTTTAGGTGACTCGTTATTTTCGTACTGGGAAAAAAAATTCCACCTGCATAAGGCAAATGGTTAATTCTCTGCACTCTGATGTTGAAAAAAAAATGACATTTTTGGAAGCAAAAATGTCCTGAAAGTGCTGCTGGAAATGTTACAAACCATATTGTATTTGACAGGGCTCGGCGATTTTATGTCCTATTATCATTAAAGAGAAATCTGTTAAACTGCAATTGTGTTAGGATTAAACTTTTCATTCCAGGAAATTATTCCTTGGAGCCCTGTTGGTATCTTCCATGTCAGTTTAATGCAGCAGTTGGAAGAATCCATATTCGTTATTTGGGGATAGACCCATTAATATTTTCAACATGCCACCTCTGGGCTGCATGTTGAAAATATCAATTGGTCTGCCCCACACATTCACTTAGCAGCCATACTACTTAATGAAATTATGACGTATCATGTACCTGGGCCGGAAAAGCAGCCTGCCGTGCTCAAAGGATTACAGGAAATAGTTTTCATCATATTTCTTCTCAAAGTTTGAAAGAATTTGCTTTCTTTAAAAGTTCTACATATGTTTGTTGCCTGAATAAACAAAACTTGAGAAGAATTGAAAATGATCGAGGTTAAAAACATTATGCGACACAATTCCAATGAGGAGGGGCATGCCTGAGAAATAAGATTTCAATTTTTTTTTAATTGTCTTATATTAAAATGGTGCCCTGTGGGAACCCGGGAAATGAAGCTTTACTGGTAAAATAGTACCCTGTCACTAATGCTTGGGGCGGAAGTCCTCTAAAATGGGCAATATGGGTTTTTAATGATTGGCTGGAGTTGACTTTATATCTATTAGCGATTGTGCCGAAATATCTGACCTTAACCTTTAAATATCCAATTAATTATATGTTAATAACTACTGTTTACATAAGTGCACACCTGCAGATGATTAAACAGTGTTTTTACATTATTGTTGGCTGCCTGGACAGGCAGCCAACAATGATGTAAAAACACTTGAGATAATGTATCCTGTGCTACGGAATGTTTACGTACACTACATTGGCTCCCGGTTAAGGCTGGGATACTGTATAAAATAGCACTGTACGTCTACAAATGTCTTAATAATCTTACCCCTTCATACCTCACTGATATCATAATACAGACAGTTTGACAAGGCATACATTCTTCATCTGATGATATAGGTATTTTTGCTCCACACACCGTTTACTAAACGTAAAACATTTAAAAATCGATCTTTCCCGGTGGCCGCCCCTGTTGTCTGGAATAAGTTGCCATCAGCACATAGAAACATTCGGGACCTAGAACACTTCAAACGTGACCTCAAAATTCATTTATTTAGAGAATATTTTAATTAAATTTACCTTTTAATTTGTACAGCGCTGCTGAATGTGGAAAAATCAAGATAATGTGCACTTTATAAGTTAATAAACATAAACATACAAGTAGAGTTCTCAAGAAAGAATACATTCGGGACAACTTTTACAGCACAGTATAACTGGGCAGTTTGTTGCTGTTTGGTGACTGGAGGGTTAAATAAATAATTTGCGATAATTTATGAGAATTATATCACTGAGCTTATTCCAATAGTATCCAGTGCTAATGTTCTTCAAGTATAAGGTTTGTAATTACGAATTTACGCATTGACTGAAAATTTAACCAGTCGGATTTCCTAAGGTCCTTGGAAATCACAGAAAATCGTGGAATTTGTCATTTTTTTCTGAATCTGTTGTCTGTGTAAAAACATGGAATTTCCTGCATATTCCTGGAAAGTCATAGAAATGTTACTAAAATTTTGTGGGAAAAGAATGAAATTTTGTTTTCAGTGCAGGGACTCTGATTATTGGTCCCATGGAAAACCACGGAAGTAAAGCTTAGTTTATTATAGTATGGAACCTCCCTGGGAAGTGGGGTTTATTGTAGTTAACACGTTCAGCTTAACTGGTAAAATAGAACCCAGTAGCCAAAGCCTGATGTGAAAGTCCTCTAAAATGTGCAGCATAGGTATAAATGATTGGCTAAATGTGAAATCATACTTGTGCGGCAAATCATGATACTGTAATTTACTTTAACCCTTTGCCTAATATGGAAGCAGACAACACTTGCAAACAAAATTCTTGAATAACTGAATTTGTTCATTTCTTGCATCAAAAACATAACTTGTGACCCCTCATTGGAATCAAGCCAGAAAATAAGCAGACTGTCATCTGCAAAATGAAGTCACCAGAAGGTGATTTTTGTGATGCTTCCCTGCACAGTAGGGTAGCATCACTAAATTTACCCTCTGTGAATCTCAATCTGAATCAGGGTCTTAAAACTAAACAGAAAGAGGTACCCAGAGGATAAATTGGCCACTGTATGGGGTAACATCATCAAATTCACCCTCGGGGGACCTCATTCTGCAAATGTCAGACAGCTTATTTTCAGGCCTGAATGGAATGAGCTCAATGAGATTGTTCCAATGAGGGGCCATAAGCTATGTTTTGAGAGAAAAATGATGAAAATTGAATGGTAATTTTTGTGAATAGTGTTGACCAGTTTTGGCCGTTACATTGGATAAAGGGTTAAACATGTGGGAACGCCAAGATGTGGAGCAGTACTTGTTTACTGTGGTAAACAAGTTCTGTTTTACATGTAACAAAGGACCCCATCACCAAAGTCTTGGGTGGAAGTCCTCTGAAGTGGGCAGCTTAAGTATCAACGGGGGGCGTGGTGGCTCAGTTGGTAGAGGTGCAGGCTGCAAGCCGAGAGGTTCTCGGTTCGAATCCCACCAGCGGCACCGCCTTGTGTCCTTGTGTAAGACACTTGCCCACGCAGGGGCATGGTGACGTTGTGTACTAAGGCGTACTGCATGTCAATGGTGCACCTGTCTTCAACCAATGCTAACCCTGTTTGTGTGAAGTTAGTATGTTGGGGAGCTGACAGTTTCTCGGTGGTTCTCTCCAGGTACTCCGGCTTCCTCCACCCGTAAAACTGTCGTGGTCATGATTAGCCACTGTGCAGAAATATGTGACCTAAAACACCAATAAATAAATAGCTATCAACAATTGGGTAAACTTGACTTCATACCTTTGTTGTGGTGTTGATGATGCCTAGTCTGCTGAAGATGATCTTAAATGCTAATAAAGAAATAAGAGTGTAATCACATCTCAGGTTTCAGGGTGGGCCAAAACATAAGAGGGATGACAGCATTGTCATTTTTGAGCAGTTACAAACCAGTGTTTTGTGCAGTTATGCGATAAAAATCTGCATCTGTATTGTAACATAAATTGATACCTCAGCAATCTAAATGCACTGAAATTGCAGACCAAATATTTTCCTTGTTATTTGATTAGAGAGTTGAATAACAGTATAATGTTATGTGTAGCTATTCAATACTATTTTTTTCAGTAGAAAAAGCTAATTAATATATAACAAATTAATTCATCAAATGCAAAAAGTATACACTTGTTGCACCCACTTTTGTTACACCAACCTTTTTTTATAGGGCTGAACTTATGTTGCTACAATAGCCATCTTTTGTTTCTACAAAACCCAGCTTTTGTTACCACTAGTGACTTTTGTACTGAATCAACTTCCTTCATTACTCTCAGAGCTCTGACTGTACAATTAGGCCTAAAAAAGTTAAAATATGTTTCTCAGAACCCCCTCCACACATGGTCCTTTTGGCTGCCATACGTTCTCTTTCTATAAACAGTGCAAACTTAAAAAAATAAAAATTTAATGGTTTATGTCTGATATTTTACTCAATAAATTGATAAATTTGTCCCTTGAGTGCAACTTGCACTCAAGTGACGAAATACACCACCACCCATACTATTCTGTAGATTATGAGTCCTAAAACATAAAACAAACCAAGAACATGAACTTTTGATGGCAAAGAAATAATTACAAAAATAAAAAAATGCCTGTGCCCTTTGCCTTTTTACAAAAAGTGGCCTGAGAAACAAGATCTACTTTGTGGGACCTAACTAGCTGATTTTATAGCTAAAGTCTCGAGTAGTAACAAAGTTGTGATCTGTAAACAAGTAGTATAGTCGAACACTGTTAACTCTTTACCCAACGAATTGTCCGCATCTGCCCGCGTAATATGCAAATTCAGCAGTTAAAAAAATATAATTTTTCAAAAAATTTCAACAAAACCATATCATGTGACCCCTTGTTGGAACGAGCTCGTCGAGCTCGTTCCAACAAGGGGTCACATGATATGGTTTTGTTGAAATTTTTTGAAAAATTTAAAAAAAATTTATTTAAAATAATAAATTTGGATATCGTCTGCGTTGGGTAAAGGGTTAATTGAAAAGTCACTTTTTGAGAGTGAAAATTATTCAGTTAACAAGAGTATTCAATTAGCAGGAATTCGGCCGCATTCCCATATTCCAGGGATAAACTGAGCACTTATTTTATTTGACATATCAAAAGATTTTTTATTCAGTGAACAGGAGTTGACTCGATAATTCATACGCAATAAACAGATTAAATTTGTACTGAAGGTATGGTAAAGGGTTTTGTGTTTGGAAGGTATATTTAGTTGACTGGGTTATTCAATTAAAAGATATCTAGTTAAATAGTAGCTGTAACAAAAGTGGTTGCTGCCATACACTTTTTCATAATATGTTGGAATTTATCCTACTATCAAAAACTTTAATTATTCAGTTTAATGTGTTGTTGACATGTGTGTATATGTATATATTTTACACTGTTGATGGGAAAAATGCTGTGTGTGTGAAGACGATATATATATCATGTGGTATTTTGAAAATGATAAGCTTAGGGTTCATGCCATTGTTGGAAAGTGCTTGGATTTTATTATTGAAAGTGCTTGAAAATCAAACACTCTAGGAAAACATCCTAGAAAGTGCTAAAAAATGTTTCTGACCTGTCTTGGTCACTGAGTGGAGAAAGTGTTTATGAATTGAAGCAAATATGTTTTTTGAGTTGTGCCAAGGAAATAAATGTTCACACTACGTCACTTGACATCATTTCTTGGGAAGCTCTCTTTGAGAGCTTCCCAAGAAATGATGTCAAGGGTTGCAATTATCAATAATGGTAAAGCGGCACAAATTCCAGTTTTGGATGATACTGAAGTATGCATATGAACATCAGAGATGAATCAAATAATTCCAGGTGGAGGGTCTGGAAGGTGCTTGTAAAATTCCTAAAAAGGACCTGGAAAGTCCAGGAATTTTTTTCTTCCAGGAATTTTTTTCTGTCGGTTGTGTACAAACCTATCTAATGGACCACAAGGTTCAGTAAGGAGGTCCATCATTTGAAATTTGGCTCATGCCTGAGCTCCTGATTTTCTACAGCAATGAAGGATATCTTAGATGCCATTAAAAAAATGGAATGAAAGATCACTTTTATGAACAGCTTTCCCCCTTATGGGAACCCCAGAAAGTGAAGCAGAAAGAGTGCTGGTTTTGCTGTGGTAAGCAAGTTTTGCCTTGCAAGTAAAATACTAAAAATAGGACTTGCTAACTTCTTTGAAGTGGACTGCACAGGTAAAAATGATTGGCTAAACTTGACTTCATACCTATCTTGTTGTCGTAATGTAGGCATAGATGCTAAAAATGACCTCAAACAACAATAAATAAAATAAATAGAGAACTGGACTGATACGATTGCTACATAAGTAAAGAATTAGTGGTCAACAAAAGAAGAATATTGATACTAACCCTTTGCAACTGAAGTAGGAAAATCGAAATTTCAAGCTGTAATTTTTTCTGTTAATGCAACAAGGAATTTGATTGAGTGCTAGAAGCCACTATCATGGCTCAATTGAAAAGTGCTGGAAGTCACTTTAGTGGCTTTAAACTGTATGCGTTAGCTTGATGTTTGTTCAACAGTAGAAGAAAAAATATTTATTTAAAATTGTGGGAGCACGGTGGCTAATTGCTTACGAAATTGGACTTCAATCTGAAAGGTCCACAGTTCGATCCCTGCCAGGGGAAACTGTGCTGTGTACTTGGGCAAGCCACTTTATCCCGATTGCCCATGTGGGGGGCACGGTGTACTAAGACGTACTGCACGTAAATGGTGCACTTGTCTTTAACCAGTGCTAACCCTGCTTGTGTGGAGTTAGTACGTTGGGGAGTCTGGTAGTTGCTTGCCATTGTATGGTGGTTCTCTCCAGATGCTCCAGCTTCCTCCACCCGGAAAACTGTCCGACACAAGGTGACCCTGGCTGTCCACAGTGTCATTAAACCCCAATAAATATATATAAAAATGTTTGATTGCATTTTATTGGAGAGTGCCAGTTGGCACTCTCCAATAAATTGTAACAAAATAATTATGAACAAAATTCCCCGTGGGAACCCCGGGAGGTAAGCAGCACTTGTTTACTGTGGTAAACCAGTTCTGCTTTACCAGTAACATAGGACCCAGTCACCAATGCTTGGGGTGAAAGTCCTCTAAAATGGGCAACATGTTGATCAACGATTGACTAAACTTGACTTCATCTCCATGTTGTGTCACGATTAGCCATGGTGCATAAATGTGTGACGTTAACCACCAACAAACAAACAAACTTATGAACAAAATATTGCTAAACTAAGGGTACTCTTGCTGGTAGCATGGTATCTTTGAAAAAATACCCATGCTTCAAATCACCTTTGAAAAATAATTCAGCACTCAGCCAGTTAATTAATTCAATCTTGTTTGATAGAGCTCTGTCAGACAAGATTGCTTTGACTAATTCTAAGTTACATTATGGGAAACATTTCCCTATTGGGAACCTGCAAAGTGGTGCAGTCCTTGTTTACTGTAAACAAGATCTGCATTACTTGTGTAAAATACGACCTGCAAACTAATGCCTGGGTGAAGTCTTGAAAGTGGACATCATAGGTATGAGCAATTACCTAAACTTGACTTCATACCTATGTTGAACTCATAACATAGCCAAAATGCTGAAAGTTACCATAAACATCAATACAGTGGAACCCTGTTAATTGAATAACCACTTTGCCAATGAAAATTATTCCATTAACAGGAGTATTCAATTAACAGGGATTGTGTCACTTTCCTGTGTTCTAGAGATAAACTTAGCATTTATTTTGTTATATTTTGTTTGACAGAGCTCAATGAGCTCTGTCAAACAAGATATAATAGATTAAATGCCTGTATTGGATGTACTTAGGCCAAATAGGTCTATAAACAAAGGAAAACTGGGGAGAGTCAGGGCAATTTCTTGGCAGGTTTCAAGATTTTTTATTCAATTAACAGGAGTTTACTCTATAACCTATATTCAATTAACAGATCAAATTTATACTGAAGGTATGGTAAATGGTTTCGTGTTGGAAATTTATATTCAATTAACAGGGTTATTCAGTTAAGAGATATCCAATTAAGTGGGCTCCACTGTAAATAAGGGGCACATTGGCACAGAAGATAGAGCATTGAACTGCAGTCCAAATGATGATTTGATCATGATCGACAGTGACTGCATTGTGTCCTTGGGCAGGACACTAAATCCTGAAAGACCATGTTGGGACACGATGGCACTGTACAAAGGTGTACTACATGTCTTCAATCGTCACACTTGCCTTAAACTGTTGCTAACACAGTTTATGCCAAGTTAATACATTGGATAGTATAACAGTGGCTTGCTGCTGGGTAGTTCCCTGGCTTCATCTACCCATAAAACTGTTCAACACATTGTGACCCTGGCTGTTGAAAGTATCATTAACTGGTACAGTGCTATAAGCCACTATCAAGGCTTTAATATGAAGAGCAGGTACCTCAGCCTAAAGGTATCATATTCTGTGGATGTGCTTCGTAACATATTAAAAGTGAAATTACTTAGTCTATATGGGTTTGGCTTGTTACAATTTATGGGAGAGTGCCTCTTGGCACTCTCCCATAAATTATATCAAGGCAAAGACATGTGAACAAATTTTGATGACCAAAAATAACTTAGCACTCTACCAGTTAAACCCCCAACAAAATAAACCAGTACATAAATGGGAAATATTTGCTGCTTCAAATTTCAGAATTTTGACGTGAGTATGGAGAGGGTAAAAGTCGAAAATTAAAAAGTCCTAAATTTGTATGAAAAGCCTGAGCAAAAGATTTGTTTTGTCGTAGTGATATACTACGGATTCCTGTTTACGAACCATCAGCGGTAGTACAAATTAAGATGTCCATTTTTTTGTAACCCGAGTTTATTTGTCACGAAAAAAGAGATAAGATGTATAAAGTATTATTCAAGACTAAAAGAAATGAATATATATTCATTTCTATGATTGATAATTGCTGATGTCATGAAAAGTTAATATATGTACACATGTAACACTGTTGTTAATAATTGTTTTTTATGTGACAATTTTTGCAAGGTATTCTCCCTGATCTCTCTATACAACTGGATTGCTTGAACATCAGTGAAAAACGTTGCAAAATAAATCTGCCCCCCCCCCCCCCCCCCCCCCTCCTCCTCAAAGTGGTATAAAGTCAATCATGCGGTTACTCCTATTCAAGGTTCGCACAGGTCATGGAATCCTGGACATCTCATGGAAAACAAATATTTTTCCAGGCCTGGACGTTCTGGAAAAATGGGGGGTTTTGTTGTTATAGTCTGAAAAAGTCAGGGAAATTCACCATGATAACAAGGGGGCGCGGTGGCTCGGTTGGTAGAGGTGCAGGCTGCAAGCCGAGAGGTCCTCGGTTCGAATCCCACCTGCGGCAACCGCGTTGTGTCCTTGGGCAAGACACTTCACCCCGATTGCCTACATGGGGGCACGATGACGCTGTGTACTGAGGCGTACTGCACGTCGATGGTGCGCATGTCTTCAACCAATCTAACTCTGCCTGTGCTGCGGTGCAGAGTTCAGAGTTACGATGTTGGGGAGCTGACAGCTGCTCGTCGTTGCTCGGTGGTTCTCTCCGGGTACTCCGGCTTCCTCCACCCGTAAAACTGTCACGGTCACGATTAGCCATTGTGCATAAGTATGTGACCTTAAACACCAATAAACACATAAACACTCACCATGATAACAATGCAGTATTCCATTTTCACAAAAAATGACCCTCAAAAATCTCGAACAAGAGAGCATGGTGGACATAACAATGAGGGAAAGGTCATCGCAATGGAGTAGAAAATTTTTGGAAAGTCATGGAATTTGATTCTCAAAAAAGTGTATGAACACTGCCTATCATAGGTGTAGTTTGATGGTATGAAATCTGTTACAATGCAAATCAGTCTGCCCCATCAAGGTGGTATAAAGTCAATCATTGTTGTAACTCCTCCTATCGCACACATTGATGATGTGAAAGTTGTTACAATGCAAATCAGTCTGCCCCATCAAGGTGGTATAAAGTCAATCATTGTTGTAACTCCTCCTATCACTGACATTGATGATGTGAAAGTTCTTACAACGCAACGTTAATGAGCACTCCAGCAAATCAAGTTGTATAGAGATCGGTGGGCATTATGAAATTCCATTACTATTGAAGTGTTGTGGCTTACAGTCATTGCAGCAGTAAGCTCCTTGTTTCACTCACAGTTCATCAGATAAGTGATTTAATTTTGTACAGGGAGTTTGTCATACAAATTGGGTTTTTATCACATAATTTTTCAGAATTTTTTTATAAACAGTATATGACACGAAACAAAATGTGTTTTATCAAACCAGTAGAAAACAATTACGAATGTTTTGTTGCGTCATTTATAAAGAAATTCTATTTTGTCTTCAGATGCTTTTTTTTAGTGTTTTATTTATTATATTTAAGGTTGAGTGGTTGTGACAATGATCTAGCATAGGGATGCCAGAGCTTTTGGATAACAGACGGCTCCTATTTCCTCACTCAGACTTGGGATTGGGGCCTGTTGCAGCTGTATAGTAAAGTCACCTAGGACTGGTCGTAATCCACACGTGGGCAATGATGTCCACATATGCGTTTACCAGGTAATAAAAATCATCTGCGGCAAAATTTTAATTAATGAAGCACCAGGTTGTACCTGGTGCTTCATTAATTAAAGTTTTGATGATTATTCCTATAAATGGTGTTTGGAATCTAATATATTTCGTCCATGGAAATATTGCCCACCTGCAGAAAGTGACCCGTCCAAAGTGGTCATACTGTAGATGCATTTTTTTTATCTGTCACTAATGCCTCAGATTCCAGCAGAGAAGGGGCATGGCAGACTGTTTGAACAGAATATTTTTTAATCTTCACATACATTGTTCATTAATTACATATATTCAGGGTGAGATTTTTCAATTTTCCGACGGTCATTTAATTTTCTTTTCTAAATTTGCTATTTCTTTGAATTTAAATGACAGTGATCTTTCAAACCATTTTGATATAAATTCAAATAACTGCCAACAAATGCATTCTTTTTACAAGATATTAGTTGTAAGGGGATATAAAACTTGATTTTCAGACGTTTCCCTCTATGCAAACATGTTTCGGTTTCTTTTTTTATGCCCCCGGCTTGAAAAGTCGAAGGGGTATCTAGTGGAGACCTCCGTTCATCTGTCCATACCAACATTTTCCCTTGTATTTCAGCCACTGCTACTCCGATTTGAATGATATTTGTTGTTGTGATAGAGCATCATGATGGAATGATACTAGCGTGAGTTTCTTCCAGACATTTTTTCCACAGTTATGGCCCTTTTTCACTCTTTCAACTTCGAAAATGTTTTGCAGTCGGAGCATTAGCAGCGCTTTGCGATACAGGCCTCTTGTAAAAGTTTAATTACATCCCTGATATACGTATATCATTTTCAAAGGATAAAGGTACCGGTTGCATTGGTCTAACGCGTTGCAGTTGACATTTTTATGTTTTTTGTACTGGTTGAGTGCTGCAGGCCCATATTGGTGCTTTACTCCAAACTATGGTGCTGCAACTCTGAGGCTTCAGACTCTGTGGATGCCATTCATATTATCTTCAAATCAAAATTATTTGATCTGTATGGATTTTCCTTGTTACAGTTTATAGGAGGAGGAGATGGGGGTGGGGGGGGGGGGGTGGGGGGGGGGCTGACTATAGGCACTCTCCCATAAATTGTAACAGGGCAAAGATTTGTGAACAAATTTTGATAACTAAAAATAATTTAGCACTCTACCAGTTAAGTAATGATATACAACAAAATTGTCACCTCACAAGACAATTTGCACAGTAGAGTAATGATCCTGACATCAGTGCTTAACACTAAATTTTTGTTATGCACCCAACCTCCGAAGGAGGATTTGGGGATATCTAGTTAGACCTCCATCCATCTGTCTGTCTGTCAATCCATCTGTCCATACAACCGTTTTGGATTGTAATTTTAAAGCCATCAGTCGGATTTGGTATAAACGATTGACTGGACTTGAATTATCTCCATGTTGTGATCACGGGTTTGAAGAAATATGTGACTTAAAACACCAATAAACAAATGAATACTTAAAGCACTGAGAGTTGTCAACAGAATGCTCTATTAATATTTGACATTTTCTGGTAGAATCAGGGGATGAATCTATTTCGTGTTTGCAGAAAAGGTCAGTGATAATTTAATTCTGCAGCCCTCCGGGGGTGTAGGATTAAATTATTACTTTCCCTTTGAATTTTTTGTCATTTATTATGTGATCTATTGTTTATATATCAGTTGTTGACAGGTACATGCCCACAAGCCTACCATCACTTCAGGAAATGGAATTCTCCAGGGCTCCTGGCCCTGTCAGGCTGTCACCAGCCCAAACCCCTACTACGCAGTTGTTGACAGGTACGTGCCCACAAGCCTACCGTCCCTTCTGAAATGGAACTCTCTAGATCCCCTAGCCCTGTCACTAGCCCAATCCCCATTACACAGTTGTTGACATGTATGTGCCCACAAGCCTACTGTCACTTATGGAAATGGAATTTTCCAAGCCTCCTAGCCCTGTCTCTAGCCCAATCCCTAGCCCAATCCCACATTACACAGTTGTTGACATGTATGTGCCCACAAGCCTACCGTCACTTTTGGAAGTGGAATTCTCCAGGACTCCTAACCCTGTCACCAGCCCAATCCCCCATTACCCAGTTGTTGACAGGTACGTCCCCACAAGCCTACCGTCGCTACTGGAAATGGAATTCTCCAGGTCTCCAAGCCCTGTCAGGCTCTCACCTGCCCAAACCCCCTATTATACAGCTGTTGACATGCTCATGCCACAAGCCTACCGTCAATTCTGGAAATGGAATTCTCCAGGTCTCTTAGCTCTGTCATTAGCCCACTCCCACATTACACAGTTGTTGACATGTACGTGCCCACAAGCCTACTGTCTCATCTGGAAATGGAACTCTATAGGTCTCCTAGCCCTGTCACTAGCCCAATCCCTCATTACACAGTTGTTGATATGTATGTGCCCACAAGCTTACCGTCGCTTCTGGAAATGGAATTCTGGTCTCTTACCCCTGTCTCTAGCCCAATCCCCCATTACACAGTTGTTGTCATGTACATGCCGACAAGCCAACCGTCACTTATGGAGATGGAATTCCTCTGCCCTGTCAGCAGCCCATTCCAGCATTATACAGTTTTCCACAAGAGTTTTTCTGTGGTTTTTTATATATCAGTTGTTGCAGGTACGTGCCCACTAGCCTACCATCACTTCTGGAAATGGAATTCTCTAGGTCTCCTAGCCCTGTCACCAGCCCAATCCCCCATTACACATTTGTTGACAGGTACGTGCCCACAAGCCTACTGTCACTTCAGGAAATGGAATTATCCAGGTCTTCTATCCCTGTCAGGCTGTCACCAGCCCAATCCCTTATTACACAGTTGTTAACATGTACGTGCCAACAAGCCTACCGTCACTTCTGAAATGGAACTCTCTAGGTCCCCTAACAGTTGTTGACATGTATGTGCCCACAAGCCTACTGTCACTTATGGAAATTGAATTCTCCAGGTCTCCTAGCCCTGTCTGTAGCGCAATCCTACATTACACAATTGTTGACATGTATGTGCCCACAAGCCTACTGTCACTTCTGGAAATGGAATTCTCCAGGTCTTCTAGCCCTTTCGCCAGCCCAATCCCCCATTACAAGTTGTTGACAGGTACATGCCCACAAGCCTACCGTCACTACTGGAAATGGAATTCTCCAGGTCCATCCCCGTCAGGCTGTCACCAGTCCAAACCCCCTATTACACAGTTGTTGACATGTACATGCCCTCAAGCCTACCGTCAATTCTGGAATTGGAATTCTCCTGGTCTCCTAGCTTTGTCACTAGCCCACCCCCACATTACACAGTTGTTGACATGTACGTGCCCACAAGCCTACTGTCTCTTCTGGAAATGGAACTCTTCAGGTTTCCTAGCCCTGCCACTAGCCCAATCCCCCATTACACAGTTGTTGACATGTATGTGCCCACAAGCCTACTGTCTCGTCTGGAAATGGAACTCTCTAGGTCTCCTAGCCCTGTCACTAGCCCAATTCCTCATTACACTGTTGTTGATATGTATGTGCCCACAAGCTTACCTTCACTTCTGGAAATGGAATTCTTCTGGTCTCCTAGCCCTCTCTCTAGCCCATTACACAGTTGTTGTCATGTACGTGCCGACAAGCCTACCGTCACTTATGGAGATGGAATTCTTCAGGTCTCCTAGCCCTGTCAGCAGCCCATTCCAGCATTATACAGTTTTCAACAAGAGTTTTTCTGTGTTTTTTTATATATCAGTTGTTGCAGGTACGTGCCCACTAGCCTACCATCACTTCTGGAAATGGAATTCTCCAGGTCTCCTAGCCCTGTCACTAGCCCAATTCCTCATTACACTGTTGTTGATATGTATGTGTCCACAAGCTTACCTTCACTTCTGGAAATGGAATTCTTCTGGTCTCCTAGCCCTCTCTCTAGCCCATTACACAGTTGTTGTCATGTACGTGCCCACTAGCCTACCATCACTTCTGGAAATGGAATTCTCCTGGTCTCCTAGCCCTGTCACCAGCCCAATCCCCCATTACACATTTGTTGACAGGTACGTGCCCACAAGCCTACCGTCACTTCTGGAAATGGAATTTCTCCAGGTCTCCTAGCCCTGTCACCAGCCCAATCCCCCCATTACACAGTTGTTGACAGGTACGTGCCCACAAGCCTACCGTCACTTCAGGAAATGGAATTCTCCAGGTCTCCTATCCCTGTCAGGCTGTCACCAGCCCAAACCCTTATTACACAGTTGTTAACATGTACGTGCCAACAAGCCTACCGTCACTTCTGAAATGGAACTCTCTAGGTCCCCTAGCCCTATCACTAGCCCAATCCCCATTACACAGTTGTTGACATGTATGTGCCCACAAGCCTACTGACACTTATGGAAATTGAATTCTCCAGGTCTCCTAGCCCTGTCTGTAGCGCAATCCTACATTACACAATTGTTGACATGTATGTGCCCACAAGCCTACTGTCACTTCTGGAAATGGAATTCTCCAGGTCTCCTAGCCCTTTCGCCAGCCCAGTCCCCAATTACACAGTTGTTTGCAGGTACGTGCCCATAAGCCTACTGTCACTACTGGAAATGACATTCTCCAGGTTTCGTATCCCTGTCAGGATGTCACCAGTCCAAACCCCCTATTACACAGTTGTTGACATGTACATGTTCTCAAGCCTGCCGTCATTTCTGGAAATGGAATTCTCCAGGTCTCCTAGCTCTGTCACTAGCCCACTCCCACATTACACAGTTGTTGACATGTACGTGCCCACAAGCCTACTGTCTCTTCTGGAAATGGAACTCTCCAGGTTTCCTAGCCCTGTCACTAGCCCAATCCCCCATTACACAGTTGTTGACATGTATGTGCCCACAAGCCTACTGTCTTGTCTGGAAATGGAAACTCTCTAGGTCTCCTAGCCCTGTCACTAGCCCAATTCCTCCTTACACTGTTGTTAATATGTATGTGCCCGCAAGCTTACCTTCACTTCTGGAAATGGAATTCTTCTCGTCTCCTAGCCCTGTCTCTAGCCCATTCCCCATTACACAGTTGTTGTCATGTACATGCCGACAAGTTTACCGTCACTTATGGAGATGGAATTCTGCAGGTCTCCTAGCCCTGTCAGCAGCCCACTCCAGCATTATACAGTTTTCGACAAGAGTGTTTCTGTGTTCAGTGCACTTAATTCATTTGGATGAATCTGCTTCGTGTTTGTAGGAAAGGTTGGTGATAATTTAATCCTACAACCCGTAAGGGTATAAATAAACGATTGGCTGCACATGAAATAGCCAATATTCGGTCATGATTTTCCGTTGTGCAGAAATGTGTGATCTTAAACCCCAATAAATAAAATAAATTATGTTACAGGTATCCATTTTTTATATACGAGTTGTTGAAACCGTCACTTTTGGAAATGAAATTTTCGTGGTTTTCCAGTCATGTCATCAACGCAATCCTCCATTGCACAGTTCTTAAGATTTTTTTTTGTTTTATTCGTTACATTTAATTCACTGATAGTAGTAAACAGTTTGCCCCCTGTATATGGGAAATGTTCTGGTAGAATCAATGAATGAATTCATTTCATATTTGTAGGAAAGGTATGTAATAATTTATTCCTACAGTCCCCGGGGGCTCTAGTATTAACCCCTAACACACTGGTAATGCAACAGAATTTGTTGCAATCACTCAGTTTCTTTCTTGTTTAACTACAAATTTACCCAATTATATCTTGTTTGAGGGGAGTGCGCTGGTTCGGTGGCTACGGCATTTAGCTTCAAACCGAAAGGTCCGTGGGTTGATCCCCACCAGGAGTAACTAAATCGTGTCTTTGGGCAAGGCACTTAACAGGTAGGGTGCTAAGTTATTTCGGGTTGTCAGAATTTGTTCACAGGTCTTTGTCTTGTTACAATTTATGGGAGAGTACCAGTGGGCACTCTCCCATAAATTGTAACAAGGCAAATCCACAGAGACTATATAATTTCACTTACAAGATAATCCAAGCAAATCCATAGAATGTGAAGCTTTCATGTTACAGTACCTGCCCTTTAGAATAAAGCCCAAATATGGACTTCCAACACTCTACTAGTTAATCCCTTTTGCGCAGGTGCGTCTCGATGGTACTGATGTGTACTGCACGTCGATGGTGCACTTGTCTTGAACCAATTCTAAAGTTGCTTGAGTGGAGTTAGAACGTTCGGGAGTCTGACACTTGCTCGACATTGCTTGGTGGTTCTCTCCAGGTGCACTTGCTTCCTGCACCCACATGAGGTGACTGGCTTTTTAAAGTATCATTAACCCCCAAAAAAATAAATATCTTGTTTGACAAAGCTCACCGACCTCCATCATACAAGGTATATTTGGTTAAATATCAAAGCTTTATGGGAAATGTTTGCTGCTGAAAACTTTGCCATTTTGATATGAGAGTGCAGAGGAATAAAATTCTTACTTGCCTGTTGAAATATTGTTGTTGGTATGCCAATCATCTTTATAGTTGTTGATGGTCCAGTACCCACAGATCTGCCTTCGCTTCTGGAACTGGAATTCTCCAGACCTGTTCAGCCACGACCACGGGGACTGTGGGAATTGGAACATTCATTGTTTACTGCGGTAGGCGAGTTGTGCTTTATTAGTAGAATAGGACCCGGAACCTGTGCCTGGGGGTGGGGGTGGGTCCTCTAAAGTGGGCAGCATAGGTATAAATTCTCCAGGTCTCCCAGCCCTACTATCAGCCCAGCCCCCCATTACATAGCTTTTAGCAAACTTGTTTTGTTTTTTTTAGTTCAGCATATTCAACTCACGGAGAGTTATCAACAGATTGCTTTAGGCATATGGAACATTTTCTGACAGAATCGGTGGATGAAACTATTTCGTATTTGTTGGAAAGCTTGGTGATAACCTGATCCGACACCCCTTAGCGGGTGTAGGGTTAAATAAATTATCGCTCTCCCTTTAAAGGTTTGTTGCTATTCATTTTGTCATTCTTCTATTTACTGTTTGTCGATGTGTAAGTGTCCATAAGCCTACTGTCCCTTCTGGAAATGGAATTCTCCTAGCCCCTTTCGCCAGACTAATCCTCCACTTCACAGCTTTTAACCCTTTACCCAACGAATCGGGCGCATCCGCCCGCGTAATATGCAAATTCAGCAGTCGAAAGAAAATTATTTTTCAAAAACTTTCAACAAAACCATATCATTTGACCCCTCGTTGGAACGAGCTCATCGAGCTCGTTCCAACGAGGGGTCACATGATATGGTTTTGTTGAAGTTTTTGGAAAAATTGGAAAAAATGATATTTAAAATAATAAATTTTGATATCGTCTGCGTTAGGTAAAGTGTTAACAAAACTTTTGTTTTTGAGTTCAATGCACAGAATTCGCCGAGAGCAGTTTACAGATTGTTTCAGACATGCAGTACATTTTCTGTCAGAAACGGTGGATGAATCATTTATTTTTTTTATTTTTATTTTATTTTATTGTATTTTTTTTTTTTTTTTTTTGTTGGAAAGGTTTGGTTATAATTTAATCTTACAGCCCTACTTGCTCTTTTAAATTTTTCTGTCATTTATTATGTCATCCATCATATATTTAGCAGTCATTGACAATCTATGCACCAGTAACCCTATCGTCACTTCTGGAGACGATCTCCCAGCCTTTTCATTCCCCCATCCTCCATTGCATAGTCTTTTTCAACAAACTTGATCAAGTTTAGTACATCTAATTGCCTGAGAGTTGTCAACTGTTTGCTCTAGGGACATGGCACTAATATTTTTCTGGCAGAATCCTTGTGGAAATGTTGGATCGAGAGATAGCCGTATTATCTGTTTAGGACAAATGGCTGAACAGACTGGTTCTGTGAAAAGTGTAAATAAATTCTGGTCATTCCCTAATGAGAAAAAGGAAAGAAATGATATTGTATTATAAAAAGAGTATAAATGTTCTGTATTCTAATGTATTTTTTGTATGAATAAAACTGATGATGATATAATTAATAAATATGTTTTTATTTCCTTTCAGTTCCCCGTGGGAACAGGGTTCATACAGAGCCTTGAAAGTCCTTGAATTTCCCTTTTGTATTGACAAGTCCTTGAATCCATTTTTGGCCTTGAAAAGTACTTGAAAATTGACCTTCAGTCTTGAAAAGCCCTTGAATTGTCTGTGGAGTTAACCCTTAAGTCCCCACATAACCCCAAACTGCCACTTGTATATGCTTTGAAGCAGGTGCTACCAAGATTTATCTTCCTTCTTAATTCCATGTGTGGGCTGAATTTATCCTGGCAGTGGTTCCACATCATTGTTGGCTGCTTGTACAGGCAGCCAACAATGATGTAGAACCACTGCCAAATCATCAACCATCTGCATGTACAATCTTATAAGCATATATGACAGTGACTACTTTAAAATTAATCTGAGACCTTAAGGGTTAAGGGCCCAACCTTACAGACATACGCATTTATGACATATTCTTTGTGTTCACAGAGTAAAATGTCGGTCCTTGAAAAGCAGTCTCATGTCCTTGAAAAGTCCTTGAATGTGATCTTGCCTTGCCTGCATGAACCCTGGGGAACTTTGAGTAGCAAAACACCGCTTGTTTACTGTGGTAAACAATAGTGTTCAGCCAGTGCCGTATTAACCCCTGGCGGGCCCCGAGGCTTTTAGGCACTTCGGCCTCGGGGCCCCTCCGGCACTTCAGTCTTTCACCCCACAACAGCTGACAGCCTGACCCTGGTACGGTAGGCGCTTTGCCGCAGTACATAACCCTATATCCATTTTGTGGGTCTCCTGAAGAATTCTACTCACAACTTGACATATTATTTAACCCTTTACCCAACGTAACGGTCAAAACCGGCCAGCGCTTTTCTAAAAAATCGCCAGTTAATTTTCATTATTTTTTAATTTTTTTGTCTCAAAAACATAGGTTATGACCCCTCCAATGAGTGGTCATAACCTATGTTTTTGAGACAAAAAATGAAAAAAAATAGTTCAAGAATTTTTTTTTGCAAGTGTCATCTGCTTTTCATGTTTGGTAAAGGGTTAAATAAGCATTAAAATAATCTACTGTATATAAATATATATATATATATATATATATATATATATAGTATACTTATGAGGGTATATATATGGATAAATGCATATGTACATGTATCGCTACGGCGCAAAGTGCCTTTAACCATTGCAGCCCTAAGGCGCTGGTAATAGTGCCTCGGCCAAAAAAACAACAACTTGGCAGGCTCCCTGTGGGCCCCTAGGCTTAAGCCTAGTCAGCCTTATGAATAATACGCCACTGCGGTCAACCGAGTACCAAAAATGGTCGCTGGCCGATTACCGGTAATTTGAGAACACAATCTGCCGATTCCGATTGTAGTACCGTGCACTAGTCACTACTAGGCAAGTCTATGCTCGAAAGAACTACATTAAACTGAACTTTTTTCACAGTGTTAAACTTCGTTGACTGATGTTGCTAATTTTACTGCGACCCAAGTCAATGGAGTACTTCCTTCACTTTTCCGATATGAACTGGCGATTGCCGCAAGTGCACTCATGTGTGAGCTTGACATGTTCAACTTGTATATCCCGTGAAGGTGCGTCTGGAGAGATTAAGAATACACATTGTGGTTGTTTCCCAACTTTATTGAATGGTATCATTGACATCATTTTACTTTAACAATTGAACAATTGCAGAAAATAATAAAATGCGGTTAATGAATCATCACAAAATGTTTGGCAACAATCGGATGAACCGATGTTCCAGGAGCCGTTGCCGTTGTCATCCGATTGCTCACAATCGGCCGATTGGGAAAGCCGATTTCGATCATCGGTTGAACACTAGTAAACAGGCCCTGTTTTTACCTGCATCGCCAGCGGCAGAGCAGGTCTAGGAACCGCTCGACTCCGTCCGTCAGTCTGTCCGTCCGTCCGAAACACTTTCCGTCAAGGTTTTCTTGGCTTCTATGAAAGGGAATGATTTTATATTTGGTCTGCTGCTTCATAATGATGAGTTGTATCGTGTAAGCAATTTTCAGATCTGCCGTGCAGCCACTTCCTGTTTGCCGATACTTTGAAATTTTACTGTACCCACTGAATATTGGAATTTTTCGTCAAACTTTTCTTGGCTTCTATGCAAGGGATTGATTTTATATTTCATTTGGAGCCTGATAATGATCAGTTGTATCATGTATGCAATTTTCAGACCTGCCGTGCAGCCACTTCCTGTTTGCCGATTCAATTGCATGCAGCGACGCAGGTCCAGACCCGGTATTGGTCTTGGATTGTTCTGTTAAAATAGGACTCTGTCACCAATGCCTGGGGTGGAAGTCTTCTAAAATGGGCAGCTTGGGTATAAACGATTGGTTGGACTTTATATCCTTGCTGTGGTCATGATTAGCCATTGTAGAAATATGGCACCTTAAACACCAGTAAATAAATAATTTCCTTTCAAACCACGGGACGGTGTCACCCTATCAACTGAATAGCCGGGAATGCGGGGGCTCAGTGATTACGTTGTTGAACTTCAAACCGAGAGGACTAGGGTGCCAGGGGTAACTGCGATGTGTCCTATGGCAATGTACTTAATCCCCGATTGCCCATATGGGGGGATGGTGGCCCTTTGTACTAAGGCGTACTGCACGTTGATGGTGCACCTGGCTTCAACCAATCCTACACACTAAAAACTAAAGTGTTAAAACTGACACTTTCAAGGTGTTAAACCCATTCTAACTCTTAGGGTTTGATTTTAACACTCAGAGTTCAATGCTTTAAGCACTTAGACATTACAATCGTCAGACATCTGAAACTTGAATGGATGGCACTTCCCATTTGTCGAGCATTGGTGGTTCTTCCAGAATCGTCCATAATTTGATTTGCGCTTGGTGAGTACATAATTAAAAGGACACAACGCAGATGACGCGGATCAGGCTCGAGAGTTCGAGCCTGATCCGCGTCATCTGCGTTGTTTCCTTTTAAGTGTCACGACATTACACTTGTCAAGTGGTATTATTGTAACACCTGTCATGTTCTGGGATATCTGCACTTGAACAAAGTGCTAGTTCTGCACTTGGTAAGTGTTAAATACAGCACTTCAAGTGTAGTTTTTAACACTTTAGTTTTTAGCGTGTGTGGAGTTAGTACATCGGGGAGTCTTGAGTTGCTCGCCGTTGCTTTGTGGTTCTCTCTGGTTACTCCGGCTTCCTCCACCCGTAAAACTCTCTGACACGAGGTGACCCTGGCTGTCGAAAGTGTCGTAAAACTCTAATAACTAAATAAATTGAATAGCCACTTTATTGATTAATGAGAATTATTCAGTTCACCAGAGTATACAATTAACAGGGATTTGGTCATTTTCTAGAGATAAAACTGAGCATTTATTCTGTTATATCTTTGACAGAGCTCCTGGAACTCTGTCAAACAAGATAAAATATGTTAAATGTCTGTATAGGATACACTGAGGCCAAATAGGTCTATACTACAAATAAGGGGAATCTGATGAATGTCAGAGGATCGCGGTGGCTCAGAAGGTAGAGATGCAAGTTGCAAGCCAAGAGGTCCTCTGTTCGAATCCTACCTGCGGCAACCGCGTTGTGTCCTTGGGCAAGGCACTTAATCCCAATTGCCCACGTGGGAGGGGGGGGGGGCACGGTGGCGCTGTGTACTTTGGCGCACTGCACGTCGATGGTGCACTTGTCCTCAACCAATGCTAACCCTGTGTGGGGTTAGTATGTTGAGGAGTATGATAGTTACTCGCCGTTGCTCGGTGGTTCTTTCCGGGTACTCCGGCTTCCTTCACCCATAAAACTGTCCAACACGAGGTGACCCTTGCTGTCGAAAGTGTCGTTAAACCCAAATAAATAAATAATAATGAATGTCAGAATAATTTATCGACATATTACAAAAAATGTATTCAATTAACGAGTGTACTCTGTAACCAATAAGCAATTAATGGGTTAGATTTGTATTGAAGGTATGATAAATGGGTTTGTGTTTGAGGGTTGTATTTTCCTGTGGGAACCCAATAAAGTGGAGCAGTGCTTGTTTACGGTTGTAAACAAGTTTCGTTTTCCTGGTAAAACAGGTCCTGGTAACCAATGTCTGGGTGGAAATCCTGTAAATGGGCAACAAGTGTATAAAGGATTGGCTGGACATGACTTTATATCCATGTTGCGGTCACGATTAGCCATTGTGCAGAAATATGTGACCTTAAGCACCAATAAATAAATTTTATTGTAATGTGTTTCTGTGTTGGATACCACAATCTGGGCTCAACTAAAACAATGAGTAGAAACGATTGACTAAACTTGACGTTATCTCGACGTTGTGGTCACGATTAGACTTTGTTCAGAATTATGCGACCTGAACCCCCAATAAATAAATAAATAAATGAATATTCTGAAACAAGAAAAGGTTTTTTTATGCCAGCATAAAGGCTTTACATCAAGGAATGTTCTTTATATTGAATAGCAATGACAAGAAGTCCTTCACGCGGAAGTGGGGAAGTGGAGCAGAGTTTGTTCACCAGACCCTTAGATCAGTCTAATGTGGGCACAACGGCAAATATAGATGTTGCCTGCATGGTTGGAGAAAAAGCACCGATATTTTCTTCTTCTTGGCGTCTGTTTTAGGTTTTAGGTCCCCCGTCTTAAAATGCTCATTTACAACCCCTTGTTGGGAGAGCGGTGGCTCAGTAGGTAGAGGTGCAGGCTGCAAGCCGAGAGGTCCTCGGTTCGAATCCCACCTGCGGCAACCGCGTTGTGTCCTTGGGCAAGACACTTCATCTCCATTGCCCGCGTGGGGGCACGATGACGCCGTGTACTAAGGCGTACTGCACGTCGATGGTATGCATGTCTTCAACCAATCTAACCCTGCCTGTGCTGCAGTGCGGAGTTACGATGTTGGGGAGCTGGCATCTGCTCGGTGGTTCTCTCCGGGTACTCCGGCTTCCTCCACCCGTAAAACTGTCACGGTCATGATTAGCCATTGTGCATAAATATGTGACCTTAAACATCAATAAATAAATACAACCCCTTGTTATAGGTCTTCACCATTATCACTGGTTCCCTCCCACCATCCTCTGACGTAAGTTTACTCAACTAACTCGAGAAGGCTTCTTCGTTTCCCAGTGTTGAGCCAAAGGTCTATTTGAATGTAAATTACGGATGGCGTTTACTGAGAAATGCCACAAGCATGAATATAATAGATCACAAGCTTTAAGTGTATGATCATATAGAATTCACCACAGAAAAGCAATCGGCGTCGACAGTGTCGTGTACTACACTGTCGACGCCGATTGCTTTTTCTAAGGCGAACTCAGTGGGTTTTTAAAAAAATATTTATCTGTTACATTGTTTGATTCGAAGGTAAGTTGTAAGCTATATTGCGAGCATCGGGGAAAACTGGCCAAACCATATATTGCCGAAACACTGCAAAACTTGGGAAAAAGTTTCAAACTCCACATAATTTGGTCGCAATTATCTTATTTGGGCACAGCGATTACCGTCGTCAGTTGGGAAGAATTTAAAGACCTGTTGTTCACCTTTATGGTAAACTTGACAAGTTCAATTTTACTGGTAAAACAGGAGTACCCATTGCGTGGTGTTGAAGTCCTCTAAAGTGGGCAGCATTGGTATAAACGATTGGTTAAACTTCATTTCATACTTGTGTGGCAGTAATGATAGTCACATAGATGCCGAAAGTGACTTTAAACACCAGTATGGGTTCCCTGAAAAAATGGCATAGACGAAAATGGCGTAATATTTCAGTAGCCAAGAAAAAATGGCACACTTGTAAGATAAAATGGCAGGGTGGCATAAAATGACAGGCGTTTATTAAATAATGATTTTTTGTGTGTGTGTGGGTGGGGGGGGGGGGGGGGGGGGCAGGGGAGGGGGTTAACTCTTGTTATTTTACAGTGAGTATTAAGTATTAGTTTATTTTATTGTATTCAATTATATCTTGTTTATTCAGGAAATGCTGGGACAGTTTTCAGTCCCCAAGGAAGCAATGTTAACTGTGATACATAAGTTTTCCTTTATCTAGGCAGTAGGTCTGTCTAACCATCTCCAGGCGTTGTATTTCTCAAAAGGGTGCGGCATAATCATATACTACTCACAGTATACTGAGCACCCCCATCCCCACCCCCCCCCCCCCCCCTCACCCACGCTCGGTCATCGACATATTTGCATAAAAGCTACATAGTACGAAAGTTTGTGGTTCGAACCACTCTCCACAGTTCAGAAAAACTTTCCACGGACCCTTTCATTTTAGCTCACCTGACTGAAAGTCAGGGTGAGCTTTTCTTATCACTCTTCGTCCGTCGTCTGTCGTCCGTCGTCCTGCGTGAAGGTGGTGTTTGAGCCTCTTTCTCCTAAACCACTGGCCACATTTTAATTAAATTTCATGTAAGTAGTGGTTATATAGGGGCATTTTGATTTTTATCCAAAACAGCTTTCGGCTCATATTGAGCAGAGGTGTGGGTGAAAAATGGCCAATTTTTTTGAAAATCTTCTTCTAATGAACCACCAGTAGCAGAGACTTGATATGTGGTATACAGAGTCCTTTTGAGGTTTAGAATCAAGTTTGTTCAAGAGAAGTTTGTCGGGCATTATTTGCCTTCGTTATGGGAGGGGCAAAAATTTTGGCCACGCCTAAAATTTCTATTTTCAGAACCGTGAGACCGATTTGAACCAAATTTGATATGAGATGATAATGGGTCATAAGTAGTTGATTGATGCAAAAACAAATTTCTCATTGCCCCGTGGGAACCTCGGGAGCTAAAAATAGGAAAAACCTTAAAACTGCCATATCTCCAAAACTACACGGCACAGAGAATTCTTATTTTGTATAAAGCTTACTTTTATCCAGTAGAATAGAATGGTTAAAAAAAATCCCTATCGGTTTGATCACAAGGTACTTTTTTCAGGACTTTGAAAAAGTGCTGAGTCAGCACTTTTTGACACTGTAGGCAATGGGAAAAAGATTAAAAAATCTTCTTCTCCAGATCCAGCGGCAGAATCTTTTGATATTTGGTATGCAACATTGTAGGGTGGATCTGATTCAAGTTTGTTCAAATCGGCCCCCTGGGTTCATATTTGGGTTCAGTATAGGAGCCCGATTTCGAACTTAGTGCATTTCAGGCAAATTTCTTAAATCTTCTTCTCCAGATCCAGCAGGCAGAATCTTTTCATATTTGGTATGCAATATTGTGGGGTGGATATGATTCAAGTTTGTTCAAATCGACCCCCTGGGTTTATATTTGGGCTCAGTATAGAAGCTCGAATTCGAACTTAGTGCATTTCAGGCAAATTTCTTAAAAAATCTTCTTCTCCAGATCCAGCAGGCAGAATCTTTTGATATTGGTATGCAACATTGTGGGATGGATATAATTCAAGTTTGTTCAAATCGGCCCCCTGGATTTATATTTGGGCTCACTATAGAAGCCCGAATTCGAACTTAGTGCATTTCAGGCAAATTTCTTAAAAAATCTTCTTCTCCAGATTCAGCAGGCAGAATCTTTTGATATTTGGTATGCAACATTGTGGGTGGATCTGATTCAAGTTTGTTCAAATCGGCTCCCTAGATTCATATTTGGGCTCACTATAGAAGCTCGAATTCGAACTTAGTGCATTTCAGGCAAATTTCTTTGTAAATCTTCTTCTCAAGATCCAGCAGGCAGAATCTTTTGATATTGGGTATGCACCATGCTTAGGGGGGTGAGATTCAAGTTTGTTCAAGCTAAGTCCCTGAGTTCATATTTGGGCTCACTGTGGAAGCCCGAATTATAACTTAGTTCAAAATGTGGAATTTTCTTTAAAAATCTTCTTCAGATCCAGCAGTTGGAATGTTTTGATATTTGATATGCAGCATCCTTAGGGGGGTGAGATTCAAGTTTGTTCAAGCCATGTCCCTAGATCCATATTTGGACTCACTGTGGGAGCTTGAATTGTAACTTAGTTCAAAATGAGGAGTTTTCTTTAAAAATCTTCTTCTTCAGATCCAGCAGTCGGAATGTTTTGATATTTGGTGTGCAGCATCCTTTGGGGGGTGAGATTTAAGTCTGTTAAAGCCAAGTCCCTGGGTTCATATATGGGCTCCCTGTGGGAGCCCGAATTATAACTTAGTTCAATATGAGGAATATTCTTTAAAAATCTTCTTTTTTTTAGATCCACTGGTCAGAATCTTTGAATATTTGGTTTTAGCTTTTCTTAGGAAGAGCAGATGCAACTTGTTGAAATCAATTCTCTGGGTTGATATTTAGGCTACCATGTCAGGTGAGCGCCCTCAGGCCCCTTGGGGCCTCTTGTTTATTATCATATGTGGTGAAGTGAAGGAATGTATGTCACCTCTCTTTCTGAGGATTTTAAACCGCCAACAAAACAGCTTTATCAAAAACATTTATTCGTGTCAAGAAAGGCATTCAGCATTTTTCTGATAGCGTTCCCTTGGACCAATTTCGGAATGCTTGTTATTGCAAATTGTCTTATTCACCAACATCAGGTTTGTCATGAGTTATTGGAGGGTATATAGAGGATATGGAATGAGTGTTTTTCTCATATAATATTTATGAAACGAGTCTAAGAATTTTCCGTGTTGACGAGCCCAAATGGAAAATTCGGACGAGTTTCATAAATATTATATGAGAAAAACACTCATTTCATATTCTATTTATCATATGACACACACACGTACAAATTAGCTACTTAGTATGACTTTTTAACCCATCACCTAACATGAGTTGCAGACGGCACTTGGAAAAAACATCCTCGTATAACTAAAAATTTTCATTTTTTGCTTTCAAAACATAGGTTATGACCAATCATTGGAACGAGCGCGACACGCTAGTTCCAATGAGGGGTCGTAACCTATGTTTTGGAAGCAAAAAGTGAAAATATAAAAAAAAAATGAATGGCGTTTTTCTTGTATTGCGCGAGACGGTTTTGCCGTTATGTTAGGTAAAAGATTAATACAATATAACCCACCCTAAATGGGACAGATAACGTAAATTCTCCCTACAGAAATTATGCAAATGTGACCCAGTTGTATATTGTTTAGCCAATCAAATTGTCCAGTTTTGAAATTGACCAATGAAAGCTCCCAACTCTAATTATGCAAATTATGAAAATGTGGCCCAGTTGTATTTTGTTCAGCCAATCAAATTGTCTAGTTTTGAAATTGACCAATGAAATTGACGGAAGGCTTTATTTATCACTGATTAATATGAAAACAAAATATCAAATGTTTTAAAGTGAACAAAACGGACGAGTCATATGATAAAACGTTATACGTGAGGGGCTCTCCTGTAGATTGGAATGGAGGCTGTCCCATGCATGCCGTATGGCGTTGAGGTCGAGAGAGTACGCAAGCAACCACTCAATTCCTCCCCTCCAGGGGTAACTGCGTTGTGTCTTTGAGCAAGACACTTAATCCCGATTGCCCACGTGGGGGCACAGTGGCACTGTGTACTAAGGCGCACTGCACGTCGATGGTGCACCTGTCTTCAACCAATGCTTACCCTGCTTGTGTGGAGTTTGTACGTTGGGGAGTCTGACAGTTGCTCGCCGCTAATTAAAATTGCTCGGTAGTTCTCTCCGGGTACTTCCTCCACCCGTAAAACAGTCCCACACGAGGTGACCCTGGCTGTCGAAAGTGACGTTAAACCCCAATAAATAAATAAATAAATAAATAAATAAATAAATAAATAAATAAATAACTAGTCATGAAAACTGACTTTCGATAAAGTTATCTCCAGAGGAATGTCCAATAAAGAAGCAAGTGATTGTTGAGAAAACACCTGCGACATCTGCAGAATATAAAGCCAAGTTTCCTTTTGTTATTTTTAACAAACGAAAACAACACGCAGCTCTCTTAATAGTAGTTTGCCGATACATATTGGATTTCACTTGCCTTTATAATTTAACTGGATTGCCACGTGTTTGGGTGGCGTTGAATTTGGCATCACGACCACAAAAAGTTCAATATACATTTATAAGTAAACATTTTACATGAGCACGGTTTTTGTTTTTCACCTCATTACAATCACATAGGTATATTATCAATAAGTCTTGCCGTGTTCTCTATTCCTAAACAAACTAATTTCCAATTTTTTTCATAAACCTTTAGCCCTTTACCCAACACAAATACAGTACGACTGCCGTGGACTGGTCACTTTCCACGGGTGGGCAATATTGCACCGGACGCAGTAGTATTAGATTCCAAACACCAATTACACGAATAATTATCAAATATTTAATTAATGAAGCACCGGGTACACCCGGTGCTTCATTAATTAAAATTTTGCTGATGATGATTTTTATTTTTATTGCTTGGTAAACGCTTGCGTGGACATCAATGCCCACGCATGGATTACGACCAGTCCACGGCGACTGCGCTGTGGGAGACGATATTTACAAACAAAAATATTCTGCAATAAATGAAAAATTGCATATGTTTTGGTCTCCAACACATAGCTTATACTGAAACGAGCTCATTCCAATGACAGGTCACGAGCTATGTATTGAAACCAAACATATAAAAAATGAAATTTGAAAGGATATTTTTGTGAAACGCGCTTACTCGTGTGTGCGCCGTGAGTTGTGACAGTCCTAAACAAGTTCTGTTTTAGTGGAAAAATTCCCCGTGGGTCGTGGCAACCCCGAGAGGTGGAGCAGTGCTTGTTTACTGTGGTAAACAATTTATGCTTTCCTGGTAAAATAGAACCCGGTTACTAACGTGAAGGTCCTCTAAAGTGGGCGGCATAGGTATAAACGGTTGACTAAACTTTTCATCCCTTTGTTGCGGTCATGATATTGTCATGGATAATGGATACTGACTCTGTGACCTTAACCCCCCCCCCCCCCCCCCGCAAGAAAAAAAAAATAATTGTAAGATAGGACCCATGCATGTACCAGGGCCAGGGGATGGACCAAGGGAGTCTCTTAAAGTGGGCAGCATAGATAGGCCTACCTATGAGAGAAAGTTGACTCCATATCTGTGTTGTGGCCATGCTATATCTATACATGCTGAAAGCGACCTTAAACACAATAAACACCCGTGTAAACTGCGGATGTTGAACCATGCTTGTTTACCGCGATAAACAAGTTTTGCTTCACTGGTAAAATAGGACCCGGTAACCAACGCCAGGGGTGGAATCTTTTAATGTGGACAGCACCAGTATAAACGATTGGCTAAACTTGTCGGACCTCATACCTGTGTTGCGGTCATGATATAGCCATAGACGCAGACAGTTTTTATTACTTTCCAAAGTGTGATTTACTGGGATTTCCGGGTTTGATTATAAACAATAACTTCACAATTATGCAATCAACAATTGTGTCATGTAGCCGTGCGCGCAAACGAAGACGCTTTGCCGTGGTATGTAATGGGAACTTCATAGTTTTGGATTTTTTTTCAACCATTTACCTAATATGAAAAGCAGACGACACTTGCGAAAAAAAATTCTTGAACAGCTATTATTTTATTTTCATTTTTTGTCTCAGAAACATATAGGTTATGACACCTCATTGGAACGATCTCGACGAGCTCGTTCCAATAAGTAGTCAAAATCTATGTTTTTGAGACAAAAAAATGAAAAAATTAATTGGCAATTTTTGAGAATAGCGCTGGCCGTTACGTTAGGTAAAGTGTTAAATAATATAATTATCGTTAATAATGAAAAGTCATAAACAGAGTAATTGGACTGGTTACGTGACATAATTCATTCGAGGTGAGGGACTATATTGTAAAACACCCGTGCGCATTCGCGCACTTGTGTTTGTACAACGTCCCTCACCTCTCATGAATTATTTCACGTGACCAGTCCAGTCAAGCGATTACTCTCTTTTTGGCTTTACTATTTTTTCATCTTCCCATGAGGTTACTTATCGGTATTGGGAAGGGGCGTTGGGGCATTTTTCCAAATGGGGTTGCGTGCGGGAGGGGGGGGGGGTACTATTTTTGGTTAATCCTTGACCTAATATAACGGAAAAAACCGCCCCGCACTATTCACAAAAATCACCATTCAATTTTCATTATTTTTTGTCTCAAAAACAGAGCTTATGACCCATCAATGGAACAAACTCGTTCCAGTGCGGAATCACAGGCTATGTTTTTGACGCTAAAAAAACCCATTTAGTTATTCAATAATTTTTTGCAAGTGTCGTCTGCCTTTCGTGTTTTAAAGGTTTAAAGTGTAAAGGGTGGACTGGGGGTGTACATCCTACATGCCTGAACATGGTTCATAAATTCGGAAGCTCCGTTGATCCTGCAGCTGGAATATATCTTCGAACAACCCAACCAAACTGTTAGTCCGTCGTACGCTCCGTCAAAGACGGTATGTCTCAAATCAAGTTCATCTCGTGTTCACTCGGTCCACATATTCTCACGACCGACCTCAATAAGTGAAACTTCTGTGGTTCACTAACGTCTCAAATAAAGACTCCTTGATACCAAGTACTCTGGACACACAAGTAAACATAAAAAAGAAGAGAGGTATACAAATGAGAGACTTCATCCTTGCACACAAATCAGATAGCCGACATTATACGTCCAGTCCGCAATTTGCAGGGGAGTGAAATCTAAAAAGCTGAATCGGCATAATCGATCCATAATATTGAATTGCACAAGGCCGCGTCAGTACATATGACGTGTATCTATAAATATCTCAGTATACTATTATTTTTAATATTGTACAAAAGAAGATATAAACATTGCTGTCCCTGTTCGGTTACGAGTGTTTTCTTATTGGCTGGATGACTGTAAAAAACCCAAATCGATATACTGGTAAACAGAACGATGCGACATTGAACACGTTTTGAGAAAACTGTTAAAATATTACTACGGAGCACTGACGTTGAAAATGGAACTCCTGGGGAATTCGAAATGAAGAGGTCAAACTAGTTAGTACAGACTTTGGGATACCCAATACTGATTCGCAAGTATTTCAAACTTCGTTATGTTGGATCCACAAGTGTATTAACAATATTGTTGAAGCACTTTGCTTTTCTAGACACTGTGTACCACAAGACAGACAAGGAAATAGGAAAAAAAATCGAGCGGTGTTAAACTTGATAATAAACAAAATGAAGGAGGGCTGCTTTTTTCACAAGGACAGACTATTTTTCGAGGATGTGAAGAGAGCACTGAAGAAAGAAGATCTAGTTAGGTGCAAACTGCTGCCATACCTTGCAATGGCAGTGTGTTCGTGTAGACGAAATGGTGAGTGCTGTACCGCATATTCTATTTATTATTTATTTATTGGTGTTTAAGGTCACATACTTATGCACAATGGCTAATCATGACCGTGACAGTTTTACGGGTGGAGGAAGCCGAAGTACCCGGAGAGAACCACCGAGCAACGACGAGCAGCTGCCAGCTCCCCAACATCGTAACTCCGCACTGCAGCACAGGCAGGGTTAGATTGGTTGAAGACATGCACAGCATCGACGTGCAGCACGCCTTGGTACACGGCGTCATCGTGCCCCCATGTGGATAAGCGGGGTTAAGTGCCTTGCCCAAAGACACAACGCGGGAGTCCCAATCGATCGCTCAGAGTCACCCATCCGAGGATTAGCCGGGGTAGACGTTGCTTAACTTCGGTGATCTAACTGGAATCGGTTACCGCAACGCCACCGCTCCCACGCCACGCCCCCCCCCCCCCCCGCCACTGTATATTCTTTCCTGGGATAAGGACAGTACGGGGAGTGGATTATCAATAAGACATGGAGTGGAGTGAAATTCCCATGCATACAATAACTGTCGATTCCTCTGATAATTCATAAGGACGCCAAGCAAAGTTTCAACCAATGGACCTCCGGGTTAATCCCGGAGGTACATAGGTACATAGGCTGAAACGTTACTTTACGTACCTATGCTTCTCAGTGGAAACTTCACCCCACATGTATTTTAGTCATAATCCACTCTTCACGTGCTCTATCGGTTACACTTGGTTTCAATGATCCATCGAAGAGAGATGATGGTGATAAACCAGTAAAATCCCTGGATGTCATACACTGATCTAATAAATTTATTTATTAGGGTTTAACGACACTTTAACAGACAAGACGTGTCGGTGACAGTTTTGCGGGTGCAGGAAGCCAGAGTACCCGGAGAGAACCACCGAGCAACGACGAGCAGCTGCCAGCTCCCCAACATCGTAACTCCGCACTGCAGCACAGGCAGGGTTAGATTGGTTGAAGACATGCGCACCATCGACGTGCAGTACGCCTTAGTACACGGTGTCATCGTGCCCCCATGTGGTCAGTCGGGGTTAAGCGCCTTGCCCAAGAACACAACGCGGGAGTCCGAATCGATCGCTCAGGCGGTCACCCATCCAAGGACTAACCGAGCACGACGTTGCTGAACTTCGGTGATCTGACGAGAACCGGTTACCGCAACGTCATCGCCCCCCCCCCCCTCCCGGATCTAACAAATAAGGGTTTAAGAAATTAAGAAAGTCTTCACTGTAGTTTATTACCTGGTATTTTTCACTCCGTGTACTCCGGCCTCCTCCACCCATACATTTGTCCGCCACGATGTGACCCTGACTGTCGAAAGAGTCGTTAAACCCCAACAAACAAATAAATAAATAAATCACCTGATATTTAAACTTCTCCCGCAGAATAAAACAAACAAACCCACATGGAATGTAAAAAAACAAAACATTAGTTGAATTTAGTTTGGGGTGGCGAGGGGGGTAGATACACGACAGTATTTTGAGAATATTTCGACGACTCGAAATACCTGAATCAGGGCGACAGGATAAAATGTGAACATGTGTCAATTGGGAATAACGTTCAGGAGTTGGCTGATTCAATATTGAGACGTCTTATTTATTTGGGTTTAACGACACTTCTCCCACAGTTTTTCGGGTGGAGGAAGCCGGGGAGAACCACAGAGCAACGACGAGCAACTGTCAGACTCCACACAAGCAGGGCTAGCATTGGATGAAGACCAGTGCATCCGTCGACGTGCAATACGCCCTAGTACACAACGCCACCGTGACCCCACGTGGCAATTGGGATTAAGTGTCTTGCCCAAGGACACAACGCGGTTGCCGCAGGTTGGATTCGAACCAAGGACCTCTCGGCTTGCAGCCTGCATCTCTATTTTCTGAGCCACCGCGCTCCCAGTGAGACGTCTTACAGATTTTTTTATTGATTTATTTACTGGTGTTTAAGGTCACATACTTACATGTATGCACAATGGCTAATCGTGACCGTGACAGTTTTACGGGTGGAGGAAGACGGAGTACCCGGAGAGAACCACCGAGCATCGACGAGCAACTGTCAGCTCCTCAACATTCTAACTCTGTTCAAGCTCCGTTCAAGCAGGGTTACAGCGGTTGAAGGCATGTGCAGCATCGACGTCAGTATGCCGTAGTGCACAGCGTCATCGTGTCCCCGTGTAGGCAACCGGGATAAAGTGCCTTGCCCAAGGACACAACGCGGGTTGTCCCGGACGGGGATCGAACCCGGGGCCTCTAGCATAGAAGTGTTGACAAAGGAATTAGAATATAGAATGAAAAATGAATTGAAAAATTCAATAAAAGAGAGGCAGAAAAAATGTGTTGCATTGCATGTGTTGCGGGAGAAGAAAACTTAAGGAGGCAGCCCCGGCATTCTTAAAAATGCAGAAGGGCTAACCCCCCCCCCCCCCCCCCCCCCCCGCGTGGACTAGGGGAACGATTAGCTTTCCTCAAGCTTGCAGAAGCTGAAAGTGGCAAAATGAAGTTTTACTATTAATGAATTCTGCCTAGTGGGCTTTGCACATTTTATTTGGTGCTGCTAATAAGGTAGTCTCTGAGAGACAACTACACTGCCCCTCCCACACCTCCGGGCATCGGCAAGTGGATCTGAAAAGATATGGGTTTTAGGAATAGGCTTTTATGGTAATCATTATTTTCTAAAGCCAGGACAGCTACTTTTCGCCCTCCTTAATCTTTTAAGACAAGCAGTAGGTGAGCGAATAAATCAAGGACACAAAAATAGGAATCAGTGGAATAGCAATTTCATTAACAATTAAGAAAACAGGGTACAAGTTCCAATGTATTCTGGAAATGGGTAAAATTAAAACCAACAATGACAATACCGCACAGAGTATTAAGGTGGGTGGCGAAAGCACCGTGGATTGGGGCAGCATTGAAGGTGGGTGGCAAAAGAATCGTGGATTGGGGCAGCATTGCAGCAGATTTGATAAGGAGAGGGTTAATAATAGACGATGTTGGGAATGATAGATGAGTCTCGCCGGTGTAGGGTTAGTAACATTTCTGTTAGTGAAGAGGAAAGCAAGTATGTAAAAGTGGGGATACGGGAGAGTATGAATACTTAGGGGTGAACTTAGGTATACAGAAACCGCACTAATAAACATAGTACAAAGGGGAAAATATACAGTTAGAACTAGAAGTCCTGTCATGTAATGCGCACAAATAGCACGTCGATTTGCGCGTTAATCTACGCGTTATGACCATAGTAAGGCTACCAAATTTTGTCCATATGGCCTGTACACAAGCTATGTTTCTGCCAATGGACCTCCGGGTAACCCGGAGGTCCATTGGCAGAAACATTGCATGTGTTTGCTATTAGTAACCTGAAGAACCCACAATGCTAGGGATGCCATTCGATATGGCAACTGCGCGCAATTCTTACGCGCAATTATGCCTAGATAAGCGCGCAGTTCGTCACAGGACTTCTAGTTTTAACTGTAAACCTCAATCAGTTAAAATGTCTAGGATGGAATAGCTTTAACAAGGCGTTCGTTGAAAAAATTATTTGGAGGAGGGTGGGACTACCAAGTATACTTTATGGCTTAGCGGGGATTCGAACCCACGCCGAGAGAGTTTCCTTCGGCACCAATCGCCTTGCGAAACTCTTCTGAACCACGCACACCACTTTCGCTAGGCGGTTGGTGACGATGGAAACTCCCTCGGCGTGGGTTCGAACCCCCATATGCCATTGTAAATAAAGGCAGCGAAACTTCTAAAAAAGAGACGTTCTCTCTGATTTACAGTATGTAGAATTTAGAGGTGTACATTTTATGGGAACGGATGTAATCCCTTCAAACCAAACAATAGTGTGGAACTCGGGGGTTCTGCAAAAGATGCGGGCGGTAGGGGTCAAGTAATGTAGCCGCACTGGAAGCAACCAGAGAGGAACTTGGGTGGATGCTCGTTAACTGGTTGAGGGCTAGATTATTTTTGATGGTCACAATTTGTTATTGAAAAGTGTTTTATTGCAGTGTTTTATTACACTCCTAACAGAACATATTTAAGAAAACAAAATATTCTTTGCATTTGAAAAATATATGAAAAATGAGTAAGGAAAACGCTGGCTTTTGCTCTGGCGCCCTCAGTTTTTGAAGGCCATGATTGTTGCTTCTTGCACTCAACCAGTTAAAGATAGAATAGGTACGGGGAAATTATGCAACCTAAATTTTCTGGTAAACCTTCCAAACAGCATTATTATTATTATTATTATTATTATTATTATTATTATTATTATAAGGAATCGAATCATCGGGATATTCGAATTGAATCGATTATCGAATGGAATTTCGAAGTTTTGTGCGGTCTCATGACTACCCTTTTTTAAATTATTGGGGGGGGGGGGGGGCGTATTTTTCTTCGCCGCATGCCATTTTGCGTCCATTCTTCACAGGAGAATTAACTCCAGTGCTAACGGGGAGGTATAACGGAAGCACATGCCCGGAACTACTTACACAAATGTAGTCAAAGCCATGTTACTTGTCTGTGAGGTGTTCTCCTAACATTTCACTTGTTTCATTTTGAAAGGTATGGGGTGCTAAGTGAGTAGTACAAACTGTGCATCTGCGAATGATTAGGTATTTTTCCCGGGAAATGGAGCAGTGCTTGCGGTAAACAAGTTCTGTTTTACTGATATAGAAGTACCCGGAAACCAAAGCCCAGAGTGAAAAGTGGTGGTGAGAGTTTTGCTTATTTTGAACATGGCCGAAAAAATAAAAATACATGAACTTGAGTGACAGAGCCGACTGAGCCCTATGAGAATACCCTGTTAATTGTACAAACACTTTGCCAATGAAAATTACTCAATTAACAGGAGTATTCAATTAATAGAGATTGTGTAACTATCCTGTATTCTAGAGATAAACTTAGCATTCAATCTATTATATCTTGTTTGACAGAGCTCCACGAGCTCTGTCAAACAAGATATAATAGATTGGATGCCTGTATTGGATGTACTGAGGCCAAATAGGTCTATAAACAAAGGAAAACTGGGTAGAGTCAGGGTAATTGCTCGACAGGTTGCAAGATTTTTTATTCAATTAACAGGCGTTTACTCTATAGCCTGTATTCAATTAAAAGGTCCAATTTGTATTAGAGGTATGGTAAATGATTTTGTGGTGGGAATTTATATTCAATTAACAGGGTTATTCGGCTGAGAGATATCCAGTTAAGTGGGCTCCACTGAATTATGTAACATTTATCTGCATGTATATCCTATAACCATCGTTTAGTCGATTCAGTCAGTTGGGGGCGCGGTGGCTCGGTTGGTAGAGGTGCAGGCTGCAAGCCGAGGGGTCCTCGGTTCGAATCCCACCTGCGGCAACCGCGTTGTGTCCTTGGGCAAGACACTTCACCCCTATTACCCGCGTGGGGGCACGGTGCCGATGTGTACTAAGGTTACTGCACGTCGATGGTGCACCTGTCTTCAACCAATGCTAACCCTGCTTGTGTGGAGTTGGTATGTTGGGGAGCTGACAGTTGCTCGCCGTTGCTCAGTGGTTCTCTCCGGGTACTCCGGCTTCCTCCACCCATAAAACAGTCACGGTCATTGTTAGCGATTGTGCAGAAATATGTGACCTTAAACACCAATAAATAAATAGATTCAGTCAGTTAAGTGTGTGGCGGCGAGAAGGTCTGCTCTATGTTGATTATAGGTGTATTTAACTTGGCAATTAAAAATTCGCATCCCTGACTTATATCTTCATGACAATCGGCTTTCGATAAACTTATCTCCCCTTAAATCATGAGACGGATGTGGAAGGTCCAGTTAAGAAGCAAGTAATTGCTGAGAAAACACCTATGACACCAATAGAAAATAAAGCCAATTTTCCTTTTACTACATTTTTGTTCCTGCAGCTGTCTGTTGTTTTCGTTTATTAAAAGTTTAAAAGGAAACTTGATTTTTTATGACACGCTAATTAGAAGCGATTACGTCACAGATAATGCGTCATTAGGAATATTTATTATATGACTATGTAATTTAACCGCTAAATATCACCACTGTTTGACGACTTTTCCTGGCCCCGGAAAATCCTCAGGGTTAGCATTGGTTGAAGAGAGGTGCACCATCGACGTGTACTAAGGTACACCACAACTACACCGTGCCTCACTTGGGCAATGAGAGTGAAGTGTCTTGCTCAAGGACACAACGCGGTTGACGCAGGTGGGATTCGATCCGAGGACCTTTCGGCTTGTAGCCTGCACCACTACCTACTGAGTCACCGCGCCCCCAAACCTAGGTTGTAAGTGATGGGGTTGTTTCTTCTGCATAGCAATGCGTAATGTTTTGATGCAAGGTGACACCTTTGCTTGCATAGCAATATTAGTGATATTACCTTTTTTCGGTAGACGGACGCCAATTTCCCATGCCTAACAAGAACGAAATGTTTTTTTTTATTCTATGACTACGTAATTTAACCCTTTACTCAACGTACAGAATATCAAATTTTATTATTTTAATTACAATTTTTTTACATTTTTCAACAAAATTTCAACAATACCATATCATGTGACCCACCATTGGAACGAGCTCGATGAGCTCGTTCCAATGAGGGGTCACATGATATGGTTTTGTTGAAATTTTGTTGAAAAATTTATGTTTTCCAACTGCTCAATTTGCAAATTACGCGGACGGATGCGGGCGATTCGTTAGGTAAAGGGTTAACTACTAAATATCACTACTGTTTGACGACTTTTCCTGGCCCCGGAAAATCCTCAGTGTGGAATTCGATTCCGTATCACAAAAGAATGACGGACTATTTACGGGTGCGTTCAAATTTGCATAATTAGATTTTCCGGTCGAATAGAGGACTTTACTCCGAGCTGGAATGGGTGCGCTCGAACGACGGTCCGGTTTTTTTATCGTATTCTTGATATTTTTTATCGTATTCATGCGCATCGGGGTATTTCCCGGAAGTGTACACCTGTTACAAAAATAAGTGTAAACAAAAATAGTTCCTTTTTACTTCAGTCCAGTTTACCCCCCAAAAAAGGTTGGAGGAATTGTTAATGCTAGAGTTGGCATGCGATGTTGAACTATAAGTCATATAATAAACCTTTTATCTCTACAGTGAAGTGATCCGGGTCGTCGCATCGCGTCCCGTTGAGGATGTCAGATCGCTGGATCAAACTCGCTGCCTGCAGCAGTTTGTTTGATCCGTCAAGCTGGCCTCCCCAACTCGACGTGATACTACGACCCAGATCACTTTATTGTAGTGATCATAAGTATTTATCATTATCACACCTGCAGTACGTGGAGAGTGGATTGTAACTAAATCACCCGCGGAGTGGAGTTATCACCCAAGCTATAACTTTCAAATTTTGTACATAACGTCAAAAAACACAAGCAATGTTTCAGCCAATGGACCTCCGGGTTTAACCCGGAGGTCCATTGGTTGAAACTTTGCTGGAGCTGGTTGTGCTTTGCAACAAATTTGCAGTTATTGCTCGGGTGGAATCTCCACTCTGCGGGTGATTTAGTGATAATACACTCTCCACATACTGTACCATAACTAAGTACACTGTCGTATTATTCACAAGGCTGAGTAGGCTGACGCCTAGGGGCCCTCAGGGACAGGGGCCCCGCCAATTGTTTTGGGGTTTTTTTTTGCTGATGCGCTGTTACTAGTGCCTTATTGCTCCAATGGTTAAAGGCACTTTGCGCTCCGCGCCTTAGCTTTACGTGTACATATGTATTTATCCATATATATACTCTCATAAGTATACTATATATATATATATTTATATACAGTACATTATTTTAATGCTTATTTAAATAATATGTCAAGTTGTGATTAGAATTCTTCAGTAGACCCGCAAAATGGATATTGGGCTATGTACGGCGGCCCTACCGTACTAGGGTCAGGCTGTAGTGGGGTGAACGATTGACATGCCGGAGGGGCCCCTGTCCCGAAGTATCTAAAAGCATTGGCCGGGGCCCGGCTATGGATTAATTCGGCACTGACGAAGTACGCATCCATTTTGACTCTTTGTTCAGCGAACGTGTTTTACAGTAATTTGCATTTTTTTTTGTTATCCACAGCAAACAGTTAGCTAATCTTACCTCCAAAACTTTTATATTATTAGAAAGGACAATGTCTGTTTTATATGACACGATGCGTACACTGTTGATAAAATCGGTGGAAAAATAGTTACAGAACATCCGAAAAGATGGTGAAAGAAGCGCCGTTTTCTTATCATGAAATGTATCCCAACAGAGAATAATAGTCAAACGTTCAAACTGATTGGGAAAATCTGAAAAACAGCTTCTGTATTTTTATACCACTCTACAGGAAAATGCCTGAAGTTTGTGAGATTATAGATGGTGTTGTTTTCCGCTTTCTGATTGGAGTTCTCTTCGCTGATCAAAGCCATCCTTGAATGTGAGTTGGGTATGACAAGAGGAGAATCGTTTTTATTGTGCCAGAGGTCACGCTCTCTGATTAAAATTCCACTGGGCTGATCGAAACCGGACTTGGCAAGTGGCTCTGGTACGATCAGACGAAAACTGTATTTATTTTGGATCATGGTGCTAAAGGCCAAGGCCACAGTGATCTTTAACTTACAATTTTTCCCTGTTCCCGCTCTCTAATTAAAGTTACACTGGACCAATGGAAAACAAACTTGACATATAGGCTAGGTATGATGAGAGGAAAAACCGTATTTATTTTTGGGTCATTTTGCAAAAGGTCAAGGTCACTTTCACATTTAACTTACAAATTTTCCTGTTTCCGCTCCGATCGAAACCAAACGTGACATGTGGGTTGGGTATGTTTGGACTAGATGAGAAAGAACCCTGTTTATATTGGGGTCATTTTCCAAGGGAGAAGGTCACATTGCCATTTAACTTACGAGTCTTTCTACTTTCCTCTCACCATCTACACTACAGCTCCGCTGGGCTGATGTATCTTGGCTTTTTTCGGGAGGGATTAGCCAACCCTGGCTGTCAGCTCTACTAGTAGTTATTTATTGGACAACTAAATGTCACTTTGAAATGTTCTGATAGCATATGTGTAATAATCCATTAGAGCTGTAGGTTAACCGAAACCGAGCCGAGGTTTTTGGGGTTTTTTTTAAAACCGAAACCGAAACCGTCGACATCCCGTAATCTAAGGTTTTTCGTTTTTATTAAAATACTCTCTTGCTGCAGAAATTCACAGAATGTAGCCATTCCAGAGTAGTGAGAGTACCCAGACACTGCCAATGGCAGTGTCTGGGTACTCTCACTACTCTGGGATGGCTACATTCTGTGAACTTCCGACATTTCAGCTTAGTAGTGTTCGCATCTTTCCTGAAGTTGTGCGTAGGTTTCAGACCTCGAAAAAAAAGGCCAAGCACAATAAAAGTTCTGTATATTTAGGTAATTATTATATTGGCCTTCCTGATTCTTCATGTATTATAGCTTATTTCGGGCATTCATTGAGTTTCGTTCAATTTCACTGCTATTCAGTTATGATTCCAGATATATAGAATGAGTTTTATTGAATTTTATTTGGCCTCATGAACAAACCGAAAACCGAACCGAACCGAAGTTTTACTCAACCTGAAAAACCGAAACCGAACAAGAAACTTAAAAACCTACAGCTCTATAATCCATACGTTTTCAACTTTCAGTTCCGCCATTACCAGGCTCTGAAGAAAGGGTGAAGTACGTCATTGAACACTTAAATAACAACGTAGAAACGGAGATAAAAACGCCGGAACTGCGAGTAATCATTCGATGCATATGCAGTGAAAATCGGGACGCATTGGACAATAGCCATATAAAGCTGCTTTTTGTTGTATATTATGCCCTACAGAATGACTATAGTTTGCTGATTGCACAACGACGGAAACGCGATGCAGAAACACCTGAAGAGGTAATAAATACATTTAAAAGATCGTGCGTTTTCCTGACCATGTAGGCATGGTGTGCAGACAGTAGTGTTCAACCGATTACCAATGATCGTTGACCGATTATCGGTTATTTGAGCTCACGTTCGGCCGATACTGACGCCGATTTCGATTGTAATACCGTGCACTACTTGACACGTCGAGGCCCGAAAGAACTACATTAAACTGAACATTTTTTTCACAGTGTTAACTTCGTTGACTGGGGTCGCTGTAAAATTACCAGTCGTACACACTTGGGCTGTAAACATGGCTCTCAGAGCCACGTTTACCGTCCAAGTGCGTGCAACTGGTAATTTTACTGTGACCTCAGTCAATGGATTGTCACCTTTACTTTTCCGGTATGAAGTGGCCATTGCCACAAGTACGCTCAATCGTAAGCTTTATATGTCTTTTAACTTATATATTCCGTAAAGGGGCGTTCAGAGAGATTAAGAAAACACATTGTGGTTGTTTCTCAACTTTATTGAATATATCATTGACATCATTTTACATTAACAATTGAACAATTGCAGAAGACTGTCATCTCAGTGTTTGGGACCGACACCGAATGTTGCGAACTACGAGGTAGAGAATTTCGCAAACGAGTTTTTACCACTGCTAGAATTAAAGAAAAAGTCCTCCCCAACTTGAATGTCGGCCGACAGTCAATAGCTGAGGTCATACGCAAGTCTACAGGGCATTTTAAGAGCCCCTAAGCACCATTCGGTGAACATAGTGGTGGCACGCACCAGGGGAAAAGTACCTCCAGGGCCGGATTTAAGACTGGGCAGTTGCCCAGGGGCCTCTACAACCAAGGGCCTCCACAAAAAAAAAAATTCGGAAAAATGTAGGCTGACCTTAACGACACACATGTATCAGTCAAAATCATATTGCGTGCGTTTTACGTCAGACATACACAAGCCGTACACACTAAAAACTAAAGTGTTAAAACTGACAATTTCAAGGTGTTAAACCCATTCTAACTCTTAGGGTTTGATTTTAACACTCAAAGTGCAATGCTTTAAGCACATAGACATTACAATCATCAGACATCTGAAACTTGAATGGATGGCACTTCCCATGTGTCTAGCATTGGTGGTTCTTCCAGAATCGTCCATAATTTGATTTGCGCTTGGTGGGTACATAAATTAAAAGGACACAACGCAGATGACGCGGATCAGGCTCGACAGTTCGAGTCTGATCCGCGTCATCTACATTGTTTCCTTTTAAGTGTCGCGACATTACACGTGTAACTGTCAAGTGGTATTATTGTACCTACACTTGAACAAAATGCTAGTTCAGCACTTAGTAAGTGTTAAATACAGCAATTCAAGTGTAGTTTTTAACACTTTAGTTTTTAGCGTGTATTGTATTTGTTTCTGAGTGGTAGAAACGGCTAACTGGTTATTTTCCTGTCATTGCTCAGCACACCTCACCCATCTCAACGTCGATATTCTTTAGCACTAGTTGGTTTTAAAAACATTACACCCCTATCGAAGTCTGTCCAGCGGCCTCCACATGTCTAAATCTGACCCTGGGCTTGTCGATTGATATCCTAGCCACTGGGTGAAGTCCGGTGAACATAATTTTATAGGCCGACAAGAACCTAATATATGTATATTTGGGTGGAGCAGAACGGGGCGGTTAGAGCGTTTTGCTACCAGGCAGAGGCGATCGAACGTGTTGTGCTGATGGTACAGTCGATCGTTTCCAGTGACGAGTGCGTATCAACAATTGGTAATGGACACGTATGTCTTATGCGGTCGATGAAGCTGAGATCAAAAGGTAATTCACAATAGTGTTGGCAAATTTTGCAGTTGACGTCAGCGCTTGTTTCTACAGAGGCGTTTAGGCTGATCAACAGCTGGTAGCAGAAAAGCATTTTATTCTCCAACTTCATTTCATCCCGTGCTGGGTTAATATAAGTCACCAACATGTATGGTATATGAAGATTTAATACTTTGATGTCGGTTTTTGAACACCGAGCCGCAGGCGATGTGTTTAAATGAGACACCCGGGTATTAAATCTTTATGTACCATACATGTTAGCGGAGATAACGTTTTGTTCCGTTTGAAACACAATAGAAACACACATGCAGTGGAAATAAATTTGTGGACGCGTTTCTCACGCTCCGCAATCTGTTGGACCAAACTCATGAATAATTGCTTTGTTTTTTACAAATGCAGAAGGCAACAGATAGAGTTACATCCCTTGGGTCGTTGTTGGAAACTCGTAAACAGATCGGGAAAGGGGGTGGGGGGGGGGGGGGGCTATTTTGTTGACAGATTTTCTTTTTATACCCCCAGCGAGGGTATATAGGATTCGCCTTGACCGAAAGCCCGCCAGTCTGCCCAACAGTCTATCTGGCCGTCAGTCCCGCAAATTGCGAATTATCGGGGTTTATATTAAGGGTTAGGGTCAGTTCAGGGTTGCGGTTAGCGTTAATTTCTCTTCAGTTTTGGGTTTGGGGATGTAACCATGTCTGTATCCCACGAAATTTAAAAAAAAAAACGAGGTTTTAACCGTTGTCCGAACGAATTAAAACGATCAATTTTTTTCGTAATTGTTTAAGCCCACAACTCCCATTTTTAAGAAGGTCCGTCTGTCCGTCCGCCCATCCATCTGTCCCGAAATTCAATCATCAATAACTTGTAAAGTATTTGGTTGAGTGATTTGATATTTGGTAAGAAAGTGTATTTTATTGCTGTATACCCACAGTGAAAGTTTCAGCTATCATTGATAATTAAGCAATACTCGTTTGAGAGCATTGGACATTGGTTCCTCTTATACCACCCCCCCCCCCCAAAAAAAAAAACAAACAAAACACACACACACACACACACACACACACACACACACACACACACACACACACACACACACACACACACACACACACACACACACACACACACACACACACACACACACACACACAAAACCCCACAAAAAACACACAGACGGATTCCGCTTCTTGGATTTTGACCAAGGTATGCAGCGCGTTGAGAATAAATTTCAAGTTGAAAGAATAATTTGTCGGTTTTGATCAATATTTGAACGTATGTTTACCTGTACATATTGCATACAAACAAACAGACCTGAATGTCCAAATCCCTCACCAACAGCTACTGAAATTTGCGGATTCTAACAAATGTAAACAGTCATAACAAAGATGTTATAAATACATTCGGAGCAATCGTTTGAAAGATGATCTTTTAACCCTTTGAACACGTAAGACCGATAATTTCGTGATATATTATAAGAGGCCTATACACGGGACACTGACAGTGGCGGCGCCAGAGTTACAGAAGTGAGGGGGTACAGTTGGGTATTGCCCGCCGCGCGTAAGTTTTAAAATTTTTCTCAGCTTCGGGAGGGGTGTCCCCTCCCGAAGTTGAGAAAAGTTTTAAAGCTTACGTTGTAAATGGTGTTCTCTGGAGCATTCTCAGACAATTAAATTAAAACAGTTTTATCCTTTTGAAACTTACTGGTTAGGTCTTTCAGTTATAGAAAACGTCGTACATAGTGACATTTTAACGGAAGAATGCTGCTGTAAAGTGCGAGCACAAAGCACCAAACATTCCAAACGGATGCGTTGCACTCTCTCGATTCTAGCATTCCTCGAATACTCTTAAGCGGTATGTTTCAGACCGTTTGAACGCGGCACGCCTTGTTGCAATTTGGGAACTCGACTCTTGTTTGTTGTTTGCAGCTAATGTGTGTTCGTGTGTGTGGGGAGGGGTGGGGGGTGGCACACACAAACATAATTTAAAAACTGCTCTGATTTAGTGCACTTGGGATAGTGGAATTAAGCATACCCACCATTACACCTCAACGTTCAATACAAAAATTAAAATGATAGTATTTTTTTACTCCACTTGGCGAAAAAAGTTTCGGGGTAAGTACCCCCCATACCCCCCCCCCCCCCCCCTATGGCGCCGCCACTGTCACGTTGATGATAAATAATAAGTTCAGTATGTAGCCAGACAGCTGCAGACTGAAGTTATTATTTTATCCTCTCTGTATACTGATATTGGACTGACCCATCTCATTCTAGGTTTACACAAGGAAGGGATCATTCCAGGAAACGAGTGTTGAAAGGGTTAAATGCTTCCCTTTTAACAATGCCGAACAAAGGGGCCCATGACACCTGAATGTGACCCGGGCCTTTATTTGACCTAACTTGTAAACAGGCGTGTATCCAGGCATCTATATTGTGTGTATGTGTGTGTGGGGGGGGGGGGGGGGGGTACCTGGATCTTTTGGGAGTTCCAGCAACCATATGGTGTAGGCATATCATGAATATCGGTGTCATGAGATGGCGAGAGTTATCAAAGTTGTGCCATTCTCGTATTGGTGGTGTCGTGTGAGGGGAGGGGGGGGGGGGGGTAGATGTTTCAAACATTTCTCCAGGAGAGGCCCAGTTTTGAAAATAATGCCCATAATGGCGGTATTTTGCGTCTCGAAAAAAAAGTCAAGCAGGTCATATGTAATTTCATTATAGTTGACGCCCCATACAGATTGTAGAATCAAGATTTTAGGGGGAGGCTCCCACAAGCCCTCAAGCTACGTCACTGCTTGTAAATAATTACTACAAAGAATTTGTGAAAGATGAAATAATTTAGGCCAGTGGTTTGAGAGAAGACTTTCTTCAGTGTTTACCATACAGCCCACAGTATTAAAATGCACCACTACCCAAACCAGTCCCAAAACTCCAAAGTATGGCAACAAGGGTTTGATTTGAACAAACTTTTAAATATTCATAACAAAGAGGCCGTGTACCAAATATTGCAGCATTTGAAACATGCGGTTTGGCGGTACAATTTTTCAAAAATATTTTTCAACACCCCCACACGGCATTAAAATCTCGTGGCAAAATGAACTTTACCCGAAACACCAAAATAACTTTGTGAGGATGATTTATACTATAAGTTATCTCTGCCAACATGTATGGTATATGGGGATTTAATACCTGGATGTCGGGTTTTAAACACCAAGCCGCAGGCAAGGTGTTTAAATGAGACATCCGGGTATAAAATCTCCATATACCTTACACGTTGGCGGAGATAACGTTTTTGTCCCGTTTGAAACACAATACAAACGTAGTGGAAATAAATTTGTGGACACATTTCTCAGCTCCACAATTATTTAGACCAACTTCATGATAATAATTTTGTTTTACAATCGCAGAAGACAACAGATAGGGTTACATCCCTTGGGTCGTTAAGGAAACGAGTAAACAGTATTTAGTTGACTTATTGTACCCTGAGTTCCGATGTGTTCTATGTGCCTACTGGCACAGAACACACTGGAACTCAGGGGACGAATTATTTGCTTTTATTTTATTTTTAGGATTGTATTGTCGGAAATCTGATGATGTTTGTGACTATTTTCGTTTTTTTTTTGCTTCGAGTTTTATAATGAGGCGATGCGGAAGTGAAAAGCTTTGATTGATACCATATAACCCCGATGTTTATACCCGGGATGTACGCTCTCATATACCTTGGATGTTGGGTGCACCCTTTGACATGGCTATTTGTCCAAGGCATTCTGACCAATCAAAAAAAAGAGAATTTATCGGATATAGGGACAAGTTTATTTAAATGAAGCTTCTATTGCATTTATAAATGCAATAGAAGCTTCATTTGAATAAAGGTATAAATCATCATCCTCATGAAGTTATTTTGGTGTTTCAGGAAATGTTCAGCATATACGGCTATAACATAATCTGTGGCGGCGGCAGAAAATCTTTCACGGGGGCGGGCGAGTAGGGGACATGGTTGCCATAAAAGGGGTGGGTGTGCGGCAAGTCCTTAAGTGGCATCTTAGGGTCATATTTATTTATTAATTTATTGGGTTTAACGAAACTTTCGACAACCAGGGTCACCTCATATTGGACAGTTTTACGGGTGGAAGAAGCCGGAGTACCCAGCGAGAACTGCCATACTCCCCAACATACTAACTCCACACAAGCAGCGTTAGCATTGGTTGAAGATAAGTGCACCATCGACGTGCAGTACACCTTAGTACACAACGCCACCATGCCCCATGTGGGCAATGGGGATCAGGAAGTTTTTTGCCTGAGGACACATCGCGATTGCGGCAGGTGGGATTCGAACCGAGGACCTCAGGCAGGCGCCGCAGGTGGAATACGAACCGAGGACCTCTCGGCTTGCAGACTGCTACGTACTGAGCCATCACGCACCCATGAAAGCTAAGTGGAACAAAATGGATGCAGTGTTTATTTATCCCCTTACCTAACACGAAAGGCAGACGACACCTGCAAACAAAATTCTTGAATAACTAATTCTTTTCATTTTTTGCATAAAATATTTAGCTTATGACCCAACGAGCTCTTTCCAATGAGGAGTCATAAGCTATGTTTTTGAGACAAAAAATGTAAAAATAGGATCATATGATTACATTCAGATACCGTGAGTATCAGCGGTTTGTGAATGCAATGAGAAATCATAGGTTTGGTTGAAGGCTATTTTTCGGAGGTGGGGTGTCTCCACCAAACAAAAATTGAATTGTACTTTCAAATGAAGTTTTCTGGTGCCTTTCGGCGTATATAACATTTTTAGCTTAACTTGACAAAGTCGAGATAAGCTTTTTCCATCACGCGTGCGGAAGTCTGTGAGTCTGTTAGTCTTCGAGTCTGTTCACATTTTCTTTAGCACAGGCTACACACCGTAGTTCTTGTCAGATCATCACAAAATTTCATATGCAGGTTCGAGGTCATGTCCGGATGAGAACGTGCCCTTTTGGTCGCGATCGATCAACCGTGATGGCTATGAGAGCCCGAAAACTTTCGGCACAGTCTACAGGTCGTATTTATGAAGGGATTTATTTCATTGTATCTTAGTAGGATGGCTCCATATAATGTCTAAATGAGAACGCCCCCTTTTTGGTCGCAAGCAGTCCACCGTGATGGTTATGCGAGCCCGAAACCTGAAAACCTTTAGAAAGTCTACAGGTTGTATTTATCAAGGGATTTCATTGTAGCTTGGTAGGATCACTTCGTATAATGTCTAGATGAGAACGCCCCCTTTGTTCTCGATCGGTCAACCGTGACTGCTACGCGCCCGAAATCTGAAAACCTTTACCGCAGTCTACAGGTCAAATTTCTGAAGGTATTTCATTGTAACTTGGTAGGATGACTTCGTATAATGTTCAGATGAGAAAGTCGGCCTTTGGTCGCGATCTGCCAACCGTGACGGCTGCGCGGGCCCAAAACCCTAAAACCTCTAGCATAGACTACAGGTCGCATTTATGAAAGTATTTCATTGTAACTTGGTAGGATGACTGTATAATGTCTAGTTGTGAGTCGTCCGTCGTCCGTCGTCTGTAAACTTTTCCCATTTTCATCATCTTCTCTGTAACCGCTGAGCCGGTGTGAACCAAACTTGGCAGGATGGTGTATGGGACGTCCTCTACAAACGATCCTCATTTTGTTCCCGTCGGATGAAAAACATGGCTTCCAGAGGCATTCTTTGATTCTGGTTGGTGGATTTTCAAAAATCTTCTCCTCTGAAACTGCCACGCCAAATGTTTTGAAACTCCACATAAATGATGACTGGGACCCCCTTTACCAACGATCCTCATTTAATGTTGATTGGGTTACAAACATGGCCACAATTGCGGCTTATAGTTACTGTAGAAACCCTATGGGAAATCACATTTTTCTCTTCTTCTCTGGAAAAACCGAGGCGACGTGAAAACAAACCTGGCAGGGACAGTCTATGGGAGGTCCTCTACAAATGATCCTCATTTTGTTCCCGTGGTTTGAAAAACATGTCCGCCAGAGGCATTCTTTGATTCTGATTGGTAGATTTTCTAAAATCTTCTCCTTTGAAACTGCCGGGCCAAATGTTTTGATACTTCACATAAGTAATGACTGGGACCCCCTCTACCGACGATCCTCATTTACTTTTGATCGGCTTGTAAACATGGCCACAATTGTGGCTTATTCAAATTGTTACTATAGAAACCCTTTGGGAAATCACATTTTCATCTTCTCTGAAACTACTGAGCCGACGTGAACCACAGTTTGCAGGAATGGTCTATGAGAGGATGGAAATATGTGGCCACCAGAGGCTATATTCTAATGCTTAACCCAATGCCTCTCCTGTCTGCACAAAAGATCTGTACTGTCAGCAAAATACTAGTTTTTTGAGAATCTGGTAAGGATTGGTTCCAGTTTTTAGCTCACCTGACTGAAAGTCAGGGTGAGCTTTTCTTATCACTCTTCGTCCGTCGTCCGTCGTCCTACGTGAAGGTGGTGTTTGAGCCTCCTTCTCCTAAACCAATTAAATTTCATGTAAGTAGTGGTTATATAGGGGCATTTTGATTTTTATCCAAATTAGGTTTCGGCTCATATTGAGCAGAGGTGTGGGGAAAAAATGGCCAAATTTTTTGAAAATCTTCTTCTAATGAACCACCAGTAGCAGAGACTTGATATGTGGTATACAGAGTCCCGTTGAGGTTTAGAATCAAGTTTGTTCAAGAGAAGTTTGTCGGGCATTATTTGCCTTCGTTATGGGAGGGGCAAAAATTTTGGCCACGCCTAAAATTTCTATTTTCTGAACCGTGAAGTCGATTTGAACCAAATTTGATATGAGATGATAATGGGTCATAAGTAGTTGATTGATGCCAAAAAAAATTTCTCATTGCCCCCGTGGGAACCTCGGGAGCTAAAAATAGGAAAAACCTTAAAACTGCCATATCTCCAAAACTACACGGCACAGAGAATTCTTATTTTGTGTAAAGCTTACTTTTATCGAGTAGAATAGAATGATTAAAAAAATCCCTATCGGTTTGATCACAAGGTACTTTTTTTCAGGACTTTGAAAAAGTGCTGAGTCAGCACTTTTTAACACTGTAGGCAATGGGAAAAACATTAAAAAATCTTCTTCTCCAGATCCAGCAGGCAGAATCTTTTGATATTTGGTATGCAACATTGTAGAGTAGATCTGATTCAAGTTTGTTCAAATCGGCCCCCTGGGTTCATATTTGGGCTCAGTATAGGAGCCCGATTTCAAACTTAGTGCATTTCAGGCAAATTTCTTAAAAAATCTTCTTCCCCAGATCCAGCAGGCAGAATCTTTTGATATTTGGTATGCAACATTGTGGGGTGGATCTGATTCAAGTTTGTTCAAATCGGCTCCCTAGATTCATATTTGGGCTCACTATAGAAGCTCGAATTTCTTCTTCTCCAGATCCAGCAGGCAGAATCTTTTCATATTTGGTATGCAACATTGTGGGGTGGATCTGATTCAAGTTTGTTCAAATCAGCCCCCTGGATTCATATTTGGGCTCACTATAGAAGCCCAAATTCGAACTTAGTGCATTTCAGGCAAATTTCTTAAAAAATCCTCTTCCTCAGATCCAGCAGGCAGAATCTTTTGATATTTGGTATGCAACATTGTGGGTGGATCTGATTCAAGTTTGTTCAAATCGGCTCCCTAGATTCATATGTGGGCTCACTATAGAAGCTCGAATTTGAACTTAGTGCATTTCAGGCAAATTTCTTCAAAAATCTTCTTCTCCAGATCCAGCAGGCAGAATCTTTTCATATTTGGTATGCTACATTGTGGGGTGGATCTGATTCAAGTTTGTTCAAATCGGCTCCCTAGATTCATATTTAGGCTCACTATAGAAGCTTGAATTCGAACTTAGTGCATTTCAGGCAAATTTCTTAAAAAATCTTCTTCTCCAGATCCAGCAGGCAGAATCTTTTGATATTTGGTATGCAACATTGTGGGGTGGATCTGATTCAAGTTTGTTCAAATCGGCTCCCTAGATTCATATTTGGGCTCACTATAGAAGCTTGAATTCGAACATAGTGCATTTCAGGCAAATTTCTTCAAAAATCTTCTTCTCCAGATCCAGCAGGCAGAATCTTTTCATATTCGGTAAGCAACATTGTGGGGTGGATCTGATTCAAGTTTGTTCAAATCGCCCCCCCCCCCCCCCGGGTTTATGTTTGGGCTCAGTATAGGAACCCAAATTTGAACTTAGTGCATTTCAGGCAAATTTCTTTGAAAATCTTCTTCTTAAGATCCAGCAGGTAGAATCTTTTGATATTGGGTATGCACCATGCTTAGGGGGGTGAGATTCAAGTTTGTTCAAGCCAAGTCCCTGGGTTCATATTTGGGCTCACTGTGGTAGCCCGAATTATAACTTGGTTCAAAATGAGGAATTTTCTTTAAAAATCTTCTTCAGATCCAGCAGTCGGAATGTTTTGATATTTGGTATGCAGCATCCTTAGGGGGTGAGATTCAAGTTTGTTCAAGCCATGTCCCTAGGTCCATATTTAGACTCACGTGGGAGCTCGAATTGTAACTTAGTTCAAAATGAGGAATTTTCTTTAAAAATCTTCTTCTTCAGATCCAGCAATCGGAATGTTTTGATATTTGGTGGGCAGCATCCTTAGGGGGGGGGGGGGGGGGGGGGGGGGTGAGATTCAAGTTTGTTAAAGCCAAGTCCCTGAGTTCATATATGGGCTCCCTGTGGGAGCCTGAATTATAACTTAGTTCAATATGAGGAATATTCTTTAAAAATCTTTTTTATTTTTTAGATCCACTGATCAGAATCTTTGGATATTTGGTATAAGCTTTTCTTAGGAGGAGCAGATGGTACCTGTTGAAATCAATTCTCTGGGTTGATATTTAGGCTACCATGTCAGGTGAGCGCCCTCAGGCCCCTTGGGGCCTCTTGTTTCTCCACTGAGAACTGGGAAAACAAACCCCAAAAATAGTGTGTATACAGTACAAGTCAAAATAATCAGGTAGCATAACTGCAATAAAACTAAGTAGACTTCAGCTTCTGCCCTGACAAGATCAGAATCTGACATTTTTCTGGAAAAGCTATCAGTGAGAGGCTTTCCAGAAAATGATATCAGCTGCTGATCTTATCAGTGTAGGAAGAGAAAAGATACATAGTTTATAGGATTATCTTACACAACTTAGTTTGACTTGTACTGTAAAACAAGTGCAACTGTAGGTTGATATCTTCAGCTGTAATCTAAATATGTTTGACACATGTTAAATTGTTTAGAAAAATCTAGGTTACATTCCCATTTTTATTCCCTTATAAAAAAGTACCATGGTAAATCCCAAAATACCCTGGTAATACCATGGTATACCATGGTATTACCAGGGTATTTTGGGATTTACCATGGTTTACCATGGTACTTTTTTATAAGGGTTATCTTGCAATCATGTCAGCTCAGATGACAGTAATTATTGTATATCTTTTAAGATTCCTGTAACCCTTTACCTATCCAAAAGTTTATTTTGAAAGAGAATACTGTCCAGAAAATTGTAATTTTCAAAATATTTTAACCCTTTTTTACTGATTTTTTTTTTGTTGAAACAGAATTCATAAATGTGTGCATTTCAAGAAAATCTTCTTTGAAACGACAAGGCCAAATGGTTTGAAAAAACTTAATGCGACTGATGACTGTAACCCCCCCCCCCCCCCCCTCTACCAATGATCCTTATTTTAATCTTCATCGGGTTGCAATTATGGCTACAATTGTGGTTTATAGTTACTATAGAAACCCTATAGGAAATCACATTTCCATCATCTTCACTGAAAGTACTGAGCCATTGTGAACCAGACTTGGCAGGCATTGTCTATGAGAGGTTCTCTACAACTGTTATACATTTTATTCCTGTTGGGTGAAAAAACGTGGCCGCCAGAAGCATTCTTTGATTCTGATTGGTCAATTTTGAAAACTCTTCTCTGAAGAAACCACAGGGCCAAATGTTTTGAAACTTTGCATGGTTCATAACTGGGATACCCTCCAACAACATTCCTCATTTTAATGTTGATCGTTTTGCAAACATGGCCACAATTGCGGTTTATAGTTACTATAGAAAAAACCTATAGGAAATCACATTTTCATCTTCTCTCTGGAACTATTGAGCTGACGTGAACTAAAAACTTGGCAAGAATGGTCTATAGGAGGCCCTCTACAAACAATCCTCTTTTTGTTCCCATTGGCTGGAAAATATGGCCACCAGAGACATTCTATGATTCTGTTTGATGGATTCAAATGTTTTGAAACTTCACGTGATTTAAGACTGGGACACCTTCTACCAGTGATCCTCATGTAATTTTGATGTAATGTTGCAAACATGGCCACAATTGCAGCTCATAGTTACCATGGAAAGCCTATGGGAAATCACATTTTTATATGTAGTTCCAGGTGAGCGATTACAGGCTCTGTAAAGCCTCTAGTTCATTGATGCACTCTCTCATGACTCCATACTTATTCTTCTGAATTGTGTGGATTTGACCCTTGGTGAACTTCATGAAAGGTAAACAAACAGAAAAGTAAGAGAAATGGCAGCTCGTTTGAAATGAAGGCATCCTAAATTATAATTTGTCTCGTGGTCTGTTCCTTGTAAGAATGATAAAAAGATTTCTCCGAGTCTGTTCTAGAAGGATTGAAGAATTTAACTATTCAACTAATTTAAGGTATTTTATTGTCTAAAATCTGGTCGGTTACTTATGCCATAGCAGACTTTCAGGCAGTGCTATGTACCACATGGCAGCAGTTCCATGGCAAATTTCAGTTTCCACATGTTCTATGTTTCATTCCAAGCATTGTGGTATATAATTTATTGGGGTTATTCATTTTGGGTCTTTTTTAGACTTGGAAGAAAATTACATGAAATTTGACCAAAGTTAGGTTGGACGTCCCCATAAGGGAATGGAATTTTGTTTATTTTGAAATTCTCTCCTCTCATATTCCTCAAATTCAGATTAAATATACACAAATTATACATCAGAATGAAGGTTGGGATGTATAGAAGACGAAACACATATGTAATCAACTCATAGAGTTGACAGCAGGCACCACTGGTTCCTGGAAGTCTGCTATCGTATTCGTACCAGAACTGATAATAATATAATATCTCGCAAGAACAACTCATGGCCGAATGTGCTTCAGGTATTCAATAACAAATCTAGGCATTCAAAACACGTTCGAGTGCAGCGATAGGACTGCATTTTGAAAAAGTACAACACCGTCTGCATTTTTTATTGAAGATGGTTTCCGTACTCGACAGCAATGCGCAAATCACTCGATATCACGAACTTCCAGCGAAAAACAAAATTGTAATTCTAAGATATTTCAACAGGTATCATGATACCTTGCACTGAATATGGCAACTGTGTAATCTCTATGATCACACACACACGCACGCACGCACGCACGCACGCACGCACGCACGCGCGTGTGCGGTAGTATTTAGTATTTTTAGGAGTGACACAAACCCAACAGGTTCCTATTATGACTTATGTAAAGTTGCCATCGAATGAGAATTTAGACCCTGTGGTATTGTAGGAAAGGGGCTAGAGACAAGGGATTGAGAGTGCAGGGGCAGGGGCTCGAGATGAGGCATGAAAATTAAAAGTCTTACTATCGTTTGTAACAAAAGTATTTTTTTGTTGGGAAGGATTTGAACAGTTTCTAACATATACATGTAGTGGCGTATCCGGGGGGCCGGAGGTTAGTGGGCCATGACCCCCCCCCCCCCCCCCTGAAAATTACAGTACACCCTTCTCAAAATGGGAACAATAAAGCACCAGAGGGTGCCTGGTACACTCAAAGGGTATTGAAGTTTCAAAATTACCAATGGGAGGGGGATACCGTAGGCAGTAGGTAGGGGTGGGTTTGGCCCTCCCATTGGTGGAGGTTCAGGGAAAGCCCGAATCCCCACCAATGGAAAGGACTTACCTATCCCCACCTCATGTCTACGGCCTTCAAATATGACTATGGCATATATCGACCTGTCAGCCCTTAAAGGATTATGCCCCACCCCCTCCCATAAGAAATCCTAGCTACGCCCCTGCTGAGATAGACAATGGTGGTGCCAGGGGGGGGGGTCAGGGGGGCTATAGCCTCCCGTTGGAGAGTTCCAGCCCCCCCCCCCCCTCTGTCGGAGATTTTTAGTCAGTCTGTCTGAGAGTCTCGTAAACCCGACTACACGAGAAATTTCCGACAATCGAATGTAGATATCTCGTCTTGTGTCGATCAAGAACGAGGTGTATGGTTCTTCTTTGTAAGTTGACAGCCTCATGATGTTGGGTATTCACCGATCAAGAAACTGTAACGCTGATTTGAATGTTGCATTGAACATGTTTAAGTCAAAGTTTTCAAAATGCAAAATTTCTTTGTAAACTGTGCTTGAATCAAGTTGAATGGCACAAGTTGTGTGCAGGACGTTAAGATTTATTTTATTTTATTTACCTGGAATGTCGGGATATTATTGTTTGTTTAATCTATAAAACCAGTTTGACGAATGACATCAATGAAACTCGCGAGAATCACTATTCTCTGTCAATATTCCAGTGTCGCAGGGTGGACTCGAACCCGTGCAGCACTGAAACTTTGATAGAGAATAGTGATTCTCATGAAATTCTTTAATGTCGTTCGTCAAACTGGCTTTATAGATGAAATATTTCCTGACCTTATTATAATATGTTTATGTTAAATAATCAACAAACATACTAAATTTGCTTCTATTTTGGTTCTCCAATTTTCACTCATTTTCCTTCATTTGGGAGGTCAAATATTATAGCCCCCTGTCGGAGAGGTCAGCCCCCTGTTGAGAACTCCCTGGCGCCACCCCTGCTACACGGTTACGGATAACTTGTTCTCTGCATTACACCCACATTCTCAGTGGATCTTGTATATAACCAGCAAGATACACATTCCAGTACATTCTATTATTCGTGTGTTGGCAGGTACAATCTGAGAAACATCAGTTGAATGACGAAAATGTTACAGACACCGCCGCGTTGGACAAGGCAGCAGCAGCAGCTTCGACAGAAATTCATAATGACATACCGAAACCATCTTCTAGTGATAATGACGACAAACATAATACCAAGCCTATGACGTATGATGAAAAGAGGCAACTCAGTTTAGATATTAACAAATTGCCAGGTAAAGTTAAACCAAGTTAGCTAAAAAGGAGGTTGTTTTGAATGTGGTCCCGCGAAGAGATGCCCCACCCCACAGGCACAATTTTAAATTTTCTAGAACTGTCACAGAGGGTCCAAAGGAATTCACTGAGGATCATTTTTGTAAAGGTATTCGAAAAATCAAGCATTAATCTGTTTTGGGCTGGTTAAACACTTTACCCATCGAATTGGCCGCATCCGCCTGCGTAATATGCAAATTCAGCAGTTGAAAAAATATTATTTTTCAAAAAATTTCAACAAAACCATATCATGTGACCCCTCATTGGAACGAGCTCGTTCCAATGAGGTGTCTCATGATATGGTTTTGTTGAAATTTTTTGAAAAAATGATATTTAAAATAATAAATTTTGATATCGTCTGCGTTGGGTAAAGAGTTAAAGAATGATACCGATCAAAGGCTTATAAAGTCATGTTTTCCGTGGATTTCTCCAAAAACATTTTGTTAAAAAAATCAGCATACGCAGATCATAGTGTGATTTTACAAGTTGAATGGACAAAATATTCCCCTAAGCATTTCTTAACCCTTAACATAAAAAAATTTGGTTAAATGGGCTGTGTTTGCATAAAAAAAAACACCCTATGTGTTGTGGAGAGATAAACATAACGTCCTTTATTGGAAGTGGAGTTGCAAGTAATAAGGGTAAGTAATAAGGGTATTAAAAAAAAAACAATCCTAAACCTGTTTGGGGCTGTTTAAACAGTGATACCAATCAAAAGCATAAAATTCATGTTTTCTCAAGATTTTTCTCAAAATATCGTGCAGATTTTCAAGAAAAAATGATAATTTGCAGGTCTTGTGTGACATCACAAGTTGCAGGAAAACACTATTCTCTTTAGCGTTTGTTAACACTCCACAAGCTGCCAAACATCAAAACTTTTGATACATTTGAAATAAAAATGGGCTATATTTTCAAATAGATGCAGCACTCAGTGGGTATGTGTCAAACAAACAACTCTTTTTGTTAGAATTTAATCTGCCGAACGACAATATTCATATTAACCCTCTCCTCCAATAACGATGGTTTCAACCTAAACATTTTCTTTATCAAACTGACTTATTTGAGACTACTTACTATACCTACCTTTCTCAGGACATCAATAAAGGCACTTCAGTAATACAGTTAACCCTTTACCTAACCTGAAAAGCAGACGACACTTGCAAAAATAATTCTTGAATAACTAATTTTTTTCATTTTTTGTCTCAAAAACATAGGTTATGACCCCTCGTTCCAACGAGGGGTCATAACCTATGTTTTTGAGATAAAAATGAAAAAAATAATGAAAATTAATTGGCGATTTTTGAGAATAGCGCTGGCCGGTTTTGGCCGTTACGTTAGGTAAAGGGTTAAAAACAGTTCTTACAGTTAAAAACAATTCTTCAGATACTCTGGGGCCATAAAAAATCATGGAATCTCACCTGAAAGAGCCATGATTCTCCAGAATGATTTTAAGTGTAGTTTTTAGCTTATCTTGACAAAGTCAAGCTGAGCTACTGTCATGGGGCATGCGGAATTCTGTGAGTCTGTCTGTCCACAATTTGTATGGCGCAGGCTACAGGCTGTAGTTCTTATCCGATCATCACCAAATTCCATATGCATGTTCAGGTTGGTGTCTAGATGAGAAGGTCCTATTTTGGTCATGGTCGGCTGCTTACATTGGCTGCTGCAGCAGCCATCATGAATTTTGTATGGCACAGACTACAGGCCGTAGTTCTCATCTGATCATCACCAAATTTCATATTCATGTTCGGGTTGATGTTTAGATGATAACATCCTATTTTGGTCACAGTTGGCTGCACACAGTGGCTGCTACAGCAGCAGCAGTGTGGGGTGATTTTAAATTTTTTTCTTTCTAAACCAATTTTCTTGAAATTTGTCTTACACTGATGAGTAGATGAAACCTTCCTATTTTGGTCATGGTGGATGCCCTGTGGTGTGGGAACTGAAGGCTTAAATTGTTTTGGCTTGTTATCTCTTCTACTACATTGAATGAAAAAAGGGGGCGCGGTGGCTCAGTTGGTAGAGGTGCAGGCTGCAAGCCGAGAGGTCCTCTCTTCGAATCCCACCTGCGCCAATCGCGTTGTGTCCTTGGTCAAGACACTTCACCCCGATTGCCTACATGAGGGCACGATGACGCTGTGTACTGAGGCGTACTGCACGTCGATGGTGCGCATGTCTTCAACCAATCTAACCCTGCCTGTGCTACGGTGCAGAGTTCAGAGTTACGATGTTGGAGAGCTGACAGCTGCTCGTCGTTGCTCGGTGGTTCTCTCAGGGTACTCCGGCTTCCTCCACCCGTAAAACTGTCCCGGTCACGATTAGCCATTGTGCATAAGTATGTGACCTTAAACACCAATAGATAATATATATGAATGAAAAAAAACAATAAAGCACTGAATGAAATTGTCTTTGTGTGAATGTAATATATCTCAGGCATGTAGGACACTGTCATCAACTGTGTGCGTTTGAAATCAGTAAGTACATTCTAAATGTGTATTTATTTTCTCCAAGGGGCAACTTTGGAAAACTGAGGGGCAATATTCACCAAAGCCGCTAAATGTCGGCAATATACAGGGTTTCAGGAATTCAAGACATGAGGGATTCATTTCAGTGCAGCTATAGCTCTGTGGACTTCTTTTAAATAATAAGAATTAGGTTTCTAAAAACAAAATGGTGTCCAAGATGACTGCCTTTCCCAGGATAAACACCTACTCATTTCAGTGTTGTCCAAAATTATACATATGGAAGAAATATATAGAAATAACTGTCATTTGTGCAAAATTTAGATATCAAAATCTAAAATGGCAGACAAAATAGCAACTGAACAGAAAGAAACCGAAACTGTCAAAAAGTTTGCAATTTTCAGAAAATTTCTCAACATCCATTCCATATTCATAATACTATCAACGTGAATGGCATGGAGTGGATTTTGGGGGGGCATAAAATCACTGAAAATATCCAAAACACATTTTAAAGTAAAAAAATCTGTAGTTTCTGATTGACAACAAAAAGTCAATAATTATGGCACAATTTACTTGAATGTAACATAAAAGTCCAGTAATTATAACATTAATCCGCAAAATATATCATAAGGTCAAGATAAGCTGCAGTGTCATTGACACTTTCATTTGTTTTTATGTTTGTTTTTTTCCACACATTTTGTCTGTTCGATTCAGAAGCCATTTTCGAACCGATTTTCACACAGTTTTGCACACGCATAGAGGGCACAAAATATAAATATGTACCGAAGCGCAGTTTTCGATTTAAGTCCTGTTTCGCCAGAATTGGCAGAAAACTTTCAAAATTAGGGTTTATAGGCACTTTCTCAAAATGCGACTTGTGGATTTTTTAAAACATTCATCATAAAATAACATTAAAATAACATTAAAAATTATACAGTTGATTGAGACCACGAGAGAAACACAATCGAATATTGATAACATTTACACAATATGGACGGACCTAATTATTTCACAATTAAATGTCTTTCCAGGCTATGGATGTACCTCTAAAGTACGAAAGAAATTTAAATTTTAAAAAAAAACATTTTTGAATAGTGAATTAACTGATTTTTGGAAAGAAATGTGCACCAATGAATAAATGTGTATAAGTGAGAAACAAAATTGCAAAAATAAACGCGAGGCACTTGCGGTATTCAGAAATTTGCGGCAAAAATGTAATAGACGTTTACGTTGCTATGAATGGAAATATAAAAAAAGACTTAATGTTACAAATAGATTCACTTCGTTTCGATGACCCAAAGTCTTTTTGGAAGAGTATAAAGGGACTTGGTCCCCATAAAATAAAACAAATTCCTGAAGAAATTATACACGAAAATGGTCAAGTAGTAACTGGAAAATTAAAAGTATTCGATGAATGGGCCACATCTTTTAAAAACATATGTAACCCTCATAGTGGCAATAAGAATTTGGATGATACATTTTTACAGAAGGCGAAAAGTGACAAAATGTTTCTTGTAGATCGAATGTTAGACCTACTTTATGAATCTTGTCCTATCTTAAACTCTTCGCTAACCTATGAGGAAATCGAAATGGTATTTATGAAAGCTAAACATTGTAAAGCATTTGGTGCAGACCAAATTCCATATGAAGCATTAAAATTTAGATTAGTTATAGAAACATTGCATAAACTTTTTCAGCTTATTTTGCTACAGGTATAATACCGTCGGAGCGGAGAAAAGCTATAATTGATCCCCTTGTGAAAGATAGTACTTTCAGTGCCGGAAATGAACAAAATTGACTGGTGCAGTTTTAAGCTCCCGTTAATTCAGAGACGGGAGTAAATTGCATCCATAAAATGTTAGTATATCAATTTCCGAGGGAATACTGTCACCAAACACCAGACACTTAACCCTTTGAATGAACTCTAGTGGTATCTTCCATGCCAGTTCAGTGGTAGTAATTAGAAGAGTCCATATTCATTATTTTCGGTAGACCAATCAATATTTTCAACGTGCAGCCTAAGGGCTGCACGTTAAAAATGTTGATTGCTCTACCCCACACATTTACTGGACAGCCATCCTATTTAATGACGTTATGACGTATCATGTTCCTGGCTTGAAAAGTGACCGATTGGGTTCAAGGGGCTAAATGTATAAGGAATTGCTAAATTGTGACAGTAACTTGCCTCTGGCTGCACTTTGCTGCTTTCTGAAAACAACACACATTTATATGCCCTCACAGTGTATTAGTGTTCCATAATATTTGAATTTTTTAGCTCCCGTAAAATAGAAAACACGGGTGCTGACGGGAGCAATTACACTCGCACACGTCTCATTTCTAGGACTGTGCTTTGGATCCAAGAATTCCGTCCCACTACCAAGGGATATCTCTTTTATCAACTGGTAGCAAAATGTATAATACGGTATTAATTAATCGTCTGTTGGCATGTTTGGAAGAAACTAATTTACTTGTGGATGAACAATTAGACAATCTAATTATGTTAAGTTTAGTTATAAGAGGAAATTTGGAATTATTTGTAAGTTTTATTGATTTCTGGAAAGCGTTTGATTAATCAAGTGTTAATGGCGATTATTTATTTATTTATTTATTGGTGTTTAAGGTCACATATTTCTGCACAATGGCTAATCATGACCATGACAGTTTTACGGGTGGAGGAAGCCGGAGAACCCGGAGAGAACCACCGAGCAACTGTCAGCTCCCCTACATACTAACTTCTCACAAGCAGGGTTAGCATTGGTTGAGGACAAGTGCACCATCGACGTGCAGTACGCCTTAGTACACAGCGCCACCGTGCCCCCATGTGGGCAATGAGGGTGAAGACTGAAGTGTCTTGCCCAAGGACACAACGCGGTTGCCGCAGGTGGGAATCGAACCTAGGACCTCTCGGCTTGCAGCCTGCACCTCTACCTACTGAGCCACCGCGCCCCCTGTTGATGGCGATATGCTTCTTTTTACTCTCGAGTGCCTAATAATACTACAGGGCAAAATAATAGTACAGGGTGGAAAATTTCCTGAAAATTAATAACAGTATAGGGTCGAATAATAGTATAGGGTGCAAAATTCTTAAGATGTGAGCCAGCCGCTATGCTGAGAGCCGTTTTTATAACACAGAAGTCTGATGCTCTTGAAGTGGTGAAGGGCTAAATTACTTTCAGTTATCTTAGTTTTCACATGGATTTGACTTGTTGCAATTTATGTGATAGGCACTCTCCCATAAATTGCACCAAGGCAAAACCTTATAGACTAATTAATTCTGTTTCAGTGATGGTATGAAGCACATCCACTGGGTACTAGGTCTTAAAGTTATGTTAGCAGTATTTCAGAATAATGCCCAAATATATGCTTCCAACTCTCTACCAATTAACATTTCCATTGCATCCTGTGTTTGCTTGTACGTAACATCTACCTTACTAGTTTGTTTTAGTGAACTTCTTGAGATAAGCAGCCACTCTGCACATTCGATTGCTAAAACTTAATAATCATACAGGGTCAAATAAGGATCACACAGGCGGGAATTTTGTTCGAAAAAGAATAATCATACATGTATGATTATTAGGCACACAAGAGTAAGCTTCTTAACTCAGGCATAGATGGGAAAATGTATCAATCTTTTTAGGCTATTTATCAAGACACAATGGCCTGTGTCAAGTTAAGCGGTGAAGCTACAAAATACTTTGGATGCCAATGTGGCACCAGGCAAGGTGATCGCCTCTCTCCGACACTTTTTGCCTTGTTTTTAGATGATCTTGCAAAAGAAATAAAACGTTCGGAAATTGGTATTAAATTTGGTAATGATATTCTGTCGCTGTTGTGATATGCGGATGATGTTGCCATCATGGCTGAAAATGAAGCTGATATGCAGTTGTTGCCAAATATAGTTAGCGATTGGTGTAATAAGTGGCGTATGACCGTAAATAAAGGGAAAACAAAAGTTGTTTATTCTATAGCAAAAAATAAACCAAGAACTAGATTTAGTTTTACATTGGATAATAGTAATACAGTGGAGCCCACTTAATTGGATATCTCTTAATTATATATCCCTGTTAATTGAATATAATTTTCAAACACAAAACCATTTACCATATCTTCAGTACAAATTTGATCTGTTAATTGCGTATGGGTTGTAGAGTAAACTCCTGTTAATTGTGTATAAATTTTTCTAATATGTCAAAAAAATTACTGTGACACGCACCAAATTCCCTTTATTTATCAACCTTTTTGGCCTCACCACATCCAATACAGGCATTTATTCTATTATATCGTGTTTGACAGAGCTCTATGAGCTCTGTCAAACAAGATATAATAGAATAAATGCTCAGTTTACCTCCAGCACACAGGAAACTGACCAAATCCCTGTTAATTGTATACTCCTGTTAATTGAATAATTTTCACTGGCAAAATGGATATTCAATTAAGAGGATTCTACTGTACTGAGGTAACTGAAAAGTACAAATATTTAGGACTGTTATTACATGAGTTCAAAGATTATTAGGGCTGAAGCGGTTGGCTCATTTTCACAACCGACTAACCGAAAGCTATAACCGGATAATATCCGGTTAACCGTAGCCATTATTTCACCGAATCTGCGATCAAAACTATAGGAGTTGGAAAGCAGTATTCTCAAAATATTCCGTAGTGTATATACAAACGAACGTTGTCGAGTACTCGACCAGTTTCGTTTGTATACACACCACTGAATAGTTTGTGCGATTTCTCATTACTCACGGAAATTGCCGATCATTAACAAAGTCTTGAACACCAAAGTCGATTTTTTCTCAAAATATTCAACGCAGCTTCGATGTGTAATCCGTCACAAAGGAGAAGCGGCAGATTTAATACGTTTAAAATGTGGAATGACGATCACTATCAATATTCCAGTTAACCGGTGGACGTTTTTTTCAAATCGGTTAGGTAGGTAACCGGTTTTAAATCGTTTATCCAGTTAACCATTTCAGTACTAAAGATTATGTCGATACTCTAGAGTTATTATCGAAATCAGGCAGTAAAGCGCTGGGTCCCGTAATGTCAAAAATTCATCAATTTCGAGAGGTGTGGTTCTCAACATTTCATAACTTGTTCTCAGCCTGTGTTTCAACTATTTTACACTACAGTTCTGCTGTATGGGGTTACAGGAAATACAACTGTATTGATAATGTCCAAAATAGGGCTATCCGATACTTTTTTGGTGTCCACCGATTCACCACAATATTAGCCATAAACAGGGATTTTGGTATACATATACCGATTCAGCGTAGGTGGATTAATATGTTACGACTGTGGAACAAATTAGTATCCTTAGAGGAAGAGTTAATACGAATGTATTTATGTGGGAGCTTCATAATGTAGGTTATGGGTGGTGTTCGGAGATAAAGGATATTCTGAGTAAGATTGATATGTTAGATATATATGAAAATCAGGTTATGTGTGAATTAAATTCAATCCAGGGTTTGTTAGATGACTCTTTTCACGATAAATGGAAAAATAATATTGCACATGCAGTAGAACCTGTCTTGAGAGACCGCCCTTTGGGCCACACAAACGTGGCCTCTCAAGACAGGTAGTCTCTCATAACAGGTTTCAGGTTTTCTCAAGTCAGTGAATAACCAACCACAAAATTCAGAAATGGAGAAGAATGGATTTTTGTAATTACTTTGTAGTTGTTCTTTTCCATGAAGTTTTTGTAACAAACTGAAATGGACTGTTACAAAAATTATAAAAATAAGATAGTGTTGAAAATCTTCATTGAAGATTTTCAACACACATTTATATTTCATTTATTTTTATGTGTACCCATACTATGTATGGTACACATAATGCCGGCATCCAGGGTGGCCATCCGTCGTTCGTCCATCCTTTGTCTGTCCGTCCGTCCGTCCGTCCGGCATCCGTATCCATTTCTTTGGCATTCGATAACTTGAAAAATATTGCTTGAACTGTCAAGTTACATTATATTTGTGTTCAGGTTTCTGATGTGCTGAGCTGTATAGTTTTTGGTGTAAATCTGTTATTAGTCCCCTACGGGAACCGTGAGGGGACTATAGTATTGCACTCTGTCCGTCCGTCCATCTGTCTGTCCATCTGTCCGTCTGTCTGTCTGTCTGTTTTTTATGTTACCACCCCTCCCTCCAACATGCTTTAAGCTACACCTTTCATATTTGGTACATGGATAAATGGTTCTGAGGGGATGATGCACGCTCAAATTCTTTTTTCAAAATCCAAGATGGCGGAATGGCGGCCATTTTTGTTGTGTTTTTTTAGGCTTTTTTTCTCTATTTTCATGTTACCGCCCCTCTTACCAACATGGCTCAAGCTACACTTTGCATATTTGGCACTTGGATAGAGGGTTGGGAGGGGATGATGCATTTTCAACATGTTTTCTTCAAAATCCAAGATGGCGTCATGGCGGCCATTTTTGTTTTGTTTGTTTAAGCTTTTTTCTCTATTTTATGTTACCACCCCTCACTCCAACATGGTTCAAGCTACACTTTTTATATCTGGCACATGGATAGAGGGTTGTAATGGGATGTTGCACGTTCAATATTTTTTTTTCAAAATTCAAGATGGCGCCATGGCAACCATTTCTGTTGTGTTTTTTAATCTTTTTTCTCTATTTTATGTTACCACTAACATGGTTCAAGCTACACTTTTCATATATGGTACATGGATAAAGGGGTTGTGAGGGGATTATGCACGCTCAATATTTTTTTTTCAAAATCTAACATCTGTCTGTCTGTCTGTCTGTCTGTCTGTCTGTCTGTCTGTCTGTTTTTATGTTACCACCTCTCCCTCCAACATGCTTCAAGCTACACCTTTCATATTTGGTACACGGATAAATGGTTCTGAGGGGATTATGCACGCTCAATATTTTTTTTTCAAAATCCAAGATGCTTATATACTCTAGTGTCTTCTGTGACAAAAACACCTTATTAGCTCACCGAAGGGAGCTTAACTTATCACCGGCCGGCCGTCGTCCGTCGTCGTGACCATTTTTCAAACGACTTCTCCTCTGAAACCACTGGTCCGATTTTCACTTGTATGGGGCATAACACTGATAGCACCGTATGAATTATAGAAAAAGTATTAAAAAATCTTCTTCTCGAGAACCAGTGGGCAGAATCTTTTGATACTTGGTATGCAGCATCTTGGTATGGGTCTGATTCAGGTTTTTCAAATTGACCCCCTGGATTGATATTTCGGCTCACTATAGAAGCCCAAATTCGAACTTAGTGCATTTCAGGCAAATTTCTTAAAAAAATCTTCTTCTCCAGATCCAGCAGGCAGAATCTTTTCATATTTGGTATGCAACATTATGGGGTGGATCTGATTCAAGTTTGTTCAAATCGGCCCCCTGGATTCATATTTGGGCTCAGTATAGGAGCCCAAATTTGAACTTAGTGCATTTCAGGCAAATTTCTTAAAAAATCTTCTTCTCAAGATCCAGCAGGGTGTATCTTTTGATATTTGGTATGCAACATTGTGGGGTGGATCTGATTCAAGTTTGTTCAAATCGGCCCCCTGGATCCATATTTGGGCTCACTATAAAAGCTCGATTTCGAACTTTGTGCATTTCAGGCAAATTTCTTCAAAAATCTTCTTCTCCAGATCCAGCAGACAGAATCTTTTGATATTTGGTATGCAACATTGTGGGGATGGATCTAATTCAAGTTTGTTCAAATCGGCCCCCTGGGCTCATATTTGGGTTCAGTATAGGAGCCCAAATTTGATCCATATTTGGGCTCACTATAAAAGCTCGATTTCGAACTTTGTGCATTTCAGGCAAATTTCTTTAAAAATCTTCTTCTCAAGATCCAGCAGGCAAAATCTTTTGATGTTCGATATGCAGCATGATTAGGGGGGTGAGATTCAAGTTTGTTCAAGCCAAGCCCCTGGGTTCATATTTGGGCTCACTGTGGTAGCCCGAATTATAACTTAGTTCATTTAAAAATCTTCTTCTTCAGATCCAGCAGTCAGAATGTTTTGACATTTGGTATGCATCATCTTTAGGGGTGGGGGGGGGGGGGGGGTCAAGTTTGTTCAACCATGTCCCTAGGTCCATATTTGGGCTCACTGTGGGAGCCCAAATGATAAATTAGTTCAAAATGAGGAATTTTCTTTAAAAATCTTCTTTTTCAGATCCAGCAATCGGAATGTTTTGATATTTGGTATGCAGCATCCTTGGGGGGGGGGGGGGGAACTTAGTTCAAAATGAGGAATTTTCTTTAAAAATCTTCTTCTTCAGATCCAGCAGTCAGAATGTTTTGTTATTTGGTATGCAACATCTTTAGGGTGGGGGGGGGGGGGGGGGGGAGGAGGTGATTCAAGTTTGTTCAACCATGTCCCTAGGTCCATATTTGGGCTCACTGTGGGAGCCCGAATGATAAATTAGTTCAAAATGAGGAATTTTCTTTAAAAATCTTCTTCTTCAGATCCAGCAATCGAAATGTTTTGATATTTGGTATGCAGCATCCTTGGGGGGGGGGGGGGGGGGGGGAGGGGGAGATTCAAGTTTGTTCAAGCCATACCCCTAGGTCCAGATTTGGGCTCCCTATGAGAGCCCGAGTTTTAACTTAGTGCAGTATGAGGACTTTTCTTTCAAAATCTTCTTCTTCAGATCCACCAGTCAGAATCATTTCATATTTGGTATACAACATCTCCAGGGAGGTCAGATTCAAGTTTGTACAAATCGAGTTCCTGGGTTCACATTTGGGCTCCCTATGGGAGCCCGAATTTTAACTTAGTGCAAACCCGTAAAACTGTCGCGGTCATGATTAGCCATTGTGCAGAAATATGTGACCTTAAACACCAATAAATAAATAAATAAATAAATGACTTAGTGCAATATGAGGACTTTTCTTTAAAAATCTTATTCAGATCTACCAATAAGAATCTTTTGATATTTTGTTTGCAGCATCCCTTGGGATGGGAGTGTGGGGGGGGGGGGGGGGGGGTGGTAAGATTCAAGTTTGTTCAAGCCAAGTCCTGGGTTCATATTTAGGCTAAAAATTTGGGGTCCCGTTCTGGACTTGGAAATTTTGGACCAAAATCCGGAATTTTTTTTCTGTTTTCTTTGTATGTGTTTTGGTCAATTTTAAGACAATAAAAATTTTTTTTTATACTGAAAATTTGGGGACCGGGTGGGACCAAAATCCAGAATTTTTTTTTTCTTTTTTATGCATTTTGGTCAATTTTAAGACAAAACAATATTTTAGGCCGAAAATATTTTGTTTGGGACTTCGAAAATTTTCTAACAAAAATAAAAAAAAATCTGTTTTTTATGCGTTTATCTCAATTTTGGGACGTAAAAGTACAGGAACAGAAAATAGAAGGAAAATCCTGTGTATTGTGTGGGTACAATCGCTTAATCTAGTTGGTATATGCTTTTCTTAGGAGGGGCGTATGCAGCTTATTCAAGTCAAGTCCCTGGTTTCATATTTAGACTACCATGTCAGGTGAGTGCCCTCAGGCCCCCTGGGGCCTCTTGTAATTATGTTAGTATAACCATAATGGATTTTCCAATTCCAGAACAGATAAAAAGTTTTTGTCATGGTTTCAGTCTTCAAAGGGGCGGTCTCTCAAGACAGGTCCATTAGGGCATAAAAATACAAGTTGGTACCAGGTCACAGTGGTCTCTCAAGAAAGGTGGTCTTTCAAGACCGGTGGTCTCCCATAGGTCCATTATAGAGTAAAACCAATCGGTGCCTGGCAGATGTGGTCACTCAAGACAGGTGGTCTCTCAAGACAGTGGTCTCTCAAGACAGGTTTTACTCTACACCAAAACTACGAACATATACAACAGTTAAAACAGAATCATATCTAAAAGTTAATCTTCACCACTGTCATCGCTCAATATTATCACAGTTTAGATGTGGGGTCTTGCCCCTGCGCGTAGAAACTGGCCGATTTACGAATGAGAAATTAGAAGAAAGATTATGTAATTTTTGTGACCAGTTAGCTGTTGAGACTGAGTATCCCTTTCTCTTGGAATGCCCTTTGTATCTAGATTTACACTCAAAACAACATTATGTAATCCACTTGGAACATGTGTTGGAGATTCGCAAGAACACTGGGGACGCACTGTCCATCATCCTTAATAATTACCCAAGACAATATTCTAATTTTTTTTTATTGGACGTCTATATGTTGAGGCGTGAGAAACTGTATCTTTTAAATTAAAGCCCCGAGCTACTGAACATTCTACTTCGTAGCCTAGGGCTGCATGATATTCAAAACTGAATACCGGTAAAGATACCGGTCAAAATACCGTATCAAAAAGATACCGTGGTATACCGGTATATCGAAAACTGTTCAAATATATGAACACAAGTACCACAATCGGGACTCGAGGCATCACACTCGGAACCAATTAGGATGCCTTGATGATGCAGTTAGAAAAATCTTTACCCAATGCAGACGATATCAAAATTTATTATTTTCAAAATTAGTTTTTCAGATTTTCCCCAGATTTCAACAAAACTAGATCATGTGACCCCCTCATTGGAACGAGCTCGATGAGCTCGTTCCAATAAGGGGGTCACATGATATAGTTTTGTTGAAATTTTTGAAAATTATTGTTTCAACTGCCGAATTTGTGTATTACAAGGGCACAAGCAGAGGATTCCTTGAATACAGGGGCTACAATTAAAAAACTCAAGACATCTTGAAAATCAAAATCGTGGGTAAATAAATAATGACGATAAACCGCTATCTTTGTAATTACACTGGTATTCAGTCGATATTGGTTTGAATACCGGTATATATTGATTTATCGATATACTGTGCAGCCCTATCTTAGCCTGCAGTAGATCATCCTTTGTGTCTATCTCTTTGACATCATGTATGGTGGAGTAGTCCGCCGTGAGTTCATACTGTTCACCATTATGTTTAAGCTGTATACAGGTTCTCTAGTCGGGTTCACGGATTCATGGTTTATTTATAACTAGCCTATTGATGCGTATGGTTGTGTAGTCCTCCGTGAACTGTTAACTGGTTGAGTGCTGGAAGCCCATATTTGGGCTTTGCTTTCAAGTGTAGGTACTGCAACTCAAAGGCTTCAAACTCTGTTGATGTCCTTCATATTATCTTCGAAAACAAATTTAGTCTATAGGGAATTTCCTTGTAATAATTTAGCTAGAGCTGTCGGTTAACCGAAACCGAACCGAGGTTTTTAGTTTTTTTTTAAAAACCAAAACCGAAACCGTCGACATCCCGTAATCTAAGGTTTTTCTTTTTTTATTAAATACTCTATTGGCAGTGTCTGGGTACTCTCACTACTCTGGGACGGCTACATTCTGTGAATTTCCGACATTTCAGTTTAGTTGTGTTTGCAGCTTTCCTCAAGTTGCGTGTAGGTGTCAGACCTTGAAAAATGGCCAAGCACAATAAAAGTTCTGTATATTTAGGTAATTATTATACTGGCCTTCCTGATTCTTCATGTATTACAGCTTATTTCGGGCATTCATTGAGTTTCACTCAATTTCACTGCCATTCAGTTAAGGCTCTGGACATAAGAATGAGTTTTATTGAATTTTACTTGGCCTCATGAACAAACCGAAAACCGAACCGAACCGAGGTTTTTCTCCACCTGAAAAACCAAAACCGAAACCGAACAAGAAATTTAAAAACCTGCAGCTCTGAATTTAGCACTCTCCCATAAATTGTTACAGGGCAAAGACTTCAGCGCTAATTTTGATGACAAAAAATAATTCAGCACTCTACCAGTTACACAATCACTACCCCCAACCTGTCACCCTCTGGGTGGTAGCTGAGAGATATTGTTTGTTCCACTCTGTGGGCTCGCGTATCACGTATTAACCCATATGAATAGCAAGACATTACTGTACTTACCTTTTCCCCAATGTTTGGCATACTTAATAGAGTATTACAGAACAGGTAACATATAGGTCCTTTGGGCCTGGTGCATATATTAAGGTCATTTTTTATCCCCCCCCCCTCCCCGACTTAAGTCGGATGGCATATAGTGATTGAAGTGTGTGTGTGTCCATCCGTGTGTGTGCCTGTGTGTCCGAGCCAATAACTCGAAAACTGTTAGGGCCACAGTCATCAAACTTCACACAATTATAAAGGACCATGGGAGGATGTGTCACACACCATTGCCGGGTTCGTACCTTTAAGGTCAAGGTCACATTTCAAGGTCACACTAAAAATCGGCCAATATTCGTGTCTCAGCCATAACTCAGAAACAAATCATAGTACAATTGTTAAACTTTTTACAAATGTTATGGACAGCCAGAAGGCGTGTCGCGTATAATAGTTTCCGTCGCATCTGCAAGGTGAAGGTCACAATTGACCTTCATATGTTCAGGGTCACAAATCGTGTCTCAAGCATAACTCCAAAACTATTAGGGCTACAATCATCTAACTTCGCTCAATTATAAAAAAACAACGGGCGGATGTGTCACACACCACAGCCAGGTCCGAGAGGTTAAGGCCACATTTCAAGGTCACACTGAAAATCATATATTTAACTTTTTACAAATTTTAAGGACTGTCAGAAGGTGTGTTTCGTGCATTAGTTTTCGCCGCATCTTCAAGGTGAAGGTTACATATGTTCAGCGTCACAAATCGTGTATCAAGCATAACTCCAAAACTATTAGGGCTAGAATCATCTAACTTCGCTCAATTATTTCCAATGTTATGGCCCTTTTCACTCTTTCGACTTGAAACTTTTTGGCAGGTCGGGGCATTGGCACACGCTTTGTGTTGCCCCTCTTGTTATTATTCTGTTATCGTTATATTTACTGCATTTGTCACATTAATAAAGATAATCAAACAAACAAACAAACATCATTGTTAGACCTGTCTGTGGTACGACCATTGATATTAGGCAATGCATTTGTTTACCCTCCACAGGCTGCCAAACATCGAAATTTTGATGAGGTGGGCTGTTTTCGGGCCCAACAGCACCCAAAGTATACACGAGAGATAAACATAATTTCATTTAGTGGAAGTGGAATTCACCGAGGATCATTTTTGTAAGTAATAAGGGTATTCACAAAAACAAGCGCTAACCCGTTTTGGGCTGGTTGAACTACAATACCCATCAAAAGCTCAAAAATTCATCTTTTCTGTGGGTTTCTCTGAACGAGTCTTGTGGATTTTCAAGAATAAATGCCCCCTCGCAGGTCTTAGTGTGACATTACAAGATGCATGGACAAAATACTCCGGTGAGCATTTGTTAACTCTGTAAGAGCTGCTAAACGTCAAAATTGTGATAAAATGGTCTGTTTTTTGACACCAACAGCACACAACGGGTACGCCACAAAGAAAAGTAGTACCTTCATTTATCGAACGCAAAAGTTATAATAAAACATTTTTGTAAGTAGTAAGAGTATTCAAAAGTCGAACTTTTAACCCATTTTGGGCCGGTTAACCCTTTACCTAACATGAAAAGCAGACGACACTTGCAAAAAAAATTCTTGAATAACTATTTTTTTTCATTTGTTGTCTCAAAAACATAGGTTATGACCCCTCATTGGAACGAGCTCGACGAGCTCGTTCCAATGAGGGGTCATAACCTATGTTTTTGAGACAAAAAATGAAAAAATAATTAAAATTAATAGGCGATTTTTGAGAATAGCGCTGACGGTTTTGGCCGTTATGTTGGGTAAAGGGTTAAAGAGAGATATCCCTTAAAAGCTTAAAATTCCCATTTTCTGTGGATTTCTCTAAAAACATCTAGTAGGTTTTCAAGAAAAATTGACTATTCGCATGTCTTTGTGTGACATTACAAGCTGCAGCGACAAAATATTCCAATGAGTGTTTTTTTTAACCCTCCACAGGCTGCTAAGCACCGTAATTTTGAGAAAATGGGCTGTTTTGGGGGCACCCACAGTACCCAATGTGTACCTGAGAGATAAACATAATCTCCTTTGCTGGATGTGGAATTCACCGAGAACCATCTTTTTAAGTATAAGGTTATTCAAAAAACCAAACTTTAACCTGTTTTGGGCCGGTGAAAGATCGATACCCCTCAAATGCTTAAAAATTAATGTTTTACGTGGATCTCTCTAAAAATGTTGTGTACATTTTCAAGAAAAAAACTGGTCATTCGCAGGTCTTCGTGTGACTTTACAAGTTGCAAGAACAAAATATTCTTATAAGCATTTGTTAACCCTCAACACTGAATGGGCTCTCAAACATCAGTATTTTGATAAAATAGGCTGTGTTCAGCCACTAACGGCAAAAAATGTGAAGCATAGGAATAAACATAACTTCCTTTATTGGAAGTGGAATGATTTTTGTAAGTAATAAGGGTATTAAAAAAAAAAGCCTTAACCCATTTTGACGTGTTTAAACAGTGATACCCATCAAAAGCTTAAGAATTCATGTTTTCCCTGGATTTCTTTAAAAAAAACAGCTTGTAGATTAGCAGACAAATTGGCCTTTCATGGGTCTTAGTGTGACATTACACGTTACATGGACAAAATATTCCGTAAGCATTTGTTAACACTCCACAGGCTGCTAAACTTAAAAATTTTGATAAAATGGGCTGTTTTTGGACGCCAACAGCACCCAATGGGTATGTCACAAAGAAAAGTACCTCATTTTATTGGACGCAAAATTTATAGGGAAAAATGTTTGTATGTAGTAAGAGTACTCAAAAATCCAAGTCTTAACCCATTTTGAATTGGTGAAAGAGAGATAACCCTTAAAAGCTTAAAATTCCCATTTTCTGTGGATTTCTCCAAATGCTTCTTCCAGACTTTGAAGACAAAATGACCATTAGCAGGTCTGTGTCTGACCTTACATTCTACATAGACAAAATATTCCATCAAGCATTTGTTAACCCTCCACGGGCTGCTAAACATCAACATTTTGATAAAATGGACTGGTTTCAGGCACCAACAGCACCCTTTGGGTATGTAAAAGATAAACAAAACTTCTTTTACCGTGTATATAATTCACTGGGGATCAATTTTGTAGAGCGGTAGGTTTTTAAATTTCTTGTTCGGTTTCGGTTTTGGTTTTTCAGGTGGAGTAAAACCTCGGTTCGGTTCGGTTCGGTTTTCGGTTTGTTCATAAGGCCAAGTAAAATTCAATAAAACTCATTCTTATGTCCGGAGTCATAACTGAATGGTAGTGAAAATGAGTGAAACTCAATGAATGCCCGAAATAAGCTATAATACATGAAGAATCAGGAAGGCCAATACAATAATTACCTAAATATACAGAACTTTTATTGTGCTTGGCCATTTTTCGAGGTCTGACACCTACACGCAACTTGAGGAAAGCTGCAAACACAACTAAACTGAAATGTCGGAAATTCACAGAATGTAGCCTTCCCAGAGTAGTGAAAGTACCCAGACACCGCCATTGGCAGCATACGACGAAAATGCCGTTCTACAAGCGTTGTGTGAGGATTAGGGCTCATCGTCACAACCAACTAACCGAGAGCTATAACCGGATAATATCCAGTTAACCATAGCCATTATTTCACAGAATCTGTGATCAAAACTATAGGAATTGGAAGGCAGTATTCTCAGAAACTATTCCGTAGTGTGTATACAAACGAACGTTGTCGAGTACTCTACAACATTCGTTTGTATACATACTACGGAATAGTTTCTGTGGTTTCTCAGAACTCACGAAAATTGCTGATCATTAACGAAGTGTTGAACGCCAAAGTTGATTATTTCTCAATATGTACAGGGCTGCTTCGAGGTATAGTCTATCCCAAAGGAGAAGCAGCAGATTTATACGTTTTAACCGTGGAATGACGACCACTATCGATATTTCAGATAACCGGTTGACGTTTTTTTAATCGGTTAGGTAGGTAACTCTTTTGAAACCGGTTATCTGGTTAACCATTTCAGTACTAAAGACTACCTGTGTAGGAACTGTATAGGAGCACTATAGGAGATAGGAGCTGTATAGGAACTGGATCATAGGTATCCTTAAATACCGAAATGAGGCTAAGAGGGCTTGCAAATTAGACCTCATTGATGGATTTTTTCATGGCCCTCATGACCACAACAGGAATGAGGCTAAGAGGGATAGTAAATTAGACCTCATTGAGGGATTTTGTCATGGTCCTCATGGCCTCATACGACAAAAAAGGGATTCTCCAGAAAATATCCTCGATAGGTATCCTCAACTAATACAAAATACCAGGCCATAGATATCCTCAAATACCGAAAGAAGGCTAAGAGGGATAGTAAATTAGGCCTCATTGAGGGATTTTTTCATGGCCCTCATGGCCTCAAATGAAATGAGGTTAAGAGGGATAGTAAATTAGACCTCGTTGAGGGATTTTCTAATGGACCTCATAGCCTCATACGACAAAAAAGGGATTCTCCAGAAGGTGTCCTCGATAGGTATCCTCAAATAATATAATACCAGTTCATAGGTATCCTCAAATACCGAAATGAGGCTAAGAGTTGTATGTTCGAGTCACTCGTTCGAGTAAATACTCTTTGGCTTATTTGGTCGATGGGATTCGAGTCATTAGAGCAATGACTTATCAGTAACTACTCGATAGAATTTTGGCATTAGGAATAATATGGGCTTTCATGGAGGTTGTCTATCAGTTGGCTATAATCCAAAGGGGCCCCCTCAATACTATAGCACTACGTGCTACTATAGTAAGCCATGGTATGGCGGTCCTAAAAAGGATTCTGGGGGAAATCTGAACCAGAAAAACTACTTTAGTTCAGTAAAACTTAGCCCGGGTCCCCCTCGGTACTACAGCACTACGGTATGGCGGTCCTAAAAGGATTCTAGGGGAAATCTGTATCAAATAAAGTCAATTTCGGAAGTTTACGGTGGATTTTGGTGATTTGGAGGGATTGTCGGGTTTTTGTAGTAATTCTACGAATCAGGAAATTACTCCTGTTCTCTGAACATACCCTCTTCTTGTTGTAAGCCTTTGGGTCACATAGCAACCACGTGCTACCATAGAAACCATGATGGTAGCCTTCAGTATACAAAATGGACGGAAAAATTTATCACCCTAACAACACACACTGCGCATGCGCCTGAGGACCACGTATCACTATGGGGATGACGTCACAACATGGCCGCTCACTCGGGTTACCATGACAACATAACATGGAGCCACTGGGTCACGTAACATGACGTCACTTCCTAGGTCCTGCCAATAAGACCCGATCCATCGCTTTCCTACTACCAATGTTCCATACAAAAACCTTGAATATGAATGAATTATGTTGTGAATGGATCTTTTAGTCGACTTTAGGAGACAATTGTAGGACTGTTTTTTCTGTTCAATATCGGACAACCAGGCCCTTCCTCAAGTCAGTTTGGGACAAAATTCTCCAATATTTTTCATATTAAGGGGGAACTTTTGTTAATAATGCTTATAAATGGGCTGTTGTGGTCAATTTGTGACATTTCATTACTGTTTGGGGCATAAATATGCCATAAGTGACAATCGGAAAAAATGCATTAGCTGTTTACGCACATTTTTGAGGCACTTGACCACCACCCACACCACCTATCTTCACACGTAGTTTTTTCCGCCCCTCCCCACTCCCTGTGTCGATGACATTAATTTCAAAGCAACAATTTGTAGCATTCCAAATATGAACAGTGATTATTCTCTGTCTCACCTCGCACACTGGTTTCATTTTGGTAAACATTAGTGTGTGTTCCACCGCAAAGCTTAAATGATATGTCACACTGTGTCGAATTCAGAGCTGAGGAAAAAGTTGTCACTTGATCGCGTCGTGCGCAACGCCCTCCTGCATTATTTCGTGTTACATCTTTTGGCTGGTTGACGAGACCTTCGAAGCACACCGAAGCAACACATCTGATTTTTCTGAATGGAGAAAAGCTGATATCCGCTTCATTTTCGCACAATCTGAGATCGGTGGAGCGAATGTTATGGTGGTGCGATTTCGCGACAGTTTTTGTCATTGTTGCAAGAAAGTGTGACATTTTGTTCCGTTCCTAAAGTTCTCTGTGCTGAATTCGCTGTAATTTGGTGACATATTGAATGTTTTTTACTTCATATAAACGGTAAGTACATATAACATTACTTTGATTTACAAAATCTATGCATGCTTCAATAAAATCACTGATTTTTTACTTCTATCTACGGAAGCCCATTACGGTCAAATGCGAAAAGTAACTTTTTTTTAAACGGGGAATGTTTGCGTTATTTCGCAAAACTTTTGCGTAATTTCGCAAATCTTTGCGTTATTTCGCAAAAGTATTGCGTTATTTCGCAAAAGTATTGCGTTATTACGCAAAAGTATTGCGTTATTACGCAAAAGTATTGCGTTATTTCGCAAAAGTATTGCGTTATTTCTCAATAACTTTTGCGCTATTTCGCAATAATTTTTGCGTTATTTCGCAAAAGTATGGAAATAACGCAATAGTTTTGCGAAATAACGCAAAAGTTTTGCGAAATAACGCAATAGTTTTGCGAAATAACGCAATACTTTTGCGAAATAACGCAATACTTTTGCGAAATAACGCAAAGGTTATTGCGAGATAACGCAATACTTTTGCGAAATAACGCAATAGTTTGCGAAATAACGCAATACATTTGCGAAATAACGCAATACGTTTGCGAAATAACGCAATACTTTTGCGAAATAACGCATAGATTTGCGAAATTACGCAAAAGTTTTGCGAAATAACGCAAACATTCCCCGTTTAAAAAAAAAGTTACTTTTCGCATTTGACCGTAATGGGCTTCCGTATCTATCCAATTTTAAAATACGCAGATTTAAATTTGGTTTTTTTTGGGTTATTGTTGAGGCAAAAGCATCATATTACTCGAGCAAGTTTCAATAAAAGCAAAGTGTTTGACAAATTGTGTATTTAAACTGCACCCAGTACCGTGATGTGTACAAGATTGACTTGTTTGTATGTTTTCTTTTTCCTTGGTGTACTATCTCTTCGCCCGGCACTTTAGAGGACGATTTAAAAAAAAAAAAACTTCCAAAAAAAAACAACACATCAGTTGTATATAATTGTTAATTGTTAAACTGCACAAATGTAAAACCTTTGGCTCAGTTTTAACCCTTTCCCTAAAAAGCAGACGACACTTGCAAAAACAAAATTCTTAAATAACTATTATTTTCATTTTTTGTCTCAAAAACATACGTGTAGGTTATGACCCCTCATTGGAACGAGCTCTAACAATTAACTTAATTTGCACTCCCAAAACTCGGGAAAAACGGTTGTATGAGACGCCCGTTCCGATTCCTTATCAGAGAGATTCAATTTCCAGTAAACACTGCACTATCACATATGTGCATTGTTACGCATTAAAATATAGTTCCTAAAATTCAAAATTTTGACCAATTTAAACTGAAATATGGGGGAAACAGGCTTTATGTAACGGGATTGTAAGATCTTGGTCGTGTTTACAATTGGATCGCAACTCGCCCTTACGGGCTTGTGAACCGATTGTATATAAGACCTCGAATTTGATACAAATTACAGGACACGCACATGGACATGGTAATGTATATATACAAGAATTCCTCTCTTTTATAATTTCCAGTCGACCCAAAATTCACCTTGAATGACAGTCAAAGATACAATTTCATTTTGCATTAGAATTTGAAGACAATCGAAAAAACACATTTTCCTTGTGTTGTACGAAATGAAAAAAAACTTGTGCTTCTTTAAATCAAAAGAATGTTTTAAACACCGAAGTAGTAAGGGAAGGCACTCCAGCAGAAAAATTTAACACTGAAACCTGCGTAGACACTGGTTCGCCAGAGACAATTTTCGTCTAGGTGGAAACAGGCGTAAAAATTTAACACTGAAATTCCCACAGGGTTTTGATTTGGCGTAAAAGGAAACGGGCCTAAAAACTTAACACTGAAAATCCCCATAGACATTTTTTTTTCCCCAGAGTGCCATCGGCCGGTGGCACTCTGGCAAAAAAATGTCTATGGGGATTTTTACGCGGCATTTCTTTCCCTTACTACTTACCAAATTCAGAAACGCAAACAACCTACCATGCATCACAAATGTTTATTTCGCTATGAAGACCATTAAATAGTAAGAAAATGAACATCAAAACACAGGGAAAGAGCTTCTTCAAATTTCTTGAATTAATATAAACTGACCTGGTGTGCGGATTTTCTGCAACAATGGCACGAATTCAACCCACGATAACATTCGCTCCACCTATCGGTTATGCGGTGTACTTCATAACAGAAACATTTTTGGCCTCAAATGGAAACTGCTATTACTAGCCCGACCGCCAAATGCCAATTTTCTGCTCAACCTCAAAGTCGCGTCCCAAGTTTTCTTTCTGAGTGGTTACTGACGGAGGGACATCTGATTCAGAAAATGTTTGCTGGAAGTCTGACAGCATTGAGCAATTTTCGATATTCGTCGTAGAAAAAGGGTACCCAATTTCAATTCGCATAGTTATACTCCCGCAAACAAAGGTTTTTTTTTTGGGGGGGGGGGGGGGTGGGGCGGGGTGGGATATATAGGAATCACCCTGTCCGTCCGTCCGCCTGTCCATCCTTACAAGCTCAACTCCTAAACCGTTTGAAGAATTTTCATGAAACTTTACACAATGGAAGAACTCCATATGACGATGTGCATGAAGCAATATAATTCCATTCTGACATTTCCAAGGGGAGATAATCTAACTTATACCGTCTGTCCATCCTTGTAGGCGCAACTCCTCCTAAACCGTTTGAAGAATTTTCATGAAACTTTACACAATGGAAGAACTCCATATGAAGATGTGCATGAAGCAATATAATTCTGTTCTGACAGGCGCGGGGGGTATCACTTTGTGAGCTTGCTCACAGTACCTCTAGTTAGCCTACTGTAGGTACTGGAATTCTCAATGTAATCAGCATTTACTAGAAACGATCTAGAAGTTTACATTCATACAGACACAGATGGCATTCAGTGCATAAATAAGTACATGTTCCTGTGACGAATTGTTGCGTTTCATGAAATCGGCAGCAAATACGGCAGCTCGCAATGTTCACTTTATACCAGGGCAGTCACGGGTAATCGATTAATCGATTATTGATCGGTCACGGCGAAATCGATTAGTATTTTTCGTTTGTCAAATAATCGGTAAATTGTATCCCGTTTTAGACGTTTAATAATTAAAAGAAAATTTGATGAAAAAACTATTGTTTCCAAAAGTTAAGAACATCGATGTTAAACCCCAAGAAGCTGTTGGAAGCATTTGTCTTTCAGGTACATTCATCAAAGGTTTGGTGTTCTGGACTTTTGAACCGTCAGTGTAATAATCAAGACCGGTCGGCAGTTGCGAAGTTCGCAACTGCCGACCGGTCTTGATTATTACACTGACGGTTCAAAAGTTCAGAACATCAAAGCTTTGAATGTTCCTAAAAGATGATCGTCTTCGTTGTTTACTTGAGGTAGGTCAACTGACTTGAAATTCATGTTTATCGACTTCAAAGAGAGGGAGAGGAAAGGTCATCTAGGTACGATTAATCGATTATCATCGATTATTTGCGACGATTAGTCGATTCCTAAATTAAAAAATCGTGACAGCCCTACTTTATACCAATATCTAGTTCTGACGGTGGGCTAATACAGGGAATGGTAGATTCGACACTGACATGGAAAACTTAGTATCCATTGTCTTGCTGTTTTGTTAAATCGAGCAAATAAAACGGTCTAGTCACAACACAGGCAACTCCCGCGACATAAAAAGTCTGGAATGTTAGAGAATATTGACTATCAGGTGGATGTTGTTCGTTATCACAGACCGAAAAGCCCGGATATGCCTATTTCTCACGCAAAAAGATGCATCTCATTGCTCCAAATCCTTTTGTCATTCAGCACTGTCAACTCGAAGGGCCAAAGAGACCGATTTTGCAATCTTCAGTAAGGTTCCGCAAAAGGAAAGTTGTCAAGAATTTAACGGGTATAACACTCGTACATCCCGTAAGTATAGAATGTTCCCCGAATGTCGTACTAGAGCTGAATATCTCCCATTGATCGTCGTGAAAACGGCCGATCCCGAAACTAATGCCACTGCTATATAAAAGGCCCAACAGCTGACATTGAATGCAGGACATAGCTTTATACTCTCGAGTGCCTAATAATAGTACAGGGTGGAAAATTTCCTGAAAATTAATAATAGTATAGGGTCGAATAATAGTATAGGGTGGAAAATTCCAAGATGTGAGCCAGCTGCCATGCTGAAAGCCATTTTTGTAACACAGAAGTCTGATGCTCTTGAAGTGGTGAAGGGCTAAATTACTTTCGATTATCATAATTTTCACGTGGATTTGACTTGGTGCAATTTATGGGAGAGTGCTTATAGGCACTCTCCCATAAATTGCACTAAGGCAAAACCTTATACACTAATTATGTCTCCCCTTCCCAGAAGGGAGACATATTGTTTTAGTGCATATTCTTCTTCTTCTCCTTCTTCTTCTTCTTCTTCTTCTTCTTCTTCTTCTCATACAAACTTTGTCCGGGCCATAACTTTTTTGTCTTTTGACCTACACCTTAGATACTTGGTATGTGGATGTATCACCATGAGCCGGTGTGCAGTGTACCATAGTGACCTTCATGTGACCTTGACCTTTGACCTGAAGGTCAGATTTATGTGTTTTTTTAAGGGGAAACATCACACAAACTTTGTCCGGGCCATAACTTTTTTGTCTTTTGACCTACACCTTAGATTCTTGGCATGTGGATGTATCACCATGAACCGGTGTGCTGTGTACCATAGTGACCTTCATGTGACCTTGACCTTTGACCTGAAGGTCAGATTTATGCGCTTTTTTAAGGGAAACTGTCTGGACTAGAACTTTTTTGTGTTTCAAGTCAGGCTTTGGATATTTGGCATGTGGATGTATCACCATGAGCCGGTGTGTAGCGTACCATTGTGACCTTAACTTTTGATCTGAAGGTCAGATTTGTGCTTTTTTCAAGGAAATTTTGTCCAGACCAAAACTTGTTTGTCTTTTGAGCCAGGCCTTAGATGTTTGGCACGTGGATGTATCACCATGAGCCGGTGTGTTGCATACCATTGTGACCTTCATGTGACCTTGACCTCAAGGTCAAAATTATGTACTTCAAATAGGGAGTAATTGTCCAGACCAGATTTTTTTTGTTTTTTGACCTAGGACTTGGTTATTTGACATGTGGATGTGTCACCATGAGACCCCATGTCGTGACCTTCATGTGACCTTGACCTCAAGGTCAAATTTATGTACTTCAAATAGGGAGTAATTGTCCAGACCCGAATATTTTTGTTTTTTGACCCAGGACTTGGTTATTTGACATGTGGATGTGTCACCATGAGACCGCATGTCATCTACCTCGATGACCTACATGTGACCTTGACCTCTGATCTTAAGGTCAAATTTATGTACTTCAAATAGGGAATAATTATCCAGACCAGAACTTTTTTGTTTTTTGACCTAGGATTTAGATATTTGACATGTGGATGTATCGCAATTAGACCGCATGTCGCATGTAATAATGACCTTCATGTGACCTTGACCTCAAGGTCAAATTTATGTACTTTAAATAGGGAGTAATTGTCCAGACCAGATTTTTTTTTTTGGACATGTGGATGTGTAACCATGAAACCGCATGTCCGCTACCTTGATGAACTGCATGTGACCTTGACCTCTGACCTCAAGGTCAAATTTATGTACTTCAAATAAGGAATAATTGTCCAGATCAGAACTTTTTTGTTTTTTGACCTAGGACTTAGATGATTGACATGTGGATGTATCACAATGAGACCACATGTCATCATGACCTTCATGTGACCTTGACCACAAGGTCAAATTTATGTACTTTAAATAGGGAGTAATTGTCCAGACCAGAATTTATTTTTTTTTTTTGACATGTGGATGTGTCACCATGAAACTGCATGCATGTCCGCCACCTTGATGAACTGCATGTGACCTTGACCTCTGACCTGAAAAGGAAGGGGAGACATATGTCTTAGTGTGCTAAAACACTTTCTAGTTAATTCTGTTTCAGTGATGGTATGAAGCACATCCACTGAGTATTAGGTCTTAAAGTTATGTTAGCAGTACTTCAGAATAAAGCCCAAATATATGCTTCCAGCTCACTACCAATTAACATTTCCATTGCATCCCGTGTTTGCTTGTTCGTAACATGTACCTTACCAGTTTGTTTTGGTGAACTTCTTGAGATAAGCGGCCGCTCTGCACATTCGATTGCTAAAAATTAATAATCATACAGGATCAAATAGGATCATACAGGCGGGAATTTTGTTCAAAAAAGAATAATCATACATGTATGATTATTGGGCACTCAAGAGTCGTGTTCGCAGCTGATCAACAGCTGTATAAAAATTGCCGTGCTGGTATTGTGGGCGTCCCGGACGACTTTCCGTCTCTATTCCCCGTCCAGGAGGTATACATCGGAGTATGAGCTTCATCGGTGCTGTTGGAAAGCTGATGTCTGAATCAGGTTTGGCTGATATGCTGCAATCGGAGTTTGGAGGGTTGGAAAAATTTTTAGTTGGAAAAAAACTTCGAATAAACATGGGATCTATGTATTTATTGGCGAATTTGGATGTAAATTATTTGAGAAAAGCATTTTTGAATGCCCAGAAAACCTGTCGCTTTATTTGAAGATTCAGGTGATGAAAATCGGACAACGAAAATGTGGGTCGATGCTTTTCTAAAGCCGGTTTTGCTCATGATGTTGTATCTTCATGCTGTACAGGAAGGTGACTGCCCCCCTTCTAGCCGAGAGCAATAACCGGATAATATCCGGTTAACCGTAGCCACATTATTTCACCGAATCTGTGATCAAAACTATAGGAATTGGAAAGCAGTATTCTCAGAAACAATTCGGTAGGGTGTGTACAAACAAACGTTGTCGAGTACTCGACAACATTCGCTTGTGTACATACTTTGGAATAGTTTCTGCGGTTACTCAGAACTCACGGAAATTGCCGATCACTAACGAAGTCTTGAATGCCAGTCGATTATTTCTCAATATATACAGGGCTGCTTCGAGGTATAGTCTATCCCAAAGGAGAAGCGGCAGATTTATACATTTTACCATGGAATGACGATCACTATCGATATTTCGGATAACCGGTTGACGTTTTTTTAATCGGCTAGGTAAGTAAGCGGTTTCAAACCGATGTAACAGGAATGGAAGTCCGTAGGAAAATTAGTCCCTCTGGACTATTATTCCGCGGAATTATAGTCCTAGGTCTAACATTTCTAGGAATAGTAGTCCGTCGGACTACTATTCCTAGAAATGTTAGACCTAGGACTATAATTCCGCGGAATAATAGTCCAGAGGGACTAACGTTCCTACGGACTTCCATTCCTTTTACACCGGCTATCCGGTTAATCATTTTAGTTTTACACTTGAGTGTTGCAATGAACAAAGAAGGTTAGCAGATACATCAGCTATGAATAGCACTGATGAATAGAATCTCCAAACACCCAAACAAAACGTTCCTTAAATATATACAGGCTCGGCTGTAACCTCTGGTATGTGTCCGGAATGTTGTATTAGCCACAGTCAAACATTGCATCCCGTGAAATAACGATGTCACCTTAAACGTGGATATTTCAAATTTCTCAAGGCTGCCAGACGTCCAGTAAACTTTTTCGTAGTCACGATATGTTACTCTTACATATTCCATCGAGAAAAAAACTTTGGACGCCACTTTGAGGTTCAGTGCCCCGGCGGCCGGACTGCACCATCCACTGTTCAATGTATGTGCCGTGATGGAAATCAGCTCAGTTAAGGGTCATGTTCAGCAGAATGTTGAAAGTTTGGCCCCCAAAAGGGGATATCTCAAAAAATTATTTAATTCATGGAACTAACAAATTAGCGAGGCGTTTGTCATAGTTTAGAAACTAGTTTTGTGATTCGACTCTATTTAGTCCTCTGATAACGTTTGTTTTTGCTCGTATTTTTCATAGAAGTGTTTCGGTATATGTTCAGTTAAATTGGTTTAATAGAAGGTCAAACTGAATTATGAATAAATTGTCCATTCCCCAATTTTCGTCCAATTTTAAATGACAAAAACAGCTGATGTTCATTAGCCTATTTGTTTTCTCGCTATTGGTACATTTTCACATTGATCACATTCACATCGATCGACCAGATTGTAAATCACGACGCTTTTATTTCCTAATTTGGGACTCGGTATAGAACTTGAGCTTTATAGTTTGAGACTACATTTTGGGTAATTTATCGTTTTTTATTGAAACGTCCTTACTTCTCAGCATTATTTCAAAGGTGGGGGGCTGGGTAAAATCGTTATATTGGATAATATCCAGGGTGCATGGGGATTTAATACTTGATATATATTATTTATACTGTTTTCAGTCAGAAACCGTTCATTTGATATTTTTATGACTAGTAGTTCATTTGCGGACTCTTTGGCCCCTCTTGCGAAAAATGAGTCCGTAAGTTTGAAAACGCGCTATACATTAATAGGGAAGTTTTAGGGGTTAACGTTGAAATATCAACACCAAACTTCAGATATGTGTTATTTATACCGTTTTCAACCAAAAACCGTTTATTTGACGAGTAGTTCATTTGCGGACTCTTTTGCCCGTCTTGCGAAAAATGAGTCTGTAAGTTTGAAAACGAGCTCACAATAATAGTGAAATTTTAGGGGTTAACGTTGAAATATCAACACCAAACTTCAGATATGTATTATTTATAATGTTTTCAATCAGAAACCGTTCATTTGATATTTTTATGACGAGTAGTTCATTTGCGGACTCTTTGGCCCATGTTGCGAAAAATGAGTCTGTAAGTTTGAAAACGAGCTTACAATAACAGTGAAATTTTAAGGGTTAACGTTGAAATATCAACACCAAACTTCGGATATGTATTATTTATACTGTTTTCAATCAGAAACCGTTCATTTGATATTTTTAGGATTAGTAGTTCATTTGCGGACTCTTTGGCCCGTCTTGCGAAAAATGAGTCCGTAAGTTTGAAAACGCGCTATACATTAATAGTAAAATTTTAGGGGTTAAAGTTGAAATATCGATACCAAACTTCGGATGTGTATTATTTATACTGTTTTCAATCAGAAACCATTCATTTCAGAACATTAACCCGCATAGTTTACTTGCGGTCTCTTACGGACTCTTACGGTCTCTTTTTCTACCTGCGGACTCATTTTAGAACTACCGCTCTTTGATTCTGGTTTGTGGATTTTCAAAAATCTTCTCTTCTGAAACCGCCACACCAGATTTTTAAGAAACTTCATATAAATGATGACTGGGACCCCCTCTACCAACGATCTTCATTTAATGTTGATCGGGTTACCAACATGGCCACAATTGGCGCTTACAGTTACTTTAGAAACCCTATGGGAAATCATATTTTCATCTTCTTCTCTGGAACTTCTGAGCCGACGTGAATAAACCTGGCAGGGATAGTCTATGGGAGGTCCTCTACACATGATCCTCATTTTGTTTCCATGGATTTGAAAACATGGCCATCAGAGGCATTCTTTGATTCTGATTGGTGAATTTTTAAAAATCTTCTCCTCTGAAACCACAAGGCCAAATGTTTTGAAACTTTGCTTAGTTGATGACTGGGACCCCTCTTCCAACGATCCTCATTTACTGTGGATCGGGTTGTAAACATGGCCACAACTGCGGCTTATAGTTACTATAGAAACTCTATGGGAAATCACATTTTCATCTTCTTCTGTGGAACTACTGAGCCCACGTGAACCAAACCTGGCATGGGCAGCTTGTTGGAGGTCTTCTACAAATGCTCCTCATTTTTGTTACCATGCATCGAAAAAACAGGACTGCCAGAAAATTTTTGATTCTGATTGGTGGATTTTGAAAAATCTTCTCCTCTGAAACCACAGGGCCAAATGTTTTGAAACTTTGCATGGTTGATGACTGACACTCCCTCTACCAACAGTTCTCATTTAATGTTGCTCGCGTTGAAAATGTGACTGCAATTGTGGCTTATAGTTACTATAGAAGCCCTATGGGAAATCACATTTTCATCTTCGTCTCTGGAACTACTGAGCTGGCATGAGTCAAACCTGGCAGAGATAGTCTATGGCAGGTTCTCTACACACACTCCTCATTTTGGTACCGTACATCATAAAACATGGTTGCCAGAAGCATTTTTTGATTGGTGGATGTTGAAAACTCTTCCCCTCTGAAACCACAGGGCCAAATGTTTTGAAGCTTTGCATGATTGATGACCGGGACACCCTCTACCAACGATCCTCATTTAATGTTGATCGTGTTGCAAACGTAGCCGCAATTGCGGCTTATAGTTACTATAGAAACCCTATGGAAAATCACATTTTCATCTTCTTCCCTGGAACTACTGCGCCAACAGGAACCCAACTTCGCAGGAATGGTCTATAGTAGGCCCTCTACAAACAATCCTCTTTTTGTTCCCGTTGGTTGGACAATATGGCCATCAGAGACATACTCTGATCCTGATAGATGGATTTTGCAAAAATCTTCCCCTTTGAAACTACAAAAGTAAAATGTTTTGAAAGTTCACATGATTGAGGACTGGGACACCTTCTGCCAATGATCCTTATGTAATGTTGATGAAATGTTGCTAACATGGCCACAATTTCAGCTCATAGTTACCATGGAAAGCCTAGTTGGGAAATCACATTTTATATGTATTTCCAGGTGAGCGATTACACGCTTTTTAGAGCCTCTAGTTTCATACCATATCCCTAATACGCTTCCGTACAATGCCAATACACGTAATGTATGCACTCCCCACAGAGACAAACCAAGAGAAACCCCGGGCAGTGTACAAAGTCTAGAGAAACGATTGTGAATATTCATAGTCTGGCAAGGGATATAAGCGACAATACGACAAAAGACATAACATGACTTTAATGCCTTACCGGAAGTCTTTAAGAAGGCTGATAAAGTGTACATCTTCAGTCCCGAGAGAAAGCGCAGAAATTGAAGGAAAATCACTGATACTCTCAAGTGTTTTGGCAAGGCCAGTTCAAAGTACAAGAAAAGTTAAGTGTGGCCAGTTGCTGAGTTAAAAAAAGTAAACATGCCACGGGCAATTCATAGCCTACTGGTCGTATGAGGCCATATGCATCCGGCACTTAATAAATACGCAGAACGACACGCATGTGTGAATGGGATAATCGATATGGCACGAGTGCCAACACAGAAAGATAGAAGGAGAGGCCACAGGCCTCGAGTTTTATCCATCCGCGATGGCACAAGTGCCATATTGATTTTCCCATTCACACATGCGTGTTGTTCTGTGTAGTACTCAAACGATGAGTCGACTGGTCGATGTCGACTCTGGGCAAACCAGTAGTCGACTCTCAATTGTGCAGTCGACTAGTTGCAGAGTTCAAGCTTTTAGGTAAATAGTATCCCTTCTGTGCCACTATCAGACAGTTTGAAAAGCAATATTTGGCAATCAATGTATACATCTATTGCCATCTAATAGTAGTGACAGTAGTTTGTTTTAACTGGTACTAGTAGAGTGCTGAATTATTTTGGGCTATCAGGATATGTTATTAATTTGCCTTGTTGCAATTTATGGGAGAGTGCCTATAGGCACTCTCCCATAAATTGCAACAAGGCAAATTAAATAAGACTATATAATTTCACTCTTAGCATAATTAGAAGCACATTAACAGAATAATGTTCCAGAAAGTTGCTGTATTCGAATGCCCAAGTGAAGCCAAATTTGGACCTTCAGCACTCTGCCGAAACACCAACACTGTTATAAGGAGACAAGTTATCACCAATGACTAGTCGAAGTCGACTTGATTTTTGGGTATTGACTAGTCGACTTTGGAATTCACTAGTCATTTGAGCACTAGTTCTGTGTTTATTGCACGCCTTCGCGTCTCTATTAGAAGGACACTCAACAATTCATTTGATAATTATCACCAAAAAGAACACATTTTGTCGCCAACCAAACTTTCGAGGGGTACCTGTGTTAATATTTCGTCCCCTGAGTTGCAATGTGTTCTATGTTCCTACTGGCATATAGAACGCATTGGAACTCAGGGAACGACTTTTAGCTGTTGCTACGGATTGAAATTGCAATTGCGGTACACGATTTGTAGAAAATTCCAGTGAAATTTCGCTTCTTTATAAAATAGTCCGTCAACGATTTCCGTTCCACACACACAGATTTTTATTTTCCGCACGGTTTAGTTGTAGATAGGGATTTCATAGAACAGGCATGTAATAAATGAGAAAACACAGACGAACATGAAAGCGAAATTGAGTTGGATGTTGATGGCACAAATCTGCTAACAAAAGTCTAGGAAATTGAACTTGGATGCACTCTCCTTGGAAGGGAACGAGTTCCAATACAATTATGTTCCAAACTAATTAAAACATATTTATTTTGTTGCTTCTGTTAACGATGTAAGTCGCGTTCACCGTTAGTGGGAATTCAGACTGTTAACTAATTATGCGGGGTGCGGTGGCTCAGTAGGTAGAGGTGCAGACTGCAAGCCGAGAGGTCCTCGGTTCGAATCCTACCTGCAGCAATCGCGTTGTGTCCTTGGGCAAGACACTTCACCCCCATTGCCCACGTGGGGGCACGGCGACACTGTGTACTAAGGCGTACTGCACGTCGATGGTGCATCTGTCTTCAACCAATGGTAACCCTGCTTGTGTGGAGTTAGTATGTTGGGGAGCTGACAGTTGCTCGCCGTTCTCTCCGGGTACTCCGGCTTCCTCCACCCGTAAAACTGTTGTGGTCATGATTAGCCATTGTGCAGAAATATGTGACCTTAAACACCAATAAGTAAATAAATAAATATAAATAAATAACTAATTATGCTTAATACGGTTCAGCCATAAGGCCACTAGTCAAAGTCTATAAGGAATATGGCGTTTTTATGGCTTGTTTGTTTACCCACTTTTCATGGAGTTTACACGCTACTACCGTTGATTCCATGTGACTTTCCGTTACTCACGAATATATTTAGATATTATTTTATGCACCAGTTATATATATTCCACTAAAGTATTTACCTCGGGTTGAAATCATCAAGATATTACCACAATTGTCGGAACTACACAGCGTTATCAAAAAACTACAGCTGCATTGGATCTTCATTCATACTTATTAGTAAAGAAGCTTGCCTAACAGTATAGGTAAATTCATCAACGATTAGGTCACATCAAGGTCACACCAAGTCTCGACTTGGAAACATTTCTTGTGTTGATTCAAAGAACATGAATGTTATGGTAGTTTTTTGATTCAATTGGATAGAATATTTCTTTAGCAGGAACAGGGTTCGTACAGGTCCTCGAAGGTGCTTGAATTAAAAAATCAAAATTCCAGGGACTGGAAAGTGCTTGAAGATCATATCTCCAGTAGTAATGTCCTGGAAAGTGCTTGAAAAATATGTAATGTCTATAATCTAGTGTGTTATGAAAATAATTACTGTAATAACCTGCATAATTGCATAGATTGGCAGTGCATAAAGTCGGGTTTTTTTAATAATAAAAAAACAACAGAGCGTGCCTCCTTAACTCTTTACATAACATGAAAAGCAGACGACACTTGCAAACAAAATTCTTGAATAACTATTTTTTTCATTTTTTGTCTCAAAAACATAGGTTATGACCCCTCTTTGGAACGAGCTCATCTAGCTCGTTCCAAATAGGGGTCATAACCTATGTTTTTGAGATAAAAAAAAAAAAAAAAAATGAAAATTAATTGGCGAATTTTGTGAATAACGCTGACTGGTTGGCATTATTTTATCAGGTCCTGGAATATGCTTGGAAAAGGTCCTTGAAAGTCCGGGAATTTTTATTTCAGATGTGTGTACGAACCCTGTGGGAAAAACGAACCATGGGTTCAACAAACTAATATTCCAGACGATAGTATCTGAACACAAGCTAGGTACTATTTAAGGGCCAGACTGGTTCCAGGCTATAACCGTGGATCCACCTTTTCGTCCAATTGAAATATTCCAGACGATAGTATCTGAACATAAGCTAGGGACTATTTAAGTGCTAGACTGGTTCCAGGCCATAACCGTGGCTTTACTTTTTTGACCAACTTAAATATTCCTGACCATACTATTTGAACATAAGCGATAGACTATTGAAACCCTTGCCAAGACGGAAGGCAACAACACTTGAATAACTAATTTTTTTCATTTTTGCGGCAAAATCATAGCTTATGATGCCTGACTGGAACGAGCTCCGAGAGCTCGTTCCAATCAGGGATCATAAGCTATGTTTTTGAGACAAAGTTGAAAAGAAATAGTAAAAAATGAATATTAAATTTTATGAATAACGATTGGCGGTTTTAAGCATTATGTTGGATAAAGGGCTAAGAGCTAGACAGGTTCCAGGCCATACCAGCGTCAATGTCCGTATACACTTTGACTGGGAGCTTGAGAGCTTATATATTTTTCTTTCAGAAAGCAACTTTCCAAGACGAATATCAGGCTATGTATGTGCAACGTGTTTTATTAGACTACCCTCTCTAAATGAGTGGAAAGAGCACCGAGTAAAATGCGAACTCACCAAAACAGTTTTTGAATGCCATCACTGTAATCAAACGTTTGTTAAAAAAGGCGCTTTATACAAGCACGTGGCAAATGTGCACAGCAAGGACAAAATGGAAAGTGAGAAAACGTGTACCTCAGAGTCAAAAACAGAAGAGAGCCAGTTGGGTAATAATCCAGGGGACATAATCTTTGTCAAACCAGATACTGAAGATGGCAGAACCAGTACAAAGATGGTTGGTCCAATGCCCGTCGTGACAACTCAAGCAACGAAAACACCAATTGCTACAATTTCCATTTTAGACTCGCATGATTCACTGGATGAAGAACGTTCTACAGTGCACTCAAAGGAAACCCCAATAAACAATGTCAAATGTGATTGTTGGAAAAGCAGAGGTGCTGAAATGAAGGAAGTTGGGGTGCAAGCAAACATTGAAGTATTCAGAGAAAGCAAAACTCATAAGAAAATCATCAGAAAGACAAGAAAATTTCAGGACGGTGCTGAGAGTGTGGAGATTGTAGAGGAAGACATTTGGACAGATTGATGTTATAGAATTCATCCTTATTGCACGCCTCTTCGGTGATATCCCTATCTTCAGCAACAGTCAAGCATACGGAAAAAGAAAATCTGTTCTGAACATATGTGCGGAACAGAAATCGTTGAAGGACTATTTTTATATAAAGAAGCGAAATTTCACTGGAATTTTTTGCAGACCGTGCACGGCAGTTACAATTTGAATCGATAGTGATAGCTAAAAATCGTCCCTGATTTCCAATGTGTTCTCTGCGCCAGTAGGCAAATAGAACACGCTGGAACTCAGGGGACGAAATAGTAACGCAGGTTCCCCTCGCTGATTTGGTCTGCGATAAAATGTGTTCTTTTTGTTGACAGTTGTCAAATGAATTGCCGAGTGTCCTTCTAATAATTATTTTTAGCTTAACTTGACATAGTCAAGATAAGCTATTGCCATCACGTGTGCGGAAGTCTGTTAGTCCGTGAGTCTGTTAGTCTGTGAGTCTGTTCACATTTTCCTTTAGCACGGGCTACACCCCGCAGTTCTTGTCTGATCGTCACGAAATTTCATATGCAGGTTTGGGGTAATGTCTAAATGAGAACGTCCCCTTTTGGTCGCGATCGGGCAACAGGTATGGCTGCCCGAGCCGAAAACCCGAAAACCATTAGCACAGTCTACCGGTCATATTTATGAAGGGATTTCATTGTAACTTGGTAGGATGCCTTTGTATAATGCCCAGATGAGAACGTCCCCTTTTGGGCATGATCTATCAGCCATGATGGCTGCCCAAGCCCGAAACCCAAAAACTTTTAGCACAGTCTGCAGGTCATTTTTAATGTGGAGGGATTTCATTGTAACTTGGTAGGATGACTCCTTATGATGTCTAGATGAGAATTTCCCCATATGGGCATGATCTGCCAACCGTGACGACTGCCCGAGCCCAAAACCCGAAAACCTTTAGCACAGTCTACAGGTCATATTTATTGAGGAATTTCATTGTAACTTGGTGGGTTGACTTCATATAATGTCTAGATGAGAAAGTCCCCTTTTGGACGTGATTGGGCAACTGTGACGGCTACAGGGGCCCGAAGCCCGAAAACCTTCAGCACAGTCTACAGGTCATATTTATGAAGGGATTTCATTGTAACTTAGTAGGTTGACTTCATATAATGTCTAGATGAGAATTTAGGGGGCGCGGTGGCTCAGTTGGTAGAGATGCAGGCTGCAAGCCGAGAGGTCCTCGGTTCGAATCCCACCTGCGGCAACCGCGTTGTGTCCTTGGGCAAGACACTTCACCCCGATTGCCTACATGGGGGCACGATGACGCTGTGTACTGAGGCGTACTGCACGTCGATGGTGCGCATGTCTTCAACCAATCTAACCCTGCCTGTGCTGCGGTGCAGAGTTCGGAGTTACGATGTTGGAGAGCTGACAGCTGCTCGTCGTTGCTCGGTGGTTCTCTCCGGGTACTCCGGCTTCCTCCACCCGTAAAACTGTCACGGTCACGATTAGCCATTGTGCATAAGTATGTGACCTTAAACACCAATAAATAAATAATAAATAAATAGATGAGAATTTCCCCTTTTGGACATGATTGGGCAACTGTGACGGCTAAAGGTGCCCGAAGCCCGAAAACTTTTAGCACAGTCTACAGGTCATATTTATGAAGGAATTTCATTGTAACTTGTAGGTTGACTTCATATAATGTCTAGATGAGAACATCCCCTTTTGGGCATGATTGGGCAACTGTGACGACTAAAGGTGCACAAAGCCCGAAAACCTTTAGCACAGTCTACAGGTCATATTTATGAAGGGATTTTATTGTAACTTGGTAGGTTAACTTCATATAATGTCTAGATGAGAACATCCCATTTTGGACATGATTGGGCAACTGTGACGACTAAAGGTGCCCGAAAACCTTTAGCACAGTCTACAGGTCATATTTATGAAGGGATATCATTGTAACTTGGTAGGATGACTCCAAATAATGTCTAGATGAGAATATCCCATTTTGATTGCGATCATTCAGCCTTGATGGGTACCCGAGCCCAAAAACCTTTAGCATAGGCAAAAGGTCATATTTATGGAAGGATTTCATTGTAACCTATTAGGTTGACTCCATATAATGCCTAGATGATGACATCCCCTTTTGGTCGTGATTGGTCAGCTGTGATGGCTACAAGTGCCCGAAGCCCGAAAACCTTGACCACAAGTCTATAGGTCATATTTATGAAGAGATTTCATTGTAACTTTGTAGGATCACTCCAGATGATGCCCAGAACAGACTGTCCCCTTTGGTTGCGATCATTTAACCATGATGGGAGCCCGAAGCCCGAAAACCTTTAGCACAGTCTACAGGTCATATTTATGAAGGGATTTCATTGTAACTTGGTAGGTTGACTTCATATAATGTCTAGATGAGAACGTCCCCTTTTGGACATGATTGGGCAACTTTGACGGCTAAAGGTGCCCGAAGCCCGAAAACCTTTAGCACAGTCTACAGGTCATATTTATGAAGGGATTTCATTGTAACTTGGTAGGATGACTCCAAATAATGTCTAGATGAGAACGTCCCATTTTGGTTGTGATCATTCAGCCTTGATGGGTTCCCAAGCCCAAAAACCTTTAGCATAAGCAAAAGGTTATATTTATAGAAGGATTTCATTGTAACCTGTTAGGTTGACTCCTTATAATGCCTAGATGATGACATCCCCTTTTGGTCGTGATTGGGCAACTGTGATGGCTACAGGTGCGTGAAGCCCAAAAACCTTGAGCACAGTCTACAGGTCATATTTATGAAGGGATTTCATTGTAACTTCGCAGGATCACTCCAGATGATGCCCAGATGAGATTCTCCCCTTTGGTTGCGATCATTCAACCATGATGGCTGCCCGAGCACGAAGCCCGAGAACCTTTAGCATAGTCTACAGGTCATATTTATGAAGGGATTTCATTGTAACTTGGTAGGTTGACTTCATATAATGTCTAGATGAGAACGTCCCCTTTTGGACACGGTTGGGCCACTGTGACGGCTACAGGGGCCCAAAGCCCAAAAACCTTTAGAACAGTCTACAGGTCATAATGATGAAGGGATTTCATTGTAGCTTGGTAGGATGACACCAAATAATGTCTAGATGAGAACGTCCCCTTTTGGTCGCGATCTTTCAGCCTTGATGGCTGCCCGAGCCCAAAAACCTTTAGCATGTCTGTAGGTCGCATTTATGGAAGGATTTCATTGTAACTTGTTAGGTTGACTCCATACAATGCCTAGATGATGACATCCCCTTTTGGTCGTGGTTGGTCAACTGTGATAGCTACAGGTGCCCGAAGCCCGAAAATCTTGAGCACAGTCTACAGGTCATATTTATGAAGGGATTTCATTGTAACTTCATAGGATCACTCCAGGTGATGTCCAGATGTGAATGTCCCCTTTTGGTTGCGATCATTCAACCATGATGTCTGCCCGAGCCTAAAGCCCGAAAACCTTTAGCACAGTCTTCAGGTCATATTTATGAAGGGATTGCATTGTAACTTGGTAGGTTGACTTCATATAATGTCTAGATGAGGACAGCCCCTTTTGGACACCATTAGGCAACTGTGATGGCTACAGGGGCCCAAAGCCCGAAAACCTTTAGCACAGTCTACAGGTGATATTTATGAAGGGATTTCATTGTACCTTGCTAAGATGACTCTAAATAATGTCTAGATGAGAACATTCCCTTTTGGTCGCGATCATTCAGCCTTGATGGCTGCCCGAGCCCAAAACCCCAAAACCTTTAGCATAGTCTATTGGTCATATTTATGAAAGGACGACATTGTAACCCGTAAGTTTGACTCCATATAATGCCTAGATGATGACGTCCCCTTTTGGTCGTGATTGGTCAACTGTGACGGCTTCAGGGGCCCGAAGCCCAAAAACCTTGAGCAGACGACAGACGAGGAGGTGGATGCAAAACGTCTTCAGCTGAATGCGGACAATACAATTAAAGCTAATAAAAGATGTGCCAATATTTTAAGAGACTATCTCAAAGAAAAAAATGACACAATTCAAAATTGCACTGCTGTAAACACAGTGCAATCAAATCCCAATGTTTATTATGGAAATGTTATAATCATCCATAACCTTACAATAAACAAGAATTAAGATTCAATTCTTGGCAATTTATAAGATACAGTAAAACCTGTCTTGAGAGACCACTGTCTTGAGAGACCACCCGTCTTGAGAGACCACATTTGCTAGGCACCGATTGGTTTTACTCTATAATGGACCTGGTATGGGAGACCACCTGTCTTGAGAGACCACCTGTCTTGAGAGACCACTGTGACCTGGTACCAACTTGTATTTTTATGCCATAATAGACCTGTCTTAAGAGACCACCCCTTTGAAGACTGAAACCATGACAAAAACCTTTTACATGTTCTGGAACTGGAAAATCCATTGTGGTTATACTAACATAATTAAAAGTATTAAAAGCTCTTAATTGGGTTTCAGTTGCTAACTCATTAAAGATTGAGATGTTCTTATAAGACCCCTGTGAAAAGATTAGGATTATTGCTGAACAAACAATTTCATACATATCTGAAATGTGACAGATAGCAATAAAAATAAATTTGTGTTGAAAATCTTTTTGTTACAAATTGAAATGGACTGTTATAAAAATAAATTAGTGTTGAAAATCTTCAATGAAGATTTTCAACACTAATTTATTTTTATAATTTTTATAACAGTCCATTTCAATTTGTTATAAAAACTTCATAAAAAAGAACAACTACAACGTAATTACAAAAATCTATTCTTCTCCATTTCTGAATTTTGTGGTTGGTTATTCACTGACTTGAGAAAACCTGAAGCCTGTTATGAGAGACCACCTGTCTTGAGAGACCACTTTTGTGTGGCCCAAAGGGCGGTCTCTCAAGACAGGTTCTACTGTACATGTACATTCATTTCAATGTTATCTGATTCTTCATTTGTGAACGATTCAAACTTCTGGAAGTCGTAGAAACGCGTTCATTTTTGTTGGTTTTGATATATTTATTTGTGTTAATTAGAACAAAATGTGTTGAAATTAAAATTAACAAGAAGGAATTTTATCATTTATCAGTCATTGTATAGTCTAATTCATTATAAAAAAGGTAGTCGGTAAGTTATGTTCGTTACACAGTTTGCTAGTGACCTAATATGGTATATATGGGGTCAGTTAATTCCATATTGGGCGAGGGCGAATATAATATACTGTTTAAAATAGTAAAATTTTCTTAAAATTAATTTTTTATGGTTCCATTTTTAGCTCAACTTTGGTGAAGCCAAATTTGAGCTTTTGTCATGGCCTGTCGTCCGTCTGTCCATACGTCAACAATTGGATACGGCTCGGCCTAGAGACCGTATTTATGAACCGATCTTTACGAAACTTTTTGGGTACCTTTGTTATGACTGTGGGACAAGAATGAGTGTTATGGGGTGCGGCCCGAAATTCAAGATGGCTGCCAACCGCCATTTTGTACCGACGATGCAGAGATCTGTTATTTGTACAGAACTTCCATATGAAAGCTCTGATTTGAATAATTTTTTGTATGAATGTTTAGTACCATGAGATACATTACATATCATACGTTTTTTTTCTCGTGCTTAAATTATGCAAATTAGACTAACTTTGATTTATTTTGTGTTACTTTCAGCACTGTCAGTGCAAATGCCAATACGGCTCGGGCTAGAGGCCGTATTTATGAACCGATCTTTACGAAACTTCTTGGGTACCTTTGTTATGACCGTGGGACGAAAATAGTGTTTTTGTGTCCGATCCGAAATTCAATTTGGCCGCTGGCGGCCATTTTGTACAAACTTAGGTGCAATCAGGTTTTTGCGCAGAACTTCCATATGAAAGCACTGATTTGAATAATTTTTTGCATGAATGTTTAGTGCCATGGGATACAACACATATAATACGGGGTTTTTTCTCGTACGTAAATTATGCAAATTAGACTAACTTTGATGTATTTAGTGTTACTTTCAGCACTGTAAGTGCAAATGCCAATACGGCTCGGGCTAGAGGCCGTATTTATAAACCGATCGTTACGAAACTTCTTGGATACCTTTGGTATCACCGTTGGATAAGAATGAGTGTTTTTGTGTGCGGTCCGAAATTCAAGATGGCCGATGGCAGCCATTTTGTACAAAATTAGGTGCAATCAGATTTTTGCACAGAACTTCCATATGAAAGCGCTGATTCGAATAATTTTTTGTGTGAATGTTTAGTACCATGGGATACACCACATATAATGCAGGTTTTTTTCTCGTGCAGAAATTATGCAAATTAGATGAACTTTGATTTTTTCAGTGCTACTTACACACAATAAGTACACATGTCAATACGGCTCGGGCTAGAGGCTGTATTAATCAACCGATCTTCACGAAACGTCTTGGGTACCTCTGTTATCACCTTGGGATAAGAACGAGTGTTTCCGAGTGTGGTCCAAAATTCAAGATGGCTGCCACTGGCCATTTTGTACCGAAATTAGGTTTAATCAGTTTTCTGTACACAACTTCTATACGGCTCAGGCTAGAGGCGGTATTTATGAACCGATCTTTTCGAAACTTCTTGGGTACCTTTGTTATCACCGTCGGATGAGAACGAGTGTTTTGGGGTCTGATCCGAAATTGAAGATGGCCACCAGCAGCCATTTTGTACCAAAATTAGTGCAATCAGTCTTTTGTACAGAACTTCTGTATGAAAGTTCTGATTTGAATAATTTTTTGTATGAATGTTTAGTAACATGGAATACATCACATATAGTACGGGTTTTTTTCTCATGCAGAAATTATGCAAATTAGATGAATTTTGATTTATTTAGTGCTACTTATACACTGTAAGTGCACATGTCAATACGGCTCGGGCTGGAGGCTGTATTTATCAACCGATCTTCACGAAACTTCTTGGGTACCTTTGTTATCACCTTGGGACGAGAACGAGTGTTTCTGGGTGCGGTCCAAAAATCAAGATGGCTGCCAGTGGCCATTTTGTACCGAAATTAGGTCCAATCAGTTTTTTGTTCCAACTTCTATACAGCTCGTATTTATGAACTGATCTTCACGAAACTTCTTGGGTACCTTTGTTTTCACCTTGGGACAGGAATGAGTGTGTTTTGGGGTGCCTTTGTTATCACTGTGCTATGAGAACAAATATTTTGGGGTTCAGTCAGACCCACTCTGAGACTCAAAGATTTCTTTTCTAGTTTAGCATCTGACTGTCATCCACCTTTACAAAACTTTACCTATACATTTGTTACAGGCTACGGCCAGTATTTATGTACAGACCGTTACAATACTTTATATGTACCTTTGTTATCAGGTCATTACCTAGATGTTTGTCATTGCTGTGTCACATACTATACATGTACATGTCTTCACAAGTTGAGCTACAGTGTCATTGACACTTTCATTGTTTAAAATTTTCACTTTTTACCACAGTACATCACATTATTAATTTGTTAGAAAAGACTGAGGCGGGTAACTTCGAAGTCCTAAACATATACTAAATCATTATGAGAAAAGTTGGACATATATAGATTTGATTAAAGCAATAATTAATTTTCTTTGTTCTATTGTTTTTGGATATGTTATTGTTTTAATGGTTCCATTTAACTTTCAAAAGTGGTGTTTCTTTTCTCGAGTTATGACCTTGTGGCAGATAAAACCTCTCCTCCCTATCGACAGTAACATGCCAAATATGGTATCACTAAACTAAATATTTGAATTAGAAATACCCGCCTTGAAATGTTGCACACGGAAGTGATGCAATCTCTAAAAATAAACAGCCTTGGGAAAATATATTGTTTCAATAAACGTTTGAAGCATTCTATTGACATCTTGCATTATTGATGAAAATTCCTGATAAAAAAGAGGGTGATTTGATGACTTTAGACCAAAAATTACTATTTACTTTTTGTGTGTTTTTGTAGGGAATTCTCTGACAAATATGTATGTGACCGGCACATCCTTTGTTGTCAATATTTCTCTCTTATTTATTCCATGACCCCCTGTTTTGGGGTCAGAAAAAGTTGTCTGAAGGGCTATACTTGACAAAGATATTTGAATGCCAAAATTACAGTGATGCGATCATATTTCTTTTGGCCTGAATGTTATAATGGTCGCCTATGGAAAAATATTTAGTTCTGTGATACCTATAGGAAATATGTTTTTTTGCTTCCAACCCAGATTCGGTTTTTATTTTGGGGATTATTTCACAATTAAATGTTCAATGGGGGGACCACACACCCTAGAGAACTGTTTTATTGTTTTGAAAAGTTGCATTTTTTGTCACAGTCAGCAACAAAGGCTATATATTGCCAAAACTAATTAATGCAAGCAAATTCATATCTTGAGCAAGTGTATTCCCCAGGAGCACACTACAACCTTTGGCAGCTACTAACCAACAACCTACCTTGCCCTGTTAACACATTTCTTTAACCCTTTACCTAACCTGAAAAGCAGACGGCACTTGCAAAAATAATTCTTGAATAACTAATTTTTTTCATTTTTTGTAAAACATAGGTTATGACCCCTCATTGGAACGAGCTCGACCTATGTTTTTGAGACAAAAAATGAAAAAAATAATGAAAATTAATTGGCGATTTTTGAGAATAGCGCTGGCCGGTTTTGGCCGTTACGTTAGGTAAAGGGTTAAACCAAGGTTCTCCTAGTTACTAGGGGCAGGGTGATTCCAACATTCACCCCCTCCCAAAACACCATTCAAACTCACAGACAAACAAAATACTGCACTTCTATTCACTGGTATAAGTGGTATTCAGATGTTTTTCTCTTCTATATTATGTTCTTTAAAATGTCAGAAAGGAATTCCTTTATTGAAAGAGTGTTTTGGAACACAAATTTGGGGAGGGGAGGGGGCTACAGTGGAAGAATAACATAATACAATGACAAATGTGAATGAATGACATTTGTGCATAGCTACCCATATAGTAGTCTGGTACTAGTGCTGCCATAGTTCCCATGATACAGCACAAATTTACAGTGACAGTTGTGAAATATTGCTCTCTCCTTGAACCAAGTCCCCCTCCCATACACACTTCACCCTTCTGCTGGTGATAAACATTTGGAAAGTCTGTACAACATATTTTTAGAGGCTGAAGTTAATATCATAACTTTCAGTTTCTTATAATTTAGTTTGAGACTGCAGCACTCATGGTCCACTGAGTTATTTTTCTGTTTGACTATCTTGCCTGGGCTTCTCCACTATATTTTTCATTATATGTCATTCAGTGCTCTCATGTAGACTTCCTGTCTGTCTGTCTGTCTGTCTGTCTGTCTGTCTGTCTGTCTGTCTGTCTGTCTGTCTGTCTGTCTGTCTGTCTGTCTGTCTGTCTGTCTCTTCATCAGACAAGTTGTTTCTTTGTTTTTCGTTTACCTGAGTCTGCATTCTGCATTTTCAATAATTGGCAGCTGATTATCTTTCACCCACCCCCCCCCCCACCCCCACCCCACCCACTCACACAAATATATTGAACATCAAAGACCACTATATTCTTGTTGCAAATCCCAGATTCATCCTCTTTGGAAACATATTTTCCAGAATTTCACTCTTTTTGTTAGAATGGGTGTCTGGGAAATGAAACAAAAGTTGTGAAAGTGCACTGATGGGTACTTGCAGCACAAGCATAGCACTACAGAATCAACATTTGATGGTTTTAGGCATTTGACATTCTTATGAATTACCACAGTAGCAGGTACTTGTCTTTCCTTTGGATAAAAACACTATTTTATGTTTTGTCAGTGCCATACCAATGGCTCTAGGTGCCTTCACAGAGAAAACTGATGCTTTCTTTCACAAAAATTAAAAAATATTCATCAAACACAAGGTGAAATGTCTTATATTACTTTTGAAGGGAAATTATTTAGTCTTTATGGGTTGTCTGTTTGTTTGTTGGTGGTTAACGTCATACAGTTATGCACCATGGCTAATCGTGACACAACATGGAGATGAAGTCAAGTATTAGTCAATCGTTGATCAACATGTTGCCCATTTTAGAGGACTTTCACCCCAAGCATTGGTGACTGGGTCCTATTTTACTAGTAAAGCGGAACTGGTTTACCCACGGAAATATGGGTTGTCTTGTTACAATTTATTGGAGAGTGCTTGTAGGCAAGACAAAGATTTGTGAACAAATTTTTATGTCGAAATATAATCTAAAAGCTTACTATCGCAGTTCAGTGAGAACTGTAAAGGAGGTAAATTATATCAAAATTACTTTTAGCTGAAGTCGTATCGGATGTCCAAGAACAAGGCGAGGGCATCGGGCAAGTTGTGTTAGCAAAAGCTTTTATATTTGTACTAAGTATTCATATCGGTTGTCTGGTGTTTGTTCGAGGGAAACTTCATATATTAACCCTCTAACGAAATTGAAATGACTTATGTGGATCGTTAACCTCTTTTTCTGTTTGTTCTACAGCCACATTTTGAAAACGACCGTAACCAACGTGACCAAATTTGGTAGACTTGTTAACCCTTTACCTAACATGAAAAGCAGACGACACTTGCAAATAAAATTCTTGAATAATTAGTTTTTTTCATCTTTTGTCTCAAAAACATAGGTTATGACCCCTCATTGGAACGAGCTCGTTCCAAAGAGGGGTCATAACCTATGTTTTTGAGACAAAAATGAAAATATAATGAAAATTAATCGGCGATTTTTGAGAATAGCAATATCCGGTTTTGGCCGTTACGTTGGGTAAAGGGTTAAGGGTAACTTCTAGTTATATAATTAACAGTTAGTTTTCTGATATCCGACCTCTATCCAAAATAACATCATAATTTTTTTTCTCTGTTTTTTAATATCAGTTCCTATATCAAACCTCTCTCTTCCATCTCCATAAAAAAAACATTTAAAAATGTGGTACCAATCTGGATATTTGAACCAGACCCGAGGCTTGCCGAGGGTGAGATTTCCCCGTTCCCACCTTCAGACTCATCGAGGATGATTTTTCTCTCCCACCATGCAGCGATTACGTTAGCCAGAGGTAATCGGGAGTCATGTGCTGATTCAATCAACTCATTTTATATTCGATTAGAAACGGTGGCAGCTTGAGGGTTGTTGAAAAGTTTTAGAGCATCGAACTTTGATCACACTGCATTCCGATGACGTCAATATGAATTTGTTGATAGCAAGAAACTGATACGATATGCATAACGTCATAATAACGTCATAATAACGTTATAAATGTGTAACGTCACGTGGGGGGGAATTATTATAATCCCTGATGGGTATGGGTGTGGGATGGGAAAATCTCACCCTCGGGACAAGATATTTGATCCAGACACTCGGCAAGCCTCGTGTCTGGCTCAAATATCTTGTCCCGAGGGTGAGATTTTCCTATCCCACACCCATACCCATCAGGGATTATTTTTCTCCCCCACCATATAGCGGTTATGTTAGTCAGAGGTAATCGGTGGTCACGTGCTGATATAATCAACTCATTTGGTATTCGTTGTTTTGAAAAACTAATGACACCATCGGAAAGAGCATGCAAATGTTATGTATATACCAAAGGTATATACCATGAAATCAATTAGGAACGGTGGCATCTTGGGGTTTAAAGAGTTTTAGAGCATCAAACTTTGATCACACGCCATTCTGATGATGTCAAAGTGAATTAGTTGGTAGCAAGAAACTGATACGATATGCATAACGTCATAATAATGTTATAAATGTATAACGTCACGTGGGTGGGGTGGGATACATCTGTCTCTCCCTGCTATCTCACCCTGGACAGACGTATGTTACACATGCAGTGGGGGGAGAAACATCTGTCTCTCCCTGCTGTATCACCCGGGACACACGTATGTTACACATGCAGTGGTGGAGAAAACGCTGTTCACGTCAGTGGTCAACCTCAAAAAATTAAATGTCGATTTTCATGAAATTTTAGAAAGTTGTAAAGTTCAGAAAAATAGACAGTAGCTGTCTGTGGGAGCATGCCCATTTTGGACTCCACCCCAAATTTCTATTTCAAGAACCGATGTGCTGATCTGAACCAAATTTGGCGTGTAGTATAATTGGGTTATACGTACTTGATTCACGCCCGAAAAAAATATTTTTGTAGTCCCACGGGAACCCCAAAAGCTAAAAATAGAAAAACTTTAAAACGCCCATATTTCAAAAACTGCATGGACCAGAATATTGTTTTTTTTGTGTACAGCTTCTTAAGGGCCAGCGCAATCAGATGGACCAATAAATTGCTATCTGTTTTGTCATGGGGTGTCGTATGGAGGTGCCCATTTTCATGCTGTTGGCAATGGGAAAATGCCGAGTCATCATCTTTCTTGTGCTCCAAAACAAATTTGAAACTTGTCTTCTTTAAAATCACTGAGCCAAATTTAAACGTATTTGGCACATTTTTTCACAACCCTATGGGAATCCCATGAGCTAAATTTTTTTTAAACACCCATTTTTACAAAATTGCACGGACAAGAATACTCTTTATTAGACGGACGAAAAAAAATGGTACGGCGATGACCATTTTTGGAAATGGGAAAATGCCGAATCATCATATTTCTTGTGCTCCATCAACTAACATATCTTCATCAGAACCTTTCGACAAAATCTGATCTAATTTGGACAACGCATATTGGAGGAGCATACTTTTAGAGATGTTTAGCTCAAAGTCAGGGTGAGCATTTCTTATCACTCTTCGTCCGTCGTCCTGCGTGGAGATGGTGTTTGAGCCTCTTTCTCCTAAACCACTGGCCACATTTTAATTAAATTTCATGTAAATAGTGATTATATAGGGGCATTTTGATTTTTATCAAAATTAGGTTTCGGCTCATATTGAGCAGAGGTGTGGAGAAAAAATGGCCAAATTTTTTGAAAATCTTCTTCTGATGAACCACCAGTAGCAGAGACTTGATATGTGGTATACGGAGTCCCTTTGAGGTTTAGAATCAAGTTTGTTAAAGAGAAGTTTGTCAGGCATTATTTGCCTTCGTTATTGGAGGGGCAAAAATTTTGGCCACGCCTAAAATTTCTATTTTCAGAGCCGTGAGGTCGACTTGAACCAAATTTGATGTGAGATGATAATGGGTCATAAGTAGTTGATTGATGCAGAAAAAAAATTTCTCATTGTCCCGTGGGAACGTCAGGAGCTAAAAATAGGAAAAACCTTAAAACTACCATATCTCCAAAACTACCAGGCACAGAGAATTCTTATTTTGTATAAAGCTTACTTTTATCCAGTAGAATAGATTGGCTAAAAAAATCCCTATCGGTTTGATCACAAGGTACTTTTTTCAGGACTTTGAAAATGTGCTGAGTCAGCACTTTTTAACACTGTAGGCAATGAGGAAATATTAAAAAATCTTCTCCAGATCCAGCAGGCAGAATCTTTTGATATTTGGTATGCAACATTGTAGGGTGGATCTTATTCAAGTTTGTTCAAATCAGCCCCCTGGGTTCATATTTTGCTCAGTATAGGAGCCCGATTTCGAACTTAGTGCATTTCAGGCAAATTTCTTAAAAAATCTTCTTCTCCAGATCCAGCAGGCAGAATCTTTTGATATTTGGTATGCAGCATTGTGGGGTGGATCTGATTCAAGTTTGTTCAAATCGGCTCCCTAGATTCATATTTGGGCTCACTACAGAAGCTCGAATTCGAACTTAGTGCATTTCAGGCAAATTTCTTCAAAAATCTTCTTCTCCAGATCCAGCAGGCAGAATCATTTGATATTTGGTATGCAACATTGTGGGATGGATCTGATTCAAGTTTGTTCAAATCGGCTCCCTAGATTCATATCTGGGCTCACTATAGAAGCTCGAATTCAAACTTAGTGCATTTGAGGCAAATTTCTTTGAAAATCTTCTCAAGATCCAGCAGGCAGAATTTGATATTGGGTATGCACCTTGCTTAGGGGGGGGGGGGGGGGGGGTGAGATTCAAGTTTGTTCAAGCCAAGTCCCTGGGTTCATATTTGGGCTCACTGTGGTAGCCTGAATGATAACTTAGTTCAAAATGAGGAATTTTCTTTAAAAATCTTCTTCAGATCCAGCAGTCGGAATGTTTTGATATTTGTTATGCAGCATCCTTAGGGAGTGAGATTCAGGTTTGTTCAAGCCATGTTCCTAGGTCCATATTTGACGCACTGTGGGAGCTCGAATTGTAACTTAGTTCAAAATGAGGATTTTTCTTTAAAAACCTTCTTCAGATCCAGCAATCGGAATGTTTTGATATTTGGTGTGCAGCATCCTTAGTGGGGTGAGATTCAAGTTTGTTAAAGCCAAGTCCCTTGTTCTTATATGAACTCCCTGTGGGAGCCCGAATTATAACTTAGTTCAATATGAGGAATTTTCTTTAAAAATCCTCTTTTTTTAGATCCACAGGTCAGAATCTTTGAATATTTGGTATAAGCTTTTCTTAAAAGGAGCAGATACAACTTGTTGAAATCAATTATTGGGTTGATATTTAGGCTACCATGTCAGGTGATCTCCCTCAGGCCCCCTGGGGCCGCTTGTTTCCTAAAAAGTTGCTACTCCTCTTGGGGTGAGGAAGAGAGAGCACCAGAAGCTAAAAACAAAAACAAAAAAAATCTGTACAGACACCTTTCAAGACTTCACGGAAAAGAGCTTTGTTTTTGCCTGAGAAGCTTTCTGTCGACCAGCAGAAACGAATGGTGAAAACATTGCTTTTGGTTGTGTGATTGCAATCAAAAATTTGCTCTTGCTCTCGATTACTTCCTGACAGACTCATTTCTTTTGACAACCTCAGCCAGGTGAGCGTTTTAGGCTCACTTGAGCCTCTAGTTTGGATTATCATCATTTATAAAGTTCTTGCGTCACTTCACAGTTCAGACTATTTTCATTAAAAACGCTACTTTTGTGATTTTATGATTCCGTTATCTCCGTATTTAAATATTACTCAGCTGTGAACAAACTTCACATACCGTTTTATGGTTATTTGTGATTGCGTACAACCATTTTTGGAATTAAAATGTCGCTCCCGATGCGGCAGTGATTCCAATTTTACATCATTTTTTGAGGTTTTAGTGTTACAGTAGAACCTGTCGTGAGAGACCACTCTTTGGGCCACACAAAAGTGGTCTCTCAAGACAGGTGGTCTCTCATAACAGTTTTCAGGTTTTCTCAAGCCATTGAATAACCAACCACAAAATTCAGAAATTGAGAAGAATGGATTTTTGGAATTATTTTGTAGTTGTTCTTTTTTATGAAGTTTTTGTAACAAATTGAAATGGACTGTTATAAAAATTATAAAAATAAATTAGTGTTGAAAATCTTCATTGAAGATTTTCAACACTAATTTATTTTTATAATTTTTATAACAGTCCATTTCAATTTGTTACAAGATTTTCAACACAAATTTATTTTTATTCCTATCTGTCACATTTCAGGTATGTATGAAATTGTGTTTTCAGCAATAATCCTAATCTTTTCACAGAGGTCTTATAAAAACATCTCAATCTGTAACGAGTTAGCAATTGAAACTCAATTAAGAGCTTTTAATACTTTTAATTATGTTAGTATAACCACAATGGATTTTCCAATTCCAGAACAGGTAAAAAGTTTTTGTCATGGTTTCAGTCTTCAAAGGGGCGGTCTCTCAAGACAGGTCCATTATGGCATAAAAATACAAGTTGTTACCAGGTCACAGTGGTCTCTCAAGACAGGTGGTCTCTCAAGACAGGTGATCTCCCATAGCAGGTCCATTCTAGAGCAAAACCAATCGGTGCCTGGTAGATGTGGTCTCTCAAGACAGGTGGTCTCTCAAGACAGTGGTCTCTCAAGACAGGTTTTACTGTACCTTATTTTGACCCTCAGTCTTTTGAAGTTTTGGGAATATGAACTCCACAAAAAACATCTAAAAATCTGATGCCGTCGTATGAATTTCCAACCTTTATGTCCAGACTTTTATCGTCATAGATATTGACGCTTGAGAAAGTTATCTCCCTTTGTAAATACTGGCGTCTGACTGTAATCCAATTTACAATGAGCCTCTGAATGGTGTGAATGAAATCTTGATTGCCAGGGAAAAGTCGGAAGCGGAGAAATCAGTTGAGAATAAACTGGCCAGCGCTTTTCACGAAAATCGGCATTCGGTTTTTTATATTTTCATTTTTTGGCTTCTAAAACATAGGTTATGACCCATCATTGGAACGGGCGCGTTGCGCGCGTTCCAATGATGGGTCATAACCTATGCTTTAGAAGCCAAAAAATGAATTGTTAGTTATACAAGGATGTTTTTACTGGTTGACCAGAAATTAATTTAAGATGTTTTGGGGGTTATCACACATTTTCATTTGTACTCATGCGGAAACCTACCTGATATTGTGGATTGCGGTTTTAACTGTTTTTACTACAATAAATTTGTTCTTGGTTTTAACATCAAAGGGGAAAAAATGGGCAAATGTCAGCTTGTATATTTTTATATGGCTGGATTGAACAATACCTATATTATATGTCTGTATACACACAGCATTGCTGATATGAAACAAACAAAAAAATATATCAACCGCTAAAAGTTGACGAAATGCAATTTTCTATCATTTTACATGGAATTATACAGGAAATAACAATAGCATTTTAAATTAACATGGGGAAAAATGGTCGAATGAAATCGTTCGATAATATCAACAACAGAGAGCATATATTTTGTTCTTAAAAGATTGATGCGCACAGCGAATATAACATTTATAGGTTTTATATAAATTTGAGAAATATAAAAATTCCCCATTCAATTGGTGTTAATTTTTGCCAGCCAATTCTTAGCAATCAGGGGAGATAACCTTATCGTAAGTCAATGTGAATGACGAGAAAAGTTGACCATGGACATTCCAACATTTATGGCCTAACTCTGAGTTGACGTAAAATTCATAAGGTCAAACATTAAAATGCGTCGGATTTTTTTTTAAACTGTTGTATATTATAAAGCTCAAAAATAGGAGATAGCTGTTTTTAGTTCATCAACTTATCATCATTTTGACGTTTTACGTCTCTTCAAATTTTAGGCTATGTTTGTCTTATTTCATTAAAAGTCACCAAGCCAGAAAATAAGCAGACTGTCATCTGTAAAATGAGGTCCCCAGAGGGTGAATTTAGTGATGCTACCCTGCACAGCATATTACGCGGGGGATGCGGCCGATTCGTTAGGTAAAGGGTTGAACAAACATACGTATTCCTATGTTTCATGCACCGCACTTTAATAAACTGTTTTAACAGTTTACCTAATCCAGTTGTCGCTGTAATTTATGAGATTAAACTGTTATCTGATGTGACGTGTACTGCGAGCCACTAAACACGGTACCGTAACAGTTAATACCATCATTACCATACAATATATTGTTTCATTATACGTTAAATGATAGATTATCGAAACAATTGCGGAAGGATAGAAAACGTATCCTCCACTGTGAAGATACAGAATTTTCACTTCCACGGTATCAGTCAAAATGACGGCTTTCAAAGCATCACGTCAAGGTGAATAAGAGTCAAATTATCACTGAAAATGATCATTTGGATCTAACAACGTATAGTGAAAAGAAAATCTAGCGTTTTTGATTGGATACCTATTATTCCCAGCAATAATTCAACACGTATTCACCTTGAATTGATGCATGAAACCCGCCAGCTGAATCAGATCGCAAGACGCTACCTCCTTCGAGTATCGATCAAATCACTTCCGCGTATTAATGCGCTATTTACTTTCATTCATCCGAAACGAGTGGAATTATCGGTAGGAATGATCAGGTTCTTTTAAACAGCATATAACAAAAAGAAAAGCTAGTGTTTTTGTTTGGATACTGTAAATTATCTCACTTGTGACCCAGAAAAATGGTTATTTTCGCTCGTGCAAGCGCTAGCGAAAAATAAACATTGTCTCGGTCACTCATGAGATAATTTTCGGTATCCACTCAAAAACACTAGATATCCTCTATAACAGTTTAGTTAAACTTTTATAACACTTTAATAAACTGTTTTAACAGTTTACCTAATCTAGTTGTCGCTGTAATTTATGAGATTAAACTGTTATCTGATGTGACGTGTACTGCGAGCCACTAAACACGGTACCGTACGCAATGTGATTCATACGATATGACTTAACCCTTTACCTAACGCAAAAAGAAGACAACACTTGCAAAAGAAAATTCTTGAATAAATTTTTTTTTTCATTTTTCGTCTCAAAAACATATGTTCCAACGAGGAGTCATAACCTATGTTTTTGAGACAAAAAAAAAAAAAAAAAAAAGGAAAAAATAATGAAAATTAATTGGCGATTTTTTAGAATAGCGCTGGACGGTTTTGGCCGTTAGGTTGGGTAAAGGGTTAAAAGGAAAGTCTTTCTACTTCTGTAACGAGATATCCAGATGAGTTTTTTTTGGGGGGGGGGGGGGGTTAACGAAACTTTCGGCGGCCAGGATCACCTCGTGCCGGACAGTTTTATGAGCGCGGGGAATGCCAGAGTACCCGGAGAGACCCTAGGGACCTTTCGGTTTGAAGTCCAATGCCGTAACTACTGGGCTATCTGTGTATTATCTTTACACTTATTGTTATGTGTATATCATGTCCTTTGTGTTTTTACTGAATAAACTTATCTATGTATCTTTGGTGCCATGTCTAAATGGGAGCTATCAATTTTTTTCTGAATTTCATTGAAAAAAACATGGCCGCCAGTGGCCATCTTGAATTTGTCATATAAATTGTCAACAATTCCATTAGCACACCCTACATGCCACATCTCTCTCCAGATCTTTTCGAATTTCATATCTAGTTTTCGTGTGATGTCTAGATGGGATCTAGAAATTTTTTCTGAATTTCGTTGAAAAACATGACCGCCAATGACCATCTTGGATTTGGCATATAAATTGTCAACAATTCTATTAGTACACCCTACAGGCCAGAAATCATTTTCAAATTTCATATCTTGCTTTGGTGTGATGTCTCAATGGGAGCTATCGAATTATTCTGAATTTCGTTAAAAAAACATGACCGCCAGTGGCATCTTAGATTTGGCATATAAATTGTCAACAATTCTATAAGTACACCCTAGGTAGCACGATGGCACAGCGATTACGGCATTGAACTTCAAATCGAAAGGTCCACGGTTTGATCCCCGCCAGGGGTAGCCGTGTCGTGTCCTTGACCAAGGCACTTAATCCCGATTACCGACTGGGGACACGACGGCGCTGTAAGGTGTACTGCACGTCGATGGTGCGCCTCTCTTCAACCGATACTAACTCTGCTTGTGTAGATTTAGTTCGTTGGGGAGTGTGACAGTTGCTCGTCGTTGCTCGGTGGTTCTGTCCGGGTACTCCGGCTTCCTCCACCCGTAAAACTGTCCGACACGAGGTGACCCTGGCTGCGTAAAGTGTCGTTAAACTCAAGTAAATAAATAGTAAATGACCTTTCGTGTTATGTATAAACACCATGACGTTTCGATGTAGTGAAGGTGTCACAACGTAACAGCTTTCACGCAGGCCTGCAACCAGGGTCGGGCATCGGGAGGTGGGGGGAGGGGGTGGTATATTTTTGTATATGGGCCAAGTCGGTTTTGTTTCATCCAGAATAATTTTTATCGCCCCCCCCCCTCCCAAGTGACTAAAGTTCACTAACTTGGATAAATCTTGCCAAGCACATGTGTGCCGGGCCGACCATGGTTCGGCCTGGTATGGAAAAATTAAAAAATTTGGCTTCAAAAGGCGCAATTTCCTGTCTTCTGAAGGATCAATTCCTACTTCAACATTCCCCAAAATGTTTTATTTTTTTCTGCTCAAATAACCCCCCCCCCCACCCCCCCCCCCCCCCCCACCTACCTCCCTGTGGTTGCAGGCCTGCTTTCACGTCATCTAACGTCATCGATTGGCAGGAGTCACCCTGTTTACTGATTTGACGCCATCTTACGGGATGTAGTTTAAGTGGAAACGTTTTCCGCTGATGCTCAAGCAGCCCAGTTGTATACAGAGGAGTGGGTTCAAGGCAGCAACGCCGCAGTACTTACTTTACAACTAGTCTCTGCAACACTACTCCTCACGCCAGGCCTACTTGTTCTTCCACTGATAGCCTTCTAACATGTCAGCTAAAGGATATATCTAAATGTTTCTGCGCCACATCTCAAACCTACCTATGTTCTAAACGCATATAGACCCGGGGTGAGATGCAGCAGTTATTACATATATCCTTGCATTGATATGTTAGGAGCGCGAGAAAAAGTATGCCCCAGTCACAAATAAAATGCGTCATCAGTGCGCAGACGCAACAGAGCATCCCTTTCCAAAGAACAACAGGTGTCACTCACCGCACGGGTGCAGATTGGTCTAATCCATGAAATAACCCCATAACACATCCAGAGGCGGTCGCTAGTGCTATAATCGTCCACAACTTGTGGGTGATTATACCACACAGCATTAGCGGCAGCCTCTGAACCTCTCATGGAGATGCAACGGAAGCCACTGTCGTGCTTCCACGGATGATCATGAGTATTTTGTGCAGTGAAAAAGACACTTCTTGACCTCCATTTGTTTCCGGCTTGGTACAAGGAAGCATGAAGATACTCTCTTTGGTCCCATGGCTCCGAAGCTTGTACGCTTTTATGGAAACTTCTTGTTTTGTCTGGCAGATGACAGAAAAAAAAAACAACTAGATTTTTCTTATATTTTCAGGTGATAAACTTGGTAGAGTGGTACAAATAATTCTGAGTCGAGAGCCGTCTTTCCATGGTTCAGATAGTGATGAAATAGAAATAGATTTTCAACAACTGCAGCCTTCCACATTGAGAGAATTAGAACAGTTTACGAGGTCATGTTTTAAAATCAAAAGGCAAAAACAGTCAAGTGATGGTTAATTCTATCCTGACATAATTACAAATATAAACTTTTCCACCATCAGCAGCCCAATGCAAGCCTGAAATTACAGTAAGACTCGTGAAGTCCACACTGGTTGAACGAGTTCAATCAAACCACCCGCCACGAGCAGTTAGAAGGGTTGCAAGCTGAAACTCATGATACACAGCAAAGATGTAACATTGTTTTAGGATTCTTTGTAGTACATATCTTTTGTGAACTAGATCAAGAAATTATGACCAAGCATGGATGAAACAAAATTTACGTCTTCTCCGGTACATTTTCTGGAAACCAAATGCGTTTTGAAGCATCTGCGTTAAATCTATGAACAATGATGTACTCACAATTATGCTTTCAATTGTCAAAACAAGCTGATGGCATCATATTGAAATGAACGCAGAAAGTTCACTCCATTTGATGATATTGAAATACGTTGAACCAATAAAATGAAATACGACGAAATCTTATTGTGTTGTTTTATATCGAAAAGCTTGTGACACTGTGCGTAGTTCCAATAGTTTGTCAGACATAACATGAAAAGCAGACGACACAAACAAAATTCTTGGATAAATATTTTTTTTCATTTTTTTGTATCAAAAACATAGGTTATGACCCCTCATTGGAACGAGTTCGTTCCAAAGAGGGATCATAACCTATGTTTTTGAGACTAAAAATGAAAATATAATGAAAATTAATTGGCGATTTTTGAGAATAACACTGGCCGGTTTTGGCCGTTATGTTAGGTAAAGGATGATGTTTTAGAAGACCAATGTGCGACCAACTTTTGAAACTATAGGACTTTATTATGTCAGCTCTTGGGACCAACCAATCAGCGTGGATAAATGGTGGCGGCCTATGAAGCCATATCAGGTCGATGATGACGTGATCGGTGACCCCCATATGAAATCAATGTTAGATGTGTGTCCACCATATTGTTTTTAAAAATAAAATACAACCGCTTTCGTCTCAAAAATGGCAGTCTTTCAGCAAACGTTCTGAATCGTCCGTTGAATGTGATTTAAATTTCATTAAACTCTCTTGAACAAAAAGAAATAATTTATTTATAATATGTGTCTCAGATTGAGAAACTTATTTCCATCGATAACCCATTCCGAAAGCTCAATGTAAATCGAAACACGCCTAAAAAACATATTAATCGTACCGATCGATAATCACTTCAGCTCAACACGATTGGTAGATAGAGTTGCTCCCCTTACTCTGTAAACTTCCGTCTGCTTGTTTACATTTTCACAAATAAGATTATTTAAAGGGACATGCTGGATTTTGTCCGCTGACACAATAAATGTGTTACGGAATGTTTAGTGGTCAAATATGGTGTCATGTGAGGCTCTGTGAGATCAATATTAGGCCCGGCTGACACTAAGTCTAATATTGTCTCACTTCGCCTCACATGACACCATATCCGACCACTAAACATCCCGTAACATATAATATTATGCCAGTGATTGCTATTGACCAATCAGCTTCAATATCAGGACCGTATATGAGACTGTGTATCATCGAGTTGACCGTATATAGAGCTTATATACGGTCAGTTCCGACATTTTGTTTATGCTCGCTTCGATGTTTTTCCTAATTTCGCGTGTTCAACGAACAACAAATAATTTCGCGCGTGTGTCTGTTGAGCAACGTACAACTATAATAGTTTCTTCCCGTCTTTGAGAAATTTTAATAAACAAATGTAAATAAATACAATAAATAAACCACTAAAACAACATGTATAGAAGCCAACTGGCACTGTCTGAGACGAACTCAAGCAAGAATCCTTACCCGAATAATCTGCTCTTCTCAGTTCATGCAAATATTTTCTCTTTCAAAGGACTGGCATAATAAATACGTTATGGGGCTTTCAGAGGGCGGATATGGTGTGATATAAGACGAAGTGAGATCAATATTAGGCTCGCCTAAAATTGATCTCACTTCGCCTTATATCACACCATATCCGTCCCCCGAAAGCCCCATAACTTATATAATATTTACCCGAAGATCTACACGGACTACCCCAGCAATCATCACCATCTTTAACTTACGGAGACAGACTAAACTTCGCAATAAAGGAAGAGAATCTTCTCAACGAACTATACTCTATAAGGAGAAGGCTTTACATGCCTACTTTAAGTGTTGGGGTCACTGACTGGGTCCCGAAGGATTTTCTGGCACTGGTGTTTCTCCTCCGTTGCGGCTGCTGGATGTGGAAAGTAATATTGTACTGCTAAAGGGCTCGTAAGTGTAACCCCACGCCGTCCCAGCTCGCTTTCAGCGCACTAAAAAATCGCTTTACTGGTTCTTGTTTATAACTGGCAGAACATCATGAAAACTATGTACCGCACTCTTTTTCGTTTGAGTACTGTCTAAAACGAAATATGCTTGGTAAGTCGGGCATGTAGAAAATTCTGATAAAATGGGGCGACCTGACTTTCCTTGATACATCATACTCTCTGCTGTATCGGTGTTTATTTGTGTTAACCCTTTACCCAACGCAGACGATTTCAAAATTTATTATTTTAAATATCATTTTTTAAAATTTTTTTAAAAAAATGTCAACAAAACCATGTCATGTGACCCCTCTTTGGAACGAGCTTGACCGCAGCCACAAGATGCATTATCACTTATAAATCTATCAAATTTATGTCCATTTATATCGCTACAATTTAACCGCAGCTTCGTGTGAACAATTTGTTCCTTTCTGCTACCCACATAATAAAACCCAGGGACGACATTGTCGTTAATTGCAAGTTTCTTCTTAAAATGATCTACGGAAGTACAGTTCTGCAGATCTGCGCTCAAGCCGTTCCAAAGTTTTACCACTGATGGCAGAAACGAGTTAGAAAACCTGTTCGTGTTACATTTAATTTCCCTTAACAAGTTCGAAGATCTTAGCGAGTAATAAGTCAGTTCTGATACAGGTTGCGGAATGAGCAGCCTAATGTGGTTTGGGAGCTTGTGAACATAATCTTATATAACGCTACTAATTTGTGGCGTCGTCTACGCTCTTTGAGTGGTATGAAATCAGATTCTCAAAAGATAAGTTGATGACTTGTCCCCCTAGTGACCCCTATTATGGTTCGTAGAGCATCCATGTGTAAATTTTGTGTTGATTTAGTCTCGGTGCAACCATCCCATATAACATCGGCATAATCAAACAGCGGGAGAATGAAGTATTGATATAGAGTTTCCAATGCTTGTCTGGACAATCTGTATTTTAGGCTTCTAAGATAGTTTATCATAGGGCTGACTAAATCTATTATTTATCTCAAAATGTTTGCCATATGGTAAACAGAATGTATGAAACTCGTCCGAACTTTACATTTTTCCTCGCCAGAGCCTGGGAAAATTGTAATTCTTAAACCTCGTTTCATGAATATGTATTCACAGTTTGCTAAGAGTCACCCCCTATTCACCGACAAGGCGCCATCTGCAATTCTTTACCGTTGCATATGGCGCCTTGTTGTGCTCAAAGGACGATACATGGTTAATTTGTTCTCATTTACAAGCAGATTCCATTTGGCAACTCTTTCATTTGGTACTCACAAATTCATTTAGCACTGAACAAAACTTCCACTTGACACCAAAAACTGTCGAGACAGTGTGAGCAGTGATTATGTTTGCTGCTGTATCCATTCTCATATATTGTGTTGCAGGGGCGGCGGAAGCTCGATAAAAGTGGAGGGGCACAACTTTACAATGCTACCATGGTTCGACCCTGTGTGAGAAAGGTTACAATCGTCTATCGGTAAATGTACCATGACTCGCTATAGTCTCTCGTTTAGATCAATATGCCGCTGTGTGGTCCTGTCTGTTTCTTCTACTTCAACCATCTTCCAACCCGAAGGCCAGCCTTCGGGTTGGAAGATAGTTGAAGTAGAATAAACGGACCGAAGCGACCAAAAGTGGGATTCATTGGTTAAATATTGTTTGGATTTGCAAATCCGAATGTTACGGGAATGCCTGTATATTGACACGTTTTCATGTGCCCATTTTTTCTCATTGTGTAACTGCGAAACACATCTGTGGAAAAAAGTGGAGGGGAACGTGCCCCATGTGCCCCCTTGCTCCGCCGCCTCTGTTGTGTTGTTTTATTGTCAAACTGCGTAACTTTTGCACCAATTTAAAAAAAAATAAAAATTCTATTTAAACTAAACTAAAAACAAGTAATGGTATGGGCTGACTGTCAGGCGGCTTCTAGTTGGTTTGATAATAATAGAGTTTTATAAAAAAAAATTAACAGCACAAGTTTAACAATAAATAATATATAATTGAGTAATTTAGTTTTTGGAGTATGTAACATTTCAGTACAATTATCAGTCTCAAATCGATTTGTAGGATACATTACACAGTGTCTGGTTATTCTATAGTGCGCGTGCAGTTCCTTGAACACACCTTATTGTGAGAGAATCGTCTTAACCCTTTACTCAACGTAACGGCCCAAAACGGACAGCGCTATTCACAAAAATTGTCATTCAATTTTAATTCATTTTTCATTTTTTGCCTCAAAAACATAGCTTATGACCCTCATTGGAACGAGCTCGTTGAGATCGTTCCTATCGGGTGTCATTAGCTATGATTTTGGTGCAAACAATGAAAACAGTTAGTTAATCAATAAGTTTGTTTGCATGTGTCGTCTGCTTTTCATGTTAAGTAAAGGGTTAAAGACCTGAGCAGTTTCAAACATTTTGCTACGCAGTAACACACTGAGACCAGTGGTTTTGCAGTGGTTTTAAATCCCTATTCTTCGGGTAAACACGTTGGTAACAACTTAAATTGCAGAGGTTTAAGTCAAGTCTTGGCTGCCTGAACAGGCAACCAAGACATTTGGAGAAACCTCTCTGCAATAGTACACAAGTTCTAACCTGCGTGGAACAACCTGTTCTAATGTAGTGGTAGTCACCAGTTGGGCTGCACGATATTCAAAACTGAATACCGATGTCAGTATTCAAAAAATAATAACGCGGTATACCGGTATATCGAAAACTGTTCAGATATATGAACACAAGTACCACAATCGAGACACAGTCGGAACGAATTAGTATGCCTTTATGATGCGGTTCGAAAAACCTTACCCAACGGAGACGATATCAAAATTTATTATTTTCAAAATTAGTTTATCAGATTTTCTCCAGAGATTTCCAAACAAACTATATCATGTGACCCCTCATTGGAACGAGCTAGTTCCAATCAGGGGACACATGATATAGTTTTGTTGAAATTTTTGAAAATTATTTTTTCAACTGCCGAATTTGTATATTACGAGGGCACAAGCAGACGATTCCTTGGATAAAGGGATTATATTATTCCTTCGGGCTACAGTTAAAAAACTCAAGACATCTTGAAAATTAAATTGTAATTACACCTGTATTCAATCGATATTGATTTGAATACCGGTATATATCGGTTTATCGATATACCGTGCAGCCCTAGTTACCAGACTCAGAATATTTGACCCTCGCAATTAAATGATTAAATGAAAATCCATTTTGTCATTCCAAAATATTCAATTACAGAAGGTGATTCCATCATCAGAAAGTCTGCTTATTTATTTTTATCTGATGAAAAAATAGATTTCAAACCATGACCACTGGACACATTTTCATATCAAAATTTCCATCATACCACAATCGTAATGTCTACGGGGTTGGTAACGATGTCTAGTAATGTCTTGACTGGTTGTGTGGGAAATCAAAACGTGTCTGAACATCACTGCTACTGCTAGGATAATCTGATAACTGTCTGGAAAACAATTTCATGACTGCACACGAGATCACGTTCTGCGGAGAAGTTTGTCAAATGCGGGATTGATACGTTGAGGGTCAACCCCTTACCCAACCGCAGTAGGAGACGACACTTGCAGAACAATCGAAGAGCTCGTTCCAATGAGTGGTCACATGATATGGTTTTGTTGATCTTTTTTTTAAATAATATTTTTTCGAGTGCTCAGTTTGGAAAAAATACGCGGGTGGATACCGCCGATTCGTTAGGTAAAGGGTTAAAACATACCTTATGACTCCTCATTGGAAGCAGATAGTTTGAATGAAGGTCATGGCCTGTGTTTTTGAAACAAAAACTGAAAATAATAAAATCTGAATGGTGATTTTTGTGAATATCGCTGGTCGGTTTTCGCTATGGTAAAATGGTTAAATAAATATTCGGGGAGCTCTGTCAAACAAATATAATGAATAAAAATTCAAAACCTGCATTTTCCAAAGCTGATAATTTACAAAAAACTGATGCCCCTCTAATTACATCTGGGTGGTTTATTTTTTTGGAGAGGGAGGGAGGGAGGGTTCCACTTCGGTTCCAGTTTTTCGGCAAACCGGATGTGAGTAGTATGTCATGTACCCGGACAGGAGTTATTTGCAGGATCTCATTGCAAGATCTCATGTGACGTCATAGTCACGTGACCCAGTTGCGCCATGTTGTGTTGTCATGGTAACCCGCGTGAACGGCCATCTTGTGACGTCATCCCCATAGTGATACGTGGTGTGAGTGCGCATGCTCAGCGCGTGTTGTTAGGGTGATACGTGTTTCCGTCGTCCATTTTGTATACAGGAGGCCGCCATCTTGGTTTCTATGATAGCACGTGGTTGCTATGTTACCCAATTTTTCTGCAATGGGACAGGGTATGTTCGGAGGGTATGCTCGATTGTATCGGAGTAAATCTAATTACCACAAACAACCCGACAATCCCTCCAAATCACCAAAATCCACCCAAATCACCGAAATTGACTTTATTTGATACGGATTTCCCATTTTATCGGCTTAGTACGTAGTGCTATAGTACCGAGGGGTCCCATGGGGATGTGTAGGCACATAGAACACATTGGAACTCAGGGGATGATATGTCAACAAAGCAATGTTTACTCGTTTCCTTATAGACCCAAGGGATGTAACTCTATCTTTTGTCTCCTGCGATTGTAAAAACAAAATTATTATCACGAATTTGGTCCAAATAATTGCGGAGCTGTGTATTTTTTTTTGGAGGGTGGGGGTGGGGGGTTCCACTTCGGTTCCAGTCTTTCGGCAAACCGGAGAACCGTTAGACCCAGCAAAACCGGTTAAACGATTTTACCGTGTTTGTACATGAACTGATCAGACCATCATATTGGCAGGAACCAGTGGCTCTTATAGATTCCTGTTACTTAGTCTATCCATCCATACCCAAACAGACTTTATCAGGAGCTAATATGTCGTATTCTTGTTGTCAGATTTCCTCCCTTACTGAGGGACGTGGCGACAGGTGGTGACCCCCCCCCCCCCCACCATCCCGGCTAAAAGTTCCTTAAGTTGGAAATTCGGAGGGCAAGTCATGAGCAGTTGGAAATTCCATTTATCTGGATTTTAGAGCTTTTTGGTGATGCTGATGCCTCCTTTACTTCCCAAAATTCCAACCCGATTTCAAATCGGCAAAAACTCAAACTGTTACTATTTATAACTGCAGTGTACGCAATATCGAACTTCATAAGTATGCACGATTTCAAACGCTATTAGATTTTTATGGTACGTTTACTTATCGTAATAAAAAAAATCCTCGCAATGCACTTCAAGGAAATCATTCCTGCAAAAGATCTGATTTAATGTTAGGACAGTGTGAATTGTTCAAAGTTCTGAGCTTGAGCATTTGTTTAGCACACAGTCAATTCCCAGAAGAATACCAAATAATAATAACCTGATAATTCTATCATAAATGTGTTGGCATTTCAGTTACTAGAATCAATTTTATGCCCCCTTTCATGGCTTCATTTTCAAAAGTTTTCTCGGTAGTGAATTTCAACTTGTGGGGGGGTCCCCTCCCGGCCTTCCCTCTAGTTAGAAATTCACTACCCTACACCCCCAAATCGGAAACCTCTAGCCACCAGTGTCGGCGCCTGAGTTACAGAAGTGAGTGGGTACAGCGCGTAAGTTTTAAAAATTTTCTCAACTTCGAGAGGGGACACCCCTCCCGAAGTTGAGAAAATTTTTAAAACTTACGTTGTAAATGGTTTTTCTCTGGAGCATTCTCAGACAATTAAATTAAAACAGTTTTATCCTTTTGAAACTTACTGGTTAGGTCTTTCAGTTACAGAAAAGATCGTACATGGTGACATTTTACGGAAGAACGTTGTTGTAAAGTGCGAGCACAAAACACCAAACGACACTCAAATCGAAAATGAAAGTAGGCTGCATTCCAAACGGATGCGTTGCACGCTCTCGATTCTAGCATTCCTCGAATACTTTTAAGCGGTATGTTTCAGACCGTTTGAACGCGGCACGCCTTGTTGTAATGGGCCCTCGACTCTTGTTTGTGTTGTTTGGAGCTAATGTGTGTGTGTGGGTGGGGGGGGGGGGGGGTGGGCACACAAACATAATTTAAAAACTTCTCTGATTTAGTGCACTTGGGAATAAGGAATTAAGCATACCCACCATTACACCGCAACGTTCAATACAAAAGTTAAAATGGTAGTATTTTTAGCTCAACTTGACAAAGTCAAGCTGAGCTACTGCCATCACTTCTCGTCCATCGGTGTACGTACGTCCACAATTTCCTTTGGCACACTTCACAGGTCGCATTTATAATCAGATCATTTTGAAACTTGGTATGCATGTTTGGGGTGACCTCTAGCTGGGAGCTATCGATTTTTTTCAATTTCCGTCAAAAAATGTTGCCGCGGCCAACGTTCTTAGAACTTAGTTTAGTCAGACCACAATATTTCTCTTTGGCGCACCCTACAGGGCACATTTATGATTGGATTGCTTTGAAACCTGGTATGCTTGTTTAGGGTGACCTCTAGATGGGAGCTATCGATTTTCGTCAATTTCCGTCAAAAAATGTTGCCGCGGCCAACGTTCTTAGAACTTAGTTTAGTCAGACCACAATATTTCTCTTTGGCGCACCCTACAGGGCACATTTATGATTGGATTGCTTTGAAACCTGGTATGCTTGTTTAGGGTGACCTCTAGATGGGAGCTATCGATTTTCGTCAATTTCCGTCAAAAAATGTTGCCACGGCCAACGTTCTTAGAACTTAGTTTAGTCAGAAGACCTCAATATTTCCCTTTGGCACACCCTACAGGGCACATTTATAATCGGATTGATTTGAAACCTGGCATGCTTGTTTAGGGTGACCGCTAGATGGGAGCTATCGATTTTCTTTAATTTTTGTCAAACAATGTTGCCGCGGCCAACGTTCTTAGAACTTAGTTTAGTCAAAACCGCAATATTTCCCTTTGACACACCCTACAGGGCACATTTATGATTGGATTGTTTTGAAACCTGGTATGCTTGTTTAGGGTGACCTCTAGTTGGGAGCTATTGATTTTCTTCGATTTTCGTCAAAAAATGTTTCCACGGCCAATGTTCTTAGAACTTAGTTTAGTCAGACCTCAATATTTTCCTTTGGCACATCCTACAGGGCACATTTATGATTGGATTGCTTTGAAACCCGGTATGCTTGTTTGCGGAAACCTCTAGATGGGAGCTATCGATTTTCTTCAGTTTCCATCAGAAAATGTTGCCGCTGCCAACGTTCTTAGAAACTTAGTTTAGTCATACTTTACCTGTACATTTGTTACAGGCTACGGTCAGTATTTATGTACAGACCTTTACAGCACTTTACATGTACCTTTGTTATCAGGTCATTGCGTAGATGTGTGTCATTGCTGTGTCACATACAATACATGTACATGTCTAACACAAGCTGAGCTACAGTGTCATTGACACTTTCATTTTACTAGGCTTGGCGAAAATTGGAGGGATAAGTATCCCCCCCCCCCCCCCGTGGCGCCGCCACTGCCCAAATCGGAAACCTCTAGTCACGTCCCTGCCCTTACTGACTCGACAACCGGACGAGTTAATGAGGGAGAAAATGTAACAATTAGAACACAACATGGATGATATGAATTTTATTTACTCTTTGTGATTCAATATACTTAGCATTTGATTCCCCAGACCCCATAAGAATGATCAAAGGGAGGTTAGGCTGAACCTACACTGCAAAAAATATAGGTTCTCTTTAGAACCAAAACTGGTTCTAATCTTGTCCCTGAGATGGAACCAGTTCTGTTTAAACAGTATTTATTTCAAATCAAATAAATTTATAAAGGTTAACATTAAATATTAACAGAATTAAACACAAATTGAGGGGGTTTCCGTCGTAAGTTTAGAGCTTATACGAGGTTGTCTCAAATCATTATTAAGCAAAGGAGATACGAACAGTTGGCATATCGAACCAGTTTTGGTTTTATACAGAACCAAAACTGGTTCGATATGCCAACTGTTCATATCTCTTTTGTTTCAAAATGTTGGGCGACTGCGTTGAATAAGCTCCAAGTTTACTGCTAAATCTACTTCAGTTCATGTAATATTCTGTTAAAATTGATTGCTAATCTTGGTAAATTTATTTGATTTGAAATAAATACTGTTTAAACAGAACTGGTTCCATCTCAGGGACAAGATTAGAACCGGTTTTGGTTCTAAAGAGAACCTATATTTTTTGCAGTGTAATGGAAATACTTACAAGTAGGGCTTGTGTGGTGAGAGGTATCGTAAAACTATTGGGTATTTTTTTCCATGTTAAGGAACCTGTTATTTTATACATTTTCTTAACACATACAAACACTGAACCGAAACCGTGGTTTTGTCTTTAAACCGAACCGAAACCGAATCGAGAAATCTCCCACCTCTACTCCTAATGAATTTCAGAGCTGGAACAAACAAACCCTGACTATTGTAATTTCAAGAACTTCTGTTTGCATTTGAGTATAAACAATGCAATGTAAATGTAGAACATCTCATTAGAAATGTAACGGACGTTCAACACTGAAAAACTCTTAACCTACGTTTTAACCAGAGAAATCCACTAGTCTTTGTAAGACTGTGACCCGGGGCCCCCCTGGCCTTCACAGTCTTTGAGCAACCCGTTCAAATTTCATCTGACTAAAACTGAATAAAACTGGCCGCATTTGGGTCGATTTCAAAGATAAACAAATTGTACTACACATGCGCACAGTATCTGTGCGCATGCGTAGTACAATTTGTTTATCTTCAAAACATGATGTTTTTTAACGTGGTGAAGTCGAATATTTTTCAACATTTCTTGAATTTGATGCTGTGTTTGCGTCAAAAAATGATGCAGACACGTAAATAAATCATATTTGGGCTGAGTACGACAAGCAGAATGTTGATTATGTGATTTTTGTCTTCGATATGAAGCGTGAACTGAGTCGATCCAAATGCGGCCAGTTTCTTTCAGTTTTAGTCAGATGAAATTTGAACGGGTCTCTCAAAGACTGTGAGGGCCAGGAGGGCCCCGGGTCACAGTCTAACAAAGACTAAGAAATCCACATGCTTATGTCCATTCATTCATCTTCCCGCTTACATTGATGTCCGCTTACGGTAAATAGGTACACTAGTATATTCTTTGTTTTGATTAACGGCTGCTGGTTAAAAATATCATTTTATATGTAATCTCACAATTCATGACCGTCAGCATCACAAAGAGTGAATAAAAACTACAAGTAATAGGAGAGCGAAGTATCGTGCCATATTGGCTGGGCCCCGCAAGTGACACGGATGTAGCGTCATAGTTACGTGACCTAGTTACATCATATGTTGATGTCATGGTACTCCGCGTAAACGGCCGTATTGGGACATTATCCCCATAGTGATATGTTGTGTCAGTGCGCATGCGCTGCTCGTTTTGTTAGGGTGACGCGTGTTTCCGTCGTCAATTTTGTTGACTGGAGGCCGCCATCTTGGTTTCTATGATGACACGTGGTTGTTATGTGACCCATTGGCCTACGGTAGGACGGTGGAGGGGAGGAGGGTGATCGGAGGGCGTGTTCTATTAAACTAGAGTAAATCTAATCAACACAATCAACACAAACAACCCAACAACTATTTATTTGGCTCGGATTTTACACAGAATCTTCGGTCAAGGTCACATATTAGTGCTTTAAGACTATTGTGGATGTTCTCTCTTTGTATAAGAGTAACTTTACAAGCCCGAATTCCTTCAGAATCCCCATGTTCTGCCTATTACAGACAATATCTGACTACTATCATCTATCATCTGTACCTACCCATATAAAGTTTTCTCCCCTGTATATAACTGAGTCCAATATGATTCTTAAACACGAAAACCAATCGGGCAGGTACAGGCATTGCTCAAACGACGCCAATGTTATCAAGCAAATAAGCTGTCGAGTAGTGACTTGAACAGTTATTGTCCGAACGACTCGAATCTAATCGAGCAAATAAGCCATCAAGTAGTTACTCGACTTCTCAAACGACTCATATCCTTATCTCCGAAAAATAGAGATTCCATAACCACAGATGTTTTCCAAAAAAGATGCTCCTAGTGGGAATCCGTAAGAAGGATACCTTTTGGGGGATACATTTTGGAGGATAGTTGTCATGGAAATCTCTGGCTTCTATATCCGGGTACTTGCAAGGATAGTTTCAAAAGATAACATAACGGTATATAACATTCAGTTCATTTTTATTTTGTCACCACCACATTATATAGTTTGTTAAGTTCATACTCAATTGCTCAAAGCTTCTTCGTAAAAAGAACGCTTTGTTCTGTCCATAATCAATGGTCCAAACCATCTTCTTTGTCAAATACATCTCGGACTGGTAATTCTTACGCTTTCTTCTTTCGGGAGAGACTGATAACCGTCTAATGAAAGGCTTCACTTGGATTGAATTGTTTATTCTGAACGTTCGTTCTTTGAACACATCCAGCTTGGGTTTGTTGGTTAGTTTTGTGCTGGTGCTCTGTAGGCAGATGAGTCCAACACATCGTTCTTGGTGGGATCTGTCGTTTGAGTCTCTTTCGCTCTCTTGTCTTCAGGATGTTTCGTAGTTTGAGCGCCAAAATCATTCTTCTCTTCCGATTGTTCTTATCGGGCGAATTGGTCTGCAGACCGCTCAGTACTTTGTGCTGTAAGATAATTGTTGGTTTGATCAGCAGTTTGAGTTGAAACTTCACTGTTGGTTTGGGCCTGTAGTTTGAGTGGTAACTTTATTGTTTTGAGTGGTAACTTTATTGTTTTGAGTGGTAACTTTATTGTTTTGAGTGGTAACTTTATTGTTTTGAGTGCTAACTTTATTGTTTTGAGTGCTAACTTTATTGTTTTGAGTGGAAACTTTATTGTCTTGAGTGCTGTTTTGAGTTGTAACTTTATTGTTTTGAGAGGTAACTTTATTGTTTTGAGTGGTAACTTTATTGTTTTGAGTTGTAACGTTATTGTTTTGAGAGGTAACTTTATTGTTTTGAGTGCTAACTTTATTGTTTTGAGTGCTAACTTTATTGTTTTGAGTGCTAACTTTATTGTTTTGAGTGCTAACTTTATTGTTTTGAGTTGTAACGTTATTGTTTTGAGAGGTAACTTTATTGTTTTGAGTGCTAACTTTATTGTTTTGAGTGCTGTTTTGAGTTGTAACTTTATTGTTTTGAGTGGTAACTTTATTGTTTTGAGTGGTAACTTTATTGTTTTGAGAGCTAACTTTATTGTTTTGAGTGCTAACTTTATTGTTTTGAGTGGAAACATTATTGTTTTGAGTGCTAACTTTATTGTTTTGAGTGCTAACTTTATTGTTTTGAGTGCTGTTTTGAGTTGTAACTTTATTGTTTTGAGAGGTAACTTTATTGTTTTGAGTTGTAACTTTATTGTTTTGAGAGGTAACTTTATTGTTTTGAGTGCTAACTTTATTGTTTTGAGTGCTACTTTATTGTTTTGAGTGGTAACTTTACTGTTTTGAGTGGAAACTTTATTGCTTTGAGTGGTAACTTTATTGTTTTGAGTGGAAACTTTATTGCTTTGAGTGGTAACTTTATTGTTTTGAGTGGTAACTTTATTGTTTTGAGTGGTAACTTTATTGTTTTGAGTTGTAACTTTATTGTTTTGAGAGGTAACTTTATTGTTTTGAGTGGAAACTTTATTGCTTTGAGTGGTAACTTTATTGTTTTGAGTGCTAACTTTATTGTTTTGAGTGGTAACTTTATTGTTTTGAGTGGTAACTTTATTGTTTTGTGTGCTAACTTTATTGTTTTGAGTGGTAACTTTATTGTTTTGAGTGGAAACTTTATTGATTTGAGTGGTAACTTTATTGTTTTGAGTTGTAACTTTATTGTTTTGAGAGGTAACTTTATTGTTTTGAGTGCTAACTTTATTGTTTTGAGTGCTAATTTTATTGTTTTGAGTGGTAACTTTATTGTTTTGAGTGGAAATTTTATTGTTTTGAGTGGTAACTTTATTGTTTTGAGTGGAAACTTTATTGTTTTGAGTGGAAACTTTATTGTTTTGAGTGGTAACTTTATTGTTTTGAGTGGTAACCTTATTGTTTTGAGTGCTAACTTTATTATTTTGAGTGCTAACTTTATTGTTTTGAGTGCTAACTTTATTGTTTTGAGTGGTAACTTTATTGTTTTGAGTGGTAACTTTATTGTTTTGAGTGGTACCTTTATTGTTTTGAGTGGAAACTTTATTGTTTTGAGTGGAAACTTTATTGTTTTGAGTGGTAACTTTATTGTTTTGAGTGCTAACTTTATTGTTTTGAGTGCTAACTTTATTGTTTTGAGTGGTAACTTTATTGTTTTGAGTGCTGTTTTGAGTTGTAACTTTATTGTTTTGAGTGCTAACTTTATTGTTTTGAGTGCTAACTTTATTGTTTTGAGTGGTAACCTTATTGTTCTGAGTGCTGTTTTGAGTTGTAACTTTATTGTTTTGAGAGGTAACTTTATTGTTTTGAGTGGTAACTTTATTGCTTTGAGTGCTAACTTTATTGTTTTGAGTGGTAACTTTATTGTTTTGAGCGGTAACTTTATTGTTTTGAGCGGTAACTTTATTGTTTTGAGTGGTAACTTTATTGTTTTGAGTGGAAACTTTATTGTTTTGAGTGGAAACTTTATTGTTTTGAGTGGTAACTTTATTGTTTTGAGTGCTAACTTTATTGTTTTGAGTGGTATCGTTATTGTTTTGAGTGCTAACTTTATTGTTTTGAGTGCTAACTTTATTGTTTTGAGTGGTATCGTTATTGTTTTGAGTGGTAATTTTATTGTTTTGAGTGCTAACTTTATTGTTTTGAGTGCTGTTTTGAGTTGTAACTTTATTGTTTTGAGTGGAAACTTTATTGTTTTGAGTGGTAACTTTATTGTTTTGAGTGGAAACTTTATTGTTTTGAGAGCTAACTTTATTGTTTTGAGTGGAAACTTTATTGTTTTGAGTGGTAACTTTATTGTTTTGAGTGGTAACTTTATTGTTTTGAGTGGTAACTTTATTGTTTTGAGTGGTAACTTTATTGTTTTGAGTGGTAACTTTATTGTTTTGAGTGGAAACTTTATTGTTTTGAGTGGTAACTTTATTGTTTTGAGTGGTAACTTTATTGTTTTGAGTGGTAACTTTACTGTTTTGAGTGGTAACTTTGTTTTGAGTGCTATCTTTATTGTTTTGAGTGGTAACTTTATTGTTTTGAGTGGAAACTTTATTGTTTTGAGTGCTAACTTTATTGTTTTGAGTTGTTACTTTATTGTTTTGAGTGGTAACTTTATTGTTTTGAATGGAAACTTTATTGTTTTGAGTTGTTATTTTATTGTTTTGAGTGGTAACTTCTGTCTTTTTCAGCTTGGTGGGTTCTTACGTTTCTTTCATTCTCTTGTTTTCCGGTGTTCAGTGAGCAGTAGGATTTAATCCCGAGAACGGGAATTCCCGGGTTCACGGTTCCGAGAGCCGACCCCGATACCCTGGAAATCTACAGCACGGAACGGGGAATAAAGCGTGGCATTGTTTGTGTATTAAACTGAAGTTTTCTGAATTGAAACTTTGTAGGATTTCGCCAGCCCTTCCACGCCTGAAATTTCTACAGTCCTGATTCCTGACGAACCATTTTCAACAAATCACTGTAATTCTCAACCAGTTCTGATCTTCTTTACCCGCGTCTTCATTTTCAGAATCACTAGTATCACTATTCACTACCTTCTCCAACATCAACATCCTCTTCACAGCCGTCAGCAGTCTCCTCTGCTTGAAGCAGAGGAGACTGGTGACGGCAGTGAGGCGGGTGTTGATGTTGGAGAAGGTAGAGGTGATAATGCGAGTGATTCTGAAAATAAAGACGAGACTGAAGGGGTTTGGGGTTTTCATACTTATCTTAGGAGATAAAAGATTGCCAATGAAATATGGTCATTATCATTAAAATAAATGCGTTATGTTACCCTCGTAAATTAATTTGATATTACCCGGGAAATTTCCCGGTTCTGAGAGTAATTACATTCCCGTTCGCGGTTCCTAGAAAACCAGAGAATATATGAAATCCTAGTGAGCAGGTAAGTCCATCAATTCGTTCTTCTTTGACTCCTCATTCCGCACCCCCCCCCCCCCACACACACACTTTTGTTAACAATTGTTTCATACCATACAGCGTCTGTACATATTTTAGTTTCTTTCTCGCAACCCCCGTGCACTGAGCTTGGTTTCTTCTTTTGACTCCGTATACCGGTCGATTCTCTTGGACCAATTCCTGAGAGGTCAGCTTTAATCCGACATCATTCTTGAAGATCTACATGTGTAAGTTATCTTTTAATCTGAGCACTGTCGTGGACACAGACATCTTCACTCTTCGTCGGTCAAAACACAAATGAATTTATTTTCACACGAACGGCCCTTTTATACTCTTCTTTTCTGGCGGGGAGACCATTTTTTCCTCGGCTCCTAATCTTCTTCATCAGTTTCTCCTTCTAATGAATCTTTTGCCAAGAGGTCTTCAAACAGAAATCTTCTCATTTCCAAGGTATATTTCTGGGATTCTCCAAAGTCATATGCTTCTTCGTTCTCGAAGACGTTTAGTAATCTCTTAGAGTTTCTTGAGCATTGGGTTCTTGCAAAAAGTCGTAATGTGCTCTGGGGTATTTCGCGCGGATGGCTTCTCTGACAATGCTTTCAATACACAAAACCACACGCGTCTGTGAATGGGTTAATCGATATGGCACGAGTGTCAGCGCGGAAGGATAAAACGAGAGGCCGCTCAAGTGCCATATCGATTAATTCATTCACATGCGCATGTCGTTCTGTGTTTATTACACGCCTTCACATCTCTAAAAGCAATTATTAGAAAGACACTCAGCAATTCATTTGACAGCCATCAACAAAAAGGATACATTTTATCGCCAACCAAATGTGCGAGGAGAGCACGTGTTACTATTTCGTACCCTGAGTTCCAATCTGTTCTATGTGCCTTCTGGCACATAGAACACATTGGAACTCAGGGGACGATTTTTAGCTATCGCTAGGGGGCGCGGTGGCTCAGGAGGTAGAGGTGCAGGCTGCAAGCCGAGAGGCCCTCGGTTCGAATCCTACCTGCGGCAATCGCGTTGTGTCCTTGGGCAAGACACTTCACCCCCATTGCCCACGTGGGGGCACGGTGACGTTGTGTGCTAAGGCGTACTGCACGTCGATGGTGCACCTGTCTTCAAGCAATGCTAACCCTGCTTGTGTGGACTTAGTATGTTGGGGTCATGATTAGCCATTGTGCAGAAATATGTGACCTTAATCACCAATAAATAATAATAATAATATTTAGCTATCTCTAGGGATTCCAATTGTAACTGCGGTGCACGATTTGTAGAAAATTCCAGTGAAAATTCGCTTCTATATAATCCGTTGACGATTTCTGTTCGACACATTTTCCGCATAGTTTAGTGTTACTGTAGATGGGGGTATCATAGAATAGGCGTGTAATAAAGTTATATGGCTGCTTCTTCAACCGCATCTTCTTTTTCTCCCCCCCCCCCCCCCCACTGCATGATTGTGTAACATACTACGTCTGTCCAGGGTGAGATAGCAGGGAGAGACTATTAGTTATAGCCGCAGCCTCAGGGTGTATGGGTTTTCAGACCGGTGTAAATTCCCATACACCCTGGGAAACCAAAGGATAACGAATTTATTTCCAAAACCAATAAATATTGGGTTACTATTGCAACATTGCACTAGAAAATTCATTGCATTACCCCCCCACCCCCCCCCCCCCCCCCACCCCCCCCCCCCCCGATCATGGGCCAACAAAAGGCTACATGCAGAATGTTGCAGAGTGTTTATTGACAAATTGACAGTTCAATACCGTATCATAAATGTAGGATTTATTAAACTTTTAACAAGGAACATGAAAAGTTGCTAATATTAGTTCATTCTTGCTTGTACCAGTACCAAGTTCATTTGCGAAACGCAATTTCAACTTTACCAATTGAGCAATTATTGAACATTGAACATCTACGTTGTCCCTCCGAAGCTGTTCTAACTGTTAGTGATTCCACCTGCCTACTTTCCGTCACACGCTCTAGAGGTTCTAAATCAAAATCATCAGAGAATAACTCATCGAGTGCAGCAATATCAAGAAAGTCCCCACTGGGCGCCCCCGAGATTGACGTTTCACTTGCAACAACAGGCATGACCTCATTTGAATGTGAAGGTTCCGTGTGCGACACGGCAAGGCCACTGTCGTCAGTACATGTTGGTTGTTTTGAGTTACAGTTGACGTCTATAGTTTCATTTATTGTTGTGCCCATTGCGATTTTCTCTTTCGTTGATACTCTGTGACAAACAGCCAAAGAATTTACAGACTTATGACCAGTTACTGCCATTATCTGTGACGGAGAGAAGTTGTTTCTGGTTAAAATGGTGGTGGCTGTTGCGCGCACTGAGTGATTGGAATAAATCTGGGACAAATTACAGAATTTGCTCAAGCGAGTCATGAATGAACTCAGGGAATCTTTTCCAACACATTGTTTGGTGTACCATATTTCATCGTCGTCTTTGAAAGAGTCAATTGGGCGTTGCCGGAGTTTTTCATTGTGAGGATGCAGTTTGGATAAATAGTTTTCAAAGGATGCCACATGACAGAATGGTGAGTTTGGAACTTGAGTCATTACACCACCGTAATTTTCCTTATCGCATTCACGTCTATTTTTAGACAGTTCATCCTTGGCCTTGCTTACAAAATTCAGTCCAGTTGCGAAATCTTTTTCAATTTTAAATGTATCTTTTGTCATGTCTTTGAAAGTTTCCATACCTCTTCGACCAAAATACAACCTAATGTCTAACTGAACTTTGTTTTGCAAACCAACAGGTGTATTTGCAGACAAACGAAAATTTCCGTACAATTGCCTTAAATATCGGCGTCTGTTATGACCGGGTACTAGTAATGCACACACTCACCCTTCCCGGCGGATTTCATTTTCAGTTCACACAACGCAGTTTTGAAACACTCGTTCGACGAATAAAATTCATTGTTTTTTTTAATGTCAAATTCCTTTACACTGGGGGTGCCTTCAAATATATATTGAGTCCATATCTGAAATTTTCGAGTGATGATGTTTTGTACATTTCTCCACCACTTTTCCTTGCATCCAAGTAAAAATGCTGTAAAGTCTCATCTAGTTTTACAGGTGTATATACACCTCAACGTTTTGTTTTTCACCCTTTTCCAATAAATATGCTCGCAGCAGATTTTCTGTTGGCCTTCACTGTATTGTTAGGAATAACTTTTGTTCTTTTTTCCAGTATTTCTGAATCTGTATGACTTGCAAAGCGCTTGTTATTTATTTCTGCCATTTTCTTTTTAAATTGGGCAGACAACAAAACCTTTTCGCTTTTACTTTCAAGAAAACAAAAACATAAAAAAATAATTCCAGAATTTTTTATTTTTATTTTTGTTTTTATCTCATTTTCTACATAACTACCAATCTCAAAACATTAAATATATCTTATTTTTTATTTAAAAAAAAAATAATACACCAATAAACATACTTTTCTACTGAAAAAAATCATTTGGCAAAATAGGAACTGTATAAGACATCTCCCTCTCAGATTGTGTATTCTTGTTTTTATACCGGGTTTAAACACGGTATAAAAAAAATATAAACACCTGTGGGACAGGAGTTACACCGTGCTTCTCAGCCAATCAAAGTAAGGCATTCTATTCCATTTGGAAATAAAGATGTATCCCACCCCACCCACGTGACGTTATACATTTATAACGTTATTATGACGCTATGCATAGTTTTTGGCTACCAACTAATTCATATTGACGTCATCAGAATGCCGTGTGTTCAAAGTTTGATGCTCTAAAACTCTTTAAACCCTAAGATGCCACCGTTCATAATTGATTTCATGGTATATACCTTTGGTATATACATAACTTTTGCATGGTCTTTCCGATAGTGGCATTAGTTTTTCAAAACAACGAATACCAAATGAGTTGATTATATCAGCACGTGACCGCCGATTACCTCTGGCTAACGTAACCACTGTATGGTGGGGGGGGGGGGGGGAATAATCCCTGATGGGTACGGGTGTGGGATGGGAAAATCTCACCCTCGGGACAAGATATTTGGTCCAGACACTCGGCAAGCCTCGTGTCTGGCCCAAATATCTTGCCCTCGGGTGAGATTTTCCCAAACCACACCCGCACCCATCAGGGGTTATAATAATCATAGAACAGGCGAATAATATAGTTATATGGCTGTTTCTTCAACCGCAATCTTCTTTATCCATTGCATTCTCGATATAACTCTTCACTTGATTTTCCAGTTTTTCTTGGTAATCATTGTAAGTATTTCTTACGATATTTCTCATTGAATCCAGGGAGAGGCCTCCAAAAATTTGCGAGACGTGACGTGGGGGTGGGTGAGTCTCTTGATTGCGCCAAAAATATGCATTTCCAACTCGTGCAATTTTTTTAATTTTTTAAAAATATATCAATATATCAGCTAATATATACCATCATTTGTGTTTGAAACCTTAAAGATAATGTTGTACATCACACTCTTAACATAAATACAACATCAGGAGGCTTTATATGTGAGAATATTGGGCTTAAACTGGAAATATGTCACACGTTAGTAGGGGGTGGGTGTCTTGTTCGAAATGTAGAAAATGTGCAGACAATATATTGGGAACAATTCAAATGAAAATTTGTTCCCGTATATGTACACCTGCTCTGGCCAAGCCTGATAACGGACAGCTTGTCATTTGTAGATTGGGGCCCACAGCAGCCCACAGAGGTTTAAATTGGTGGTACCAGTTTTACCGTTTACCTAACATGAAAAGCAGACGACACTTGCCAAAAATGATTGAATAACTAATTTTATTAATTTTTTGTCTCAAAAACATAGGTTATGACCCCTCATTGGAACGAGCTCGTTCCAATGAGGGGTCATAACATATGTTTTTGAGACAAAAAATTAAAAAATAATAAAAATTAATTGGCTTCTTTTGAGAATAGCGCTGGCCGGTTTTGGCCGTTACGTTGGGTAAAGGGTTAAGAACATTATGAAAACCCACTAAAGACAGCTGCGCCTACTAAGTTTATAAGCTTATTTTGGATTTTAATGGGAGAGTGGGGGTGGGTGTCTGAGAACGGTAGTAGAAAATTTGCACGTAGTGGGTGGGTGGGTAAAAAGGAGCCGAATAAAAAATAGGACGTCACGTCTTGCAAATTTTTAGTGCCCCCCCCCCACCCCCCCCACCCCCCTTGTTGAATCATTAGAATCGTGCACTGGTTCCTCTTGGATTTCAGATTCCGAATCTTCCATTGGTCAATAATTTCTTGATGAATAATGACGACAGGATTTCATTGTGTCTGCTCTGTTCGAAGGTTAGATCACAAATGACAAATTTGTTACGAGCACGTCCTTTAATAGGCATACATTGACAGCGGATGTAAGTAACTTCCCTAAAAATCATCATTTCTGTATGGGCAGTCTTTTTTCAATAAGATAGTTTATCATTTTTTATTACATGCCCATGCAGTCTCTCTTATGCAATACGGCGTGCAATACGGCTGTGCAATACAGAATTCCGTATTGCACACCAACCTGTTCCAACCGGGACTTTTTTTTATGCAATGCGACTGCATAAAGTGCATGGTGTTTACCACCGTTGATAGAAAAGAAAATTAGGTCAGTAGGTGCTTGGGTCATGTAATAAATACAAAACCACATGTATGTTTCAATGAGTCGTTTTGTATTCAATTCGTCAGATGTGCGTAGAAAGAAAACGTCTCGACCTTCGGTCTCGACGTTTTCTTCCTACGCACATCTGACTCATTGAATACAAAACGACTCATTGAAACATACATGTAGTTTTGTCTATGTAAGGTTATCCTCTTGATCTGGTCATGTATGGAATCAACTGTGCGATCTCGGATTGGGTCAATAGCTCTTTTTAATCCAATATGTTCCTGACACAATTACATATGCATTCCATCATATCATCATTAGCCGCCTGGAGATTGGTTTCACGCCGATCTGCATTAGATAGAAATCACACCAGTTTTCTATTTCTGTTCAGTCCTTCAGTTCCAGTCTGTTTTTGTCTCTCTTCCTGGTTCTTATCCCTTCTCGCGCAAACTTCTTTGTGCCTTTTCACGTGTTGAGCTTTCGGAAAAAGGTTTTGTTCGCGATATCTGCAGCAAAGGACTTTCTTGTCTTTACTTGTCGACAGTCAGGAAAGAAATGAGCTTTTTGTGTCATGTACAGCGAGCTTCTTTTGTGTTGGTGAGAGAGAAAATCACATTTCCGTAAGAGACGTCTTTTTATATCGGTAGAAACTCCATGATATGTCAGCAGCTCTAATGTACTGTTAATGTCATGTTCTCGGAGGTCACTGTATTCTGTCACATTCAGTGGTATCCGTTTTTTCGAAGAGAACAGCGACTGTTCCTTCGTTGTCCGTATCACACACAAACTTCAATGCTTCTATATTTCTCTCTACCAACGGGAGCAGGCCTTCGGCATCTCTCCCCGAAGGGCACGGTTCTTCTCTTCATACTTTCGTTCTGCTTTGGTATCCCTTCATATATATATTAGTGATCTTCATGCATATTTCTGTTGTCTAATTGGGTAAACATCTTGGCGCAATCTCGGCTTAGCCGAGAATTCCGCATGTCTTCACTCCATGACGGTCAGGACAAAAAATGAGTTGAAAGTCGAGCTCGCACCCTTTTTATACATTTCCCATTGATTTAGCTTGAAGTACCCGGATATAGAAGCCACAGGTTTCTATGACAACTATCCTCCAAACGGTATCCTACAGAAGATATTCTTCTTACGGAATCCCAGTAGGAGAACCCTTTTTTGGAAAACATCTGTGGTTATGGAGTACCTTTTTGCCGAGATGAGGCTAAGAGTTGTTCGAGGTGCCATTGGCGTATTTGCTCGATATTAGATTCGAGTCGTTCAAATCACTACTCGAAAGCTTATTAGCTCCGTAAGATTGGAGTCGTTCGAGCAATACCTGTTCCTGCCTGATTGTCTTTCGGGTTTAAGAATCATATAGGGCTTTGTTATACACGGGGAGATAACTCTGTATGGGTTGGTACAAATTACTGAGGGAATCCGCGCTAGCAAAGTTACTCTTATACAAAGGAAGAACACACATATGGGCTCATAGCACTACGTGCTACTCTTAAAAGAAGGATCCTGGGGGTGGGGGGGGGGGGGGGGTTACGAACCGAATAAACAGTTAGAAACCGTGGATTGAGTGGGAAATCCGAGCCAAATAAATAGTTGTCAGGCTGTTTGCAGTAATTAGATTTACTCCAACTTAATCGCATCCTCCCCCAACACACACCATCCTATTTTAGGCTAATGTGTCACATAGCAACCACGTGTTGCTATAGAGACCAAGATGGCGGCTCCAGTAAACAAAATGGGCGGCGGAAACACGCATCACCCCAACACCACGTGCTTCGCATGTGCACTGACACCACGTATCACTATGGGAATGACGTCACAAAATGGTCGCTCACGTGGGCTACCTTGGCAACCAAGGGTGACGTAACTGTTTTCACATAACTATGCTGCCACATCCGGGTCCCCAAAATGACACGACCCATCGCTCTCCTACTACTAATACACATAAAGTTACATAATTTTGATCTGACGAGGATAATGCCAGGATTAAACAATAAATTAGATTTCGACTAGTAAAGGAATCAAATATCATTAAAACTACTGTCTGAGTGTGTTGTTTAGTGCATCCTGAAATAGCTGACATATTCTCTCAGCACCTTCCTCAACCTCATCATCCTTGCAAAAACTGACGGAAATTCTCAGATAGTTGGTAAATTGACCACCAGGTGATGTACTGAAATGAGATGATGAAAATTTAATAATAATAACAAATTATATACATAAACTAAACTCTGTGTTAACTGGTTGAGTGCTGGAAGCCCATATTTGGGCTGCGTTATGTAGTGCAGGTGCTGTAATTTTAAGTCTTCATACTCTGCGGATGTGCTTCATTTTCTCTCCCATCAGCTATCTATTGAGATACGCGTGTCCGGTAATATACCTGGCTGAGATTATTATTATCCCTGGTGGGTGAGGGTGTGAGTTGGGGGAAATCTCACCCGGAGGCAAGATATTTGGGCTAGACACGAGGCTTGCCGAGTGTCTGGACCAAATATCTTGTCCCGAGGGTGAGATTTTCCCATCTCATACCCGACCCAACCAGGGATAACTTTTCTCCACCCAACAAAACAGTCGGACGTCATCAAAAGTAATTGAGGGGCACATGCAGCTGTATCGAACAATTTTGTTGTCCATTTCTGAAAAAATGGTTTGCTTGTCGGAAAGAGCGTACAAACGTTCTGTAAAAAACACAAAATTAAATCCCAACGCCGGCAAGTCGGGGGGTTAAAGATTTGTAGCGAAATGAACATTGACACATTCCGATGACATCATATTATGAATACTGCAATGTATTCGCTTAACTTTTCGACGGGAATTTCGTGCAACTCGCTCCACTCATAATGGCGTTAATCCAAAAATTCATATAAAAGAGTCAAATCTCATTTGGTGTTGTGGTCTTTTTATTTCTATTTTTTTCGACAAACATTCGTCTGGTAATATTTCCGAAACGTGACACCATGTTGTTTGTTTACAGAAGAACGTGCGATGATTTGAATAGTCATGCGCTCATTAAACATGCTAATAAGCCAAAATAGGTTGGTCATGTGGGTGGGGTGAGATAGCTGTCACGTGGGCGGGGTGAGGCAGGCATATCTCTCCCAGCTGGCTCACGCGACTTTATATATGTTTCTGTATCTTAGTGGTGGCAGAAAGATCTATCCTACCCATCCCACGTCACTACTCTTACTTGAATATTTAATTATCGCCAGAGCATTTCATTATCATCTCATTTTGTAAACAAACATGGCGTCTCGCTCTGCCTGAATTGACACAATTACTCATTCCACCCTGTACTGCTCGATGATAATTTTTCTCCAGTCCCACGTCACATGACAGCATCAAAATCAATCATTTAAAAAATGACGTCACCGGAATGTCTGTTGTTTCAATTAGGTTCTATACATTAAGGTGCTGTAAAAGTACTGGGACATTTGGCCTGACAATAGGTGACATGTTATTTTCGATGGCGTCAAATATGTAAAAAATGTTTAAATTTTTCATTTTTTTGGTGTTCACAACTGCGAAGCATTGTTCATCAATGCGGATGGGCCGCAAACAATTGACATATTCTTATTTTGTTTAGACTTTTGACGACTTCCAAAATAATCTAACGCCTATTTTCAAGCTAACTTTCCATTGCTTATATACCTACTTTCCAAAGTACAATGTATCGCCAGCGGAAATATTCATACAATATTGTAATCACAGCTCCTTAACACCTAACTTCCCCGTGGGAACCCCGGGAAGTAAGCAGCACTTGTTTACTGTGGTAAACCAGTTCTGCTTTACTAGTAAAATAGGACCCAGTCACCAATGCTTGGGGTGAAAGTACTCTAAAATGGGCAACATGTTGATCAACGATTGACTAAACTTGACTTCATCTCCATGTTGTGTCACGATTAGCCATGGTGCATAAATATGTGACGTTAACCACCACCAACAAACAAGCAAACACCTAACTGACGTGAGCAAATGTTCGTTTTTGTAGTATATACCTCCGTTATGTATGGAACTTTTCATTGATCTTTCCAAGTATGCAAATTCATTTGTCTCTACAATCAATTTATAGAACAGAGAATCTTCACCGCACGCACAGAATCTTGATTTCGGTGAAGCCAGGTGGTGTGTAGTGGTAGAAAAATCATTCTCGAATGATGTTGGGAGGGATTGGCAAATCTCAACCAAGGGGAAAGATTATTCGGCAAGCTTCATGTCAGGGTCCGATATCATTCTCCCCGGATAAGATTTCCCCAACCCATCCCACACCACTCGAGAGTAATAATCTTTGAGCTGATATTATTCGGTGTGTATGGATTCACTTTTTACAGTTTATGGGAGAGTACCCGTTGGCACTCTCCCATAAATCGTAACAAGGCAAATATATGTCAACAAATATTAATGGTCAATAATTATGTAGTACTCGTCAATTTAATGATACAATGTTACGTAAAACATATTGGCTAGGGTTCTCTACATACTTTTCTTTAACATATCATATTTTATCATATGACTCGTCCGTTTTGTTCACTTTAACCCTTTACCTAACCTGAAAAGCAGACGACACTTGCCAAAATAATTCTTGAATAACTAATTTTTTTCATTTTTTTGTCTCAAAAACATAGGTTATGACCCCACGTTGGAACGAGCTCGACGAGCTCGTTCCAACGAGGGGTCATAACCTATGTTTTTGAGACAAAAGATGAAAAAAATAATGAAAATTAATTGGCGATTTTTGAGAATCGCGCTGGCCGGTTTTGGCCGTTACGTTAGGTAAAGGGTTAAAACATTTGATATTTTGTTTTCATATTAATCAGTGATAAATAAAGCCTTCCGTCAATTTCATTGGTCAGTTTCAAAACTAGACATTGGCTGAACAAAATACAACTGGGCCATATTTTCATAATTTCAATAATTAGAGTTGGGAGCTTTCATTGGTCAATTTCAAAACTGGACAATTTGATTGGCTAAACAAAATACAACTGGGTCACATTTGAAAAATTTCAGTAGGGAGAATTTACGTTATCTGTCCTATTTAGGGTGAGTTATATTGTATTAATCTTTTACCTACAAGAAAAACGCCATTCATTTTTTTTTTATATTTTCACTTTTTGCTTCCAAAACATGGGTTATGACCCCTCATTGGAACTAGCGTATTGCGCTCTTTCCAATGGGGGGTCATAACCTATATTTTGGAAGCAAAAAATGAAAATTTTTAGTTATACGAGGATGCTTGTTTCCAAGTGCCGTCTGCAACTCAAGTTAGGTGATGGGTTAAAAAGTCATACTAAGTGGCTAATTTGTGCGTGTGTGTGTCATATGATAAATAGAATATGAAATGAGTGTTTTTCTCATATAATATTTATGAAACTCGTCCGAATTTTCCGTTTGGGCTCGCCAAAACGGAAAATTCTTAGACTCGTTTCATAAATATTATATGAGAAAAACACTCATTCCATATCCTCTATATATCAAATAAATCAATATGACGTGGGTAGGGTTCGAACCTTCGAACTTTTTATATGCTGTCTGGTGCGCTTACAATAATGAGCCACTGTGCGCCCTATACACCGTAAAAAGAACCCAAACGAAAAAAACCCAAACCCCAGAATTTCTAAATCTATGAAAATGTTATTGATGTCAAGCAGTAAACCGTACTAAACGTCAACTATTGTGTACATAACACACCAATATTAAACTCCTGCTGTTCCTGTACAATACCAACTTCAGATCGAGGCTGTTTTTTTATAAACATAATTTTATTTCCTTGACAGAAATACGGTTCAGCGAACGGAGACAGACTCAAAAAAACGATTCTCCCAATACATTTTACAACTGCATGCAACTGGTGCAGTGAAAGTGAAAAATAACGCTACACAGTAATCCCAGCTTGTCATGAAAGCCCATAACATATTTATTCAGGATGTAAGTATTGTTTCCGGAAACATTATACACAGTCGCGTAGCCATGAATTTTGTAGGGGAGGCGTGCGAAGTGGGATGGGGCGAGCATGGTTCCCCCCCGACGGAAAAAATTGGAAAAATGAGTATTAAATGGGGCTCTGTGGTAACATCTGGAAAATATTTTATCCCATAAATGGACGTTTATTCGAACAATAAAAGTCTTGGATAAATTTTTGCTTTATTCACCTAATAGCGGCTGCTAGAAGGGTGATAAATTTTCCCCGTAGGTTTAACACTGAAAGGATTTATTCCTATAGCAGAGAAGGACTTGTTGACCTCTGATCTCTACCGCGTTCGTGTTGTCATGACTTGTTTTACGTTTGTGGGAGACAAAATGAACTGACGTTTATCAAACGTTGACCGTCGCTGAAATGTTTAGTTTTAGAATATATTGTAGCGAAATGTCCCCTACTGACTTCTATTGACTTGTGTTGCTCACTTTTGAGCTAAGGCATGGAAAACCAGGCTTGAAATTAGTAACTCACTTTTGAGCTAAGGAAATTAGTAAAGTTGAACACTGAATAGTGAAACAACAAGCGGCTAGATGGAAGGACAGACTTGGATACCTACTTTTACTTAATAGAGAAAATAGAGAAAATAATTTAGTGAATTATTGAATTTGAATTGAAGAGAAATCAGAGAGAACATTTTAATGTATAAAATTAAGCAATAAATTGTGCATAGTTTAGAAGTGCACTACAGTGACACTGGTGTTTATAAATTATATCTATAAACATCAGTGTTAATTCCTCCATTGTTTTGTTTTATTGTAACTGAGTGTTAGTTCAAGCGGTCAGAACACTGAGTATGGTGTTTTGGAGGTAAATTAATTGGAATTTTTCTATTGGTTGAAATACTCTCTGAAATTGTATATAAGCAGGAGTTTTGGACCAGATCAGGCAGTGTGCAGCGGACGCGGCACCTCATTCGCAGCCAAGCAGCGATAACTAACGCAACTAAGTAGCGTACTTATTCCAGTCCAATACTCTTAGACTATTAGACTATATAGAAGGTAAGACTTATTTCTTAATGGAAACTTAGGTATGGGTCCTTCTCGCCGCGTCCATGGGTAACAAGGGGCTGTGCCAGTTAGACAAGTAAAGGTCAGTGTTAATCTTATCTTACATATAAACTTAAGATTTATCTCTTATTCTCGGTATTGTTATTGACGAGAAAGTCTTTGTAATTAAGAAAGTCTTGTAATTGAGAAATTCTTTGTAATTAATTTTCATTTGCATATCTTAAAGTATATAAAAGAAATTTAAACATATCTTATTGTCTTATTTTTCTGTTCCTGTAGAGAAGAACCTGGTAAGAAAAGTCGCGGCTCTAAGACTCTTGTCTTGGGGTACACAACAGTCCTCCTTCGGGTAACTAGACCATAGCTTACAAAAACGTTGTGGCCCAGGTATTAACCCCTATGCTACAATATGACATATTTCACCTCTGTCTAACAATAAAACGAAGAACAATTAACAAAGAAAAACACAAAGTAAATCAATCGAAACCAAGTGTTGAAAAGCATACAAGTTCGATTGTGAAAGGCGGAAGCATTATGAGTGATGTTTCATTTTCCTATTTAGGAAAGAGTCAATAAACAAATGAACGTGTCGTCTACTTTGTTTATAAAACTCAAGTTGAATCGACGATGAAAAAAACAACAATAAACAACGTAAATAAGAAAGATAAACATTGTTCATTTAATAAAGTATTTTTGGAACTTTAGCTCAAGTTTGTAGGGGAATTATTTTTAGACAGAAAAATGTATCACTGCGCCTTATTTATTTTTGGCAGTTTTGCTTGTCGATCGAATTGGACCAATGTGCTCCTCACTTCTCGCAGTGCTTTGTAGAGAGTAACAGCACGATTTCGCCGCGACTGCCCTGTAAATGATTTATGAGACAAACGAAATAAACGTATAGTGTTTTCAAGTAAAACATTTATTCTACTCGAAGGATTAAGAATGAAACCGACTCGCCTCTGGCGAGTTGGTTTCATTCTTAATCCTACAAGTAGAATAAATGTTTTACTTGAAAACACTATATGTTTATTCTATATATGTGAAATTTATGATCTATAAGCATTTTTGCACTATTGTATGTGAAAAATTACATACAAAATAAATCGATAAAGTTTATATGCATATTTGATTTTCCAGATGTATTTGTAATTCTGGCAAACATTATGAACAGTGATAAAGTCGGTGTTACATTTAGGGCCTGTAACACTGGGACCATGCAGCTAGTTTCTGAAAACGACTGGGCACTCTCATACTTTTTTAGGGGGCTATAAAAAGGTATCAAAGTAGTGCCTAGGCGTTTCTCAGAAACTACATTCAAACGAGAACATTTGCCTTCGGGCAGACGACACATGACTTGAAACAACTGCTCAGATTTTACAACTCTTCTTCCTCACTCTTATCTGTACTGCCGAATACAACTTCTGTATTTTCCTGTTTTTGTTTTCGTGAAGGTGTAAGTACACGTGGTCAACTCATTTATTTATTGGCATTAAACGACACTTTCGACAGACAACTCGTGTGAGACAGTTGTTCGGGCAGCGGGAGCCGGAGTTCCCGGGAAGAAGCACTGATCAGCGGCAAGCAACTGCCAGACTCCCCAAAGTGCTAACTTCGCAGAAGCATGGTTAACTTTGGGGTAAGGCAATTGCACCAGCAATATTCAGTACGTTTTAGTACACAGTGCCACGTGGGGAATCGGGATTAAGTGTCTTCTTGCCCAAGGCCACAATACAGTGACATCGGGCAGGGATCGAAACGTGAACCTTTCGGATTGAAGTTCAAAACGTTTAACCATTTAGACACTGAGCTCCAAGGACACCTCATTGAGATGACATAGGGATTGGATATGAACCACGTGATGGGAGTATTCCCATCTTTTTCCTATAATTATGATCAGTTTCCTCTACAAAACTTCTCTACCTACTTTTGCATTTAATGTCAAGAAAAGTACACAAAGAAAAAGAAAGACAACTTTACTGGAATGATGTGGGAACAAATGATCATTTGTTGGCTTGGGTATTTCTGTGTCTGACGAAAGCTTATCTTATTAACATCATGATTGGATGTACGAGCCTATGCAGACGCGCCAGTAGCCAGGGACGTGGCTACATGTTTCCTGTTGGGGTGGTGGTGGGGGTAGTGAATGTCCAACTAAGGGGAGGGACCGGAGTGGGAAACCCCTTCCCGGTCCCCCCCCCCCCCCCATTTTGAATTTCACTACCGAGAAAGATTTTGAAAATGAAGTCATGAAAGGGGTATAAAATTGATTCTAGTGACTGAAATGCCAACACATTTATGATAGAATTATCAGGTTATTATTATTTGTTATTCTTCTGGGAAATTAATATGTGCAAAACAAATGCTCAAGCTTAGAACTTTGAGCAATTCTCACTGTCCTAACATTAAATCAGATCTTATGCAGGAATGATCAATTTTCGATGCTTCATCATTTTGTAACTGTGGATGATGGAATTAACTCAGGATAACGATTTTACATGATGTGATTTTCTTCACGTGCATTTCAAGGATTTTTTTTATTACTATAAGTAAACGTACTATAGAAATCTCGTACCGACTGACATCATGCATACTTATGATGCTCGATATTGCGTACACTGTAGTTGTAAATATAGTAACAGTTAGAATTTTTGTCGATTTGAAACCGAGTTGGAATTTTGGGAAGGAAAGGAGACATCATCATCACCAAAAAAGCTCTGAAATCCAGAAAGATGGAATTTCGAACTACCCAGAACACAAACCCCCCCCCCCCCCCCAGCCCCCAACCCTGTCGCCACGTCCCTGTCAGTAGCATGGAAATCATGATTCTGACCAGCGAAACATTTGGATACAGATATTGCCATATCTACCTGATTTGCTCCTATTATACCATTTGCATGGGCTGGATTAGTTTCAATTTAAATTCGTTCACGTATGCTCGGTTCATTCATTTTCTCAATGATTTGATCACGGATCATGTCATCAGCAGACTGATTGTATTCTAATTTTAACTCATGAAGTGCTGTTACAAAGTATTCTACAGTATTACCAAAGAATTGGTTGCGGGAACGGAAACGGCAACGTTCGGCACTCGCGTTAATAACATGAGAAAATATTTATCAATTTCCATGGGATTTTCAAAAAAAGAATCACCAAAGCTGGGCAACGTGTAGAAGATTGATTGTTTTTCGGAAGGTACCTAAACAATGAAGTAACACACGTTTCCGAGAATTCTCCAATTCACCAGAATTTCACACAACTAAATAATTTTCGAAAATGCGTTTCCAACATTTCTAGGGATAGGTCGGTTTGCCTGGAGCCGGTAAAAGAATTGTTGGAAATGGAATGTTCATTTTCGAAGTTTAAAATTCAAGATTTACTTTATATACATCTTAAAAATCTGTACAAAGATGAGCGAAAGTATTTTTCATCAGGTTCGTTGCAATTATATACTACTCAAAGTTTGCTAAGCACCACATATTTGTCACATCATTGTGAAATTTTCTTGTGACACATTTGCGATATTTTTGGTGGATATGATTGAGGAATGTACTGAGATGGCCCCAAGTGTTTACATTAGCTCTCTTGACAGGCAGACCTTTCGTGACAGTCATGGAAAGCATGTACACATTGATTTTCATGATGTTTTTTGTGAACTGTCTAATGTACATGACATGTGTAAAGTATTCAGTCTTCATTTCAACACAAACCCTTGTAATTTAGTAATTGAATATGGCGAATGCAAATGTAAGAAGACAATTGTCTGAAGCGGAAAAGTGGCGGGCTGTAGGGGTAGGGGAACAAGGGCTACCCATCGTCAGGTTGGTGAAGCCCATGGTGTGCACCATAAGGTGATCACCAGAGCCTGGGCAAGATTTCAGCAGTATGGCACACCAGTCAGACGACTTGGTAGTGGCAAAGACAGGGCAACATCTACAGCTGAAGACCGGACTTTGATCATTCAGGCCCATAGGAACCACTTTGACACAGCAACCCAGCTTTGCAGTGACCTTCAGAATGCATCCGGGGTAAATGTTTCGACGCAGACTATCCGGGCAAGGTTGCACGAAGGTGGTCGCCGATCGAGAAAACCATGTATTCGCATTCCGCTGTCCCAGAACCACCGCCAGGCACGATATGAATGGGCCATGGGTCACGTTAGATGGACCAGAGAAGATTGGCGACCTGTCTTTTTTACAGATGAGTCAAGGTACTGTCTAGACAACACAGATAGGCGTTCTAGGGTATGGAGAAGACCAGGAGAGCGATTCCATGTAGCCAACATTGCTGAACATGACCGCTATGGTGGAGGGCCAATAATGGTCTGGGGCGGCATCAGCTGGGATGGACGTACAGAGCTCTGTGTCCTTGACCGTGGTACATTGACTGCACACCCAATATTGATGAAAATATGGGTGTGCAGTCAATGTACCACGGTCAAGGACACAAGGGTGATTTGATGACTTTTGGACCTAAAAAATACAATTTACATTTGGTTTGTTTTTGTAGGGAATTCCCTGAAAAATATGTGCACGTGACCGGTATTTCCCTTGCTGTCAATATTTCTCTCTTATTTGTTGCATGACCCCCTGTTTTGGGTTAGAAAAAGTTGTCTGAAGGGCTGTACTTGACAAAGCTATTTGAATGCCAAAATTAAAGTAATGCGATCATATTTTTGTTTGCCTGAACGTTATAATTGTCGCCTATGGGAAAATATTTAGTTCCGTGATACTATACACAGATACACCACAGTTACCGTCACGATGTAAGCTCTTTATTTCCAGGCCGGATTTGCCTTTTTGATTTACCCTAGAGAAGTTTTCAAGACTCACCTGGCACCTGGGATGTAGCTCACAAAATATTTCTCTTGAGCTATTTTAGAAAGCTTTGTGGTGCTCAGTGTCTCTGGTAAGATGGCCCAGATGAACGTTCCACCCTACAATGAGACAAACACATCAGCTTGAAGCCAAAAAGTTACCCGAAAAACTGAAATGATCAAAACAAAGCAAACTCGAGTCGATAAAATAAACACAATGAAAACCATCAGTTAATCTGACTACTGCAGCCTAACACATAAAAGACTCTTACACCTCACAGTTAAAACTAAAAGTCCTGTCATGAAATGCGCACAAATAGTACGTCGATCTGCGCGTTAATCTACGCGTTATGACCATAGTAAGGCTATGGAATTATGTACATATGGCCTGTGCACAAGCAATGTTTCAGCCAATGGACCTCCGGGTAGCCTGGAGGTCCATTGGCAGAAACATTGCCTGTGTTTGCTATGAGTAATCAGGAGAACCTGTCGTGATTTGGGTGCCATTCGATATGGCAATTGCGCGCAATTCCTACGCGCAATTACACCTAGATAAGCGCACAGTTCGTAACAGGACTTCTAGTTTTAACTGTAGCAGAAAAATAGAAATAAAAAGAACCAAAACAGAATTAGTAGTAACATACAGTAAAAATGCATTTACTTTGGATAGCCGTATAACATTTTTATTATCTGCCCCGAGCAAAATATACGAAGATATTGTTCTGTTTTAAAGAGTTGCTAATATGGGACATTAAGTCCTACAAAAAGGGGCTCTCAAGAAAATGTGAGCAACACGCATGAGTCTGCTGCTCACCTAAAGTCCAAAAAGACGGACGATTGGACCCTCGCCTGATTTATCTGACAAGGAGCTGTATGCTCACATTCAAGTTTTATAATGTTTATGGAAATCGCGGTACGTTTCTAGTAATGATCCAGTTTTATAAATTTCGATATTAACTGGGGTCAAGTTGAAGATTGTATTTATTATATGACCCCCCCTGCCCCCCCCCCCCCCCCCGCACACACACACACACAACAGACACCTAAATGGTAAGGAAACAAAAATGAGCTTTTATAAGGCCTGTGATTCCGTTACAACTTAAGACGCGATGTCTGTCCGCGTAAGGAAATAGTCCCCGATGAAGAATAGATTGCGAAGTATTTAATGACACACATTTAATGGAATAATTTTCTAATAAACATCAACTACAGTCACAGACATCAAAATCGGAGGTGGGGGGGGGGGGGGGGGGGCTAACCCTAGATCCTGGTTCCGGGCCTCGGCGTTACTACCCCGGATCCCCACTCTCTCCCAGGCCCTGGATAGTGATCATTTTATCTTACAATATCTCACCTAAAACGAACAAACTCGTCATTTAAACACTATTTTATTGTGCGCATACCAAAACACAGCGTTTTGCCATGAATGATTCGACGTATTCAAAACAATGGAATTGTGAATGGAGTTTCCGTTTTGGTTGACGTAAAACAATTGATTTCCTTGTGCAGGCAGGCATTGTCACGCGAAAAAAACCAATACACTTCATTGACTTAATAAGTATTACAAACACGGGTATAGATTAAAATAGTTGACTACTTCTGTGATCACGCGCATCTTCCAAAATCATCCATCCTTCTTTAGTACTAGCATGGAATGTTGCTCCCCTCAATACAGAGTTGTATTTCGTCTGGACATTTTACTTATACTAGAAAAAAGGCTTTTTGTAATTTACTAATTTTTTACATGGCCCCCGGAGCATAATAAAGCATTCCGTTAATTCGGGGCTTTGAAAGTACTTATTAAAATAAAAATCTATGAATGATTACACAAAAATTGAAATGAGAAAAATTACCAGAATAAAATTATATATGCTAAAGTGCAGCGAACAAATTACTGAGATACTTACTTCAGGCTTTTGGAATGATATTGCCGAGCCCAGCTTTTCCTTCAGTATTGAACAAAATGTTTCCATTCGATTCTATAACATAAAACAAAAACACCAATTTGCTACGCTAATTCTTTGAATGATAAAATAATGGTTCTTTGACATGTGAACTTATTTTTCAGAATTCTCATTTTTTTAACCCTTTATCCAAAGTAACGTCGAAAACTGGGCAGCGCTGTTCACAAAATTACTATTCAATTTTTATTATTTTTCGTTTTTGGCCTCAAAAACATAGCTTAAGACCCTCATTGGAATGAGCTCATTCCAATGAGGGGTCATAATCTATGTTTTTGACGCCAAAACATGAAAAAAAAACTTTCGTTATTTAAGAATTTTGTTTGCAAGCGTCATCTTTCTTCCGTGCTCGGCAAAGAGTTTACAAATAAAACTCCTATCAGTTTTAAAGCTTCAAAGATGATGACCACTTTTAGAAAAAGTAAAGGTGTCACAAATCATGTTTTATCAACAATTTGAAAATTGAAAAAAGAAACCGCGTAAACTGTAATTATCAAAATCAAGATACCCAATCAGATGATAATAATAATAACACTTTGGCCGGCCGCTGATTTGTCGCGGTTCTCGGACGAGAAGGCCTTGGTTACCCCTGTAGTCCCAACTGCCTCCCAATTCCCACGCTTCTTCTCTCCTCCCAACACTCGGAGACGAACTACTTGATGACATCCCTTGCCCCATTCTTCCCAATCTCTCCGATTAGCATATTGACCCTCTCCTTTTAGTCTCTCACTAACCACATGTCCTTCATTCTCCCATCCCACTTCCCCATTATGCTCCCAGTGAATCTTATTCTTTTAGACTGGTATTTTGGGCATTCTAGAAGAAAGTGTTCCAGGGTCTCCACCACGTCCAAATTACACATCTGGCATTCCTGATCACTGTTTTTCCCATTTTTCCCCTCAGCTCCAGGTTTCCACGTCCTCAACTTGAACAACAGTGACCCCCAAAGGTGCCATCAAGGTACTCTTCAAAACCAGGCTTCTCTTTATCACGCAGGCCAACCAAAGACCTCTTTGATGTTAATCGTCATTTGAAAGTCTCTAAAGAGAAGCTGTTAACCCTTTATACAACGAAGACGATGCCAAAATTTATTATTTTAAATATAATTTTTTCAAATTTTTCAAAAAATTTCAACAAAACCATATCATGTGAGCCCTCGTTGGAACTGGCTCGACGAGCTCGTTCCAACGAGGGGGTCACATGATATGGTTTTGTGGAAATTTTTCGAAAAATAATATTTTTTCAGCTGCTAAATTTGCAAAATTTATTATTTTAAATATAATTTTTTCAAATTTTTCAAAAAAATTTCAACAAAACCATATCATGTGACCCCTCGTTGGAACGAGCTCGTTCCAACGAGGGGTCACTTGATATGGTTTTGTGGAATTTTTTCGAAAAATAATATTTTCTCAGCTGCTAAATTTGCATATTACGCGGGCGGATGCGGGCGATTCGTTAGGTAAAGGGTTAAATTAATCAGGACAAAGTCACTCAAGTAATATCCATAGATGACCTTTATAAAGTGGAAAAAATATTTTATTTTTAAATGTACATGTAAAATCCACCTTGTCACTATATACTGAATATTTGTTGAATATGACCAGGCATGTCAAAGTACCGCCGGTACCAACATAACCGATACCAGGACGGGACAGAGCTTGTCTCGCCGAAACCGCTACCGGTACCGGACAAATCAACAAAAATTGGATGACATATCGCAATCAGATGGGAGAAATTCGCATTTAAACCACCCCAGTTCCGAAGATCGCACGACAAATATGGCACTGTGCCAATTATTCTGCGGCGACATCAAAGTAATCATAAAGCACGATAATCGTGATTTATGATTACTTTGATGTCACCACAGAATAATTTCTTTGAAGTAGCCTTTCATTGTCTTTAATGCGACGTTTGAAAAGTCAAAATGGTCGGCCTTATCATGGTCGTGGTGCAGACAGAACATGCATCTGTACAGTGTTTTGATATGTTAATTCAAAAATAAGTTAAAAGTACATCATGCAAGTGTGCCATACACGATTATTAGCCTGTTTACCCAAGTTCAATTAGGAATTTCCCGATAAAATAATTTTGGCCAGGTGCTGGCGGGACAAAAGCTTCAGTACCGGTACCTGTACCAGTTGGAGCACGAGGGAACCGGCGGTACCGGTTCAACTACCGCTGACATGCCTGATTATGACACACTTCTAATCGTTGATTCTGTGAAGAAGCCTAAACTTTTTAAACTGTAATTTCACTTCAATAACACGTAGATTCAATAGCTGTTTGGGTATAACCATCACCGCAAAAAAACCCCAAACAAATAAAAAACAAAACAATAACAATGCCACCCCCTAAAAAACACGAAAACAAAAACTAACAAAAAAGATAAAAAACATTCAATTCTAAAACAAAACATTAAGTGCACTACCAATAAACTAAAAAAGAATCACTTCACAATAATAAATTTGTGAAACTTGATTGCTTCGTAAATTTCAAATTTTGATAGAAATGACTTTTTATGACGGAAGGCTAGCTAGCACTTTAGAGTCTGACAAGTTTACCAAACAGGTGAGAAGAATATTTGGAAATTTTAAACGGCACACTACGGGCGGGTGGAGGGTGTATCAAATAAAAGAGCATTTAGAGAAACATTATCATTATTTTGATCTCTATCGATCGGACAATTTAAAAATTTAAAGCGTGCGGCTCGTTGCTTTCCAACCCTAAACTACATTCACATTGCAGAATCCAAAAGAAAACTACATTTTGTACGCATTCATATTACTACATAACCATTGGTGGCGGTACCCGGGGGAGCGTATGTGTGTGTGTGTGTGTGTGGGGGGGGGTGGGGGGTGGGTGGGGGGGGCAGAGGGGATATTTGCCTTCTAAACGTAAACATTGAACCCCCATTTTCAACCCGACCTCCACACAAATACATCCAAACATATACACCCACTCACTCTCTCTTTGTCAGTATTGCCAAAACACACCCAGCAGATTAACATATCCAGAAAACATTTACAAGCTCGGAAGCAGATAATTATGGGCTATGTATCTTGCCCCTCAAATATGAATCAAGTTTTTCGCATTATGAAGCACTGCAAGGATCCAGGTCGGGACAGTAGACTGATGGTCCCATCCCACTGAGCCAACTTGGATCCACGCTCTGCTTCATACCTTCAGACAGATCTTCATGTGAAAGTTGCGCGATCGTACTCGTGCTTCATTTTCTACGTCCAAAAACAAAATGTGGAGATTTACCCCAAAAGCCACCAGGAGGCTTCATAAGAGATCACCATTCAAGTTTTTTTTCTGAAACGAGGCCCCGAAAAAAACCTCAAACATACTTCATATGATTTTATTACATGCCTGGTCTTTGAAACCCCCATCTACTGCAACATTAAATCACGCGGAAAATGAAAATCTGTGCTGCACAGATGTGCGAACGGAAATCATCGACGGACTGTTTTTAAACAGAAGCGAATTTTCACTGGAATTTTCTGCAAATCATGTACCGCAGTTACAATCTGAATCGCTAACACTTCATCCACTCGCTAAACCTGGGATCACAACGAGTTTAGCGAAATCGGTTTGAAAATTCAGAACATACACAGAACGACACGCGTGTGTGAATGGGTTAATCGATATGGCACGGGTGCCAGCACTGAAGGGTAGAACGAGAGGCCACAGATTTTATCCTTTCGCGATGGCACAAGTGTCATATCGATTAACCCATTCACACACGCGTGTCGTTCTGTGTTTATTACACGCATTCACGTCTATAAAAAATATATTAGGACACTCAGCAATTCATTTGACAACTATCAACAAAAAGAACACATTTTATCGCCAACCAAATTTGCGAGGGGAACCCGTGTTACTATTTCGTCCCCTAAGTTCCAACGTGTTCTATGTGCATATTGGCACATAGAACTCATCGGAATTTAGGGGCGATTTTCAGTTATTGCTAGCGATTCAAATTGTAATTGCGTTGCACGATTTGTAGAAAAGTCCAGTGAAATTTCGCTTCTATTTAAAAGTAGACCGTCGACGATTTCCATTTTCATTTTCCGCACGATTTAGTGTTGCTGTAGATGGGAATTACATAGAACAGGCGTGTAATAAAATGTTGGGATTATTTCTTGTCCTTTAAGTTGTTTCAAATGTAACCCTTTAATACCGGCTTCAAACAACAATTCCTAAATAATTTAACCCTTTGAACCCTGGTGGTATCTTCCATATCAGTTCAATAGCAACAGTTGGAAGAATTCACATTCATTATGGGTGCAGTTCAATTAACATTTGAAAATGTTGTTCTACGACACACATTCACTTAGCAGCAACAGTAGTATATTGTAGAGGTTTTAGCCCAGTTCTGGGGGAGCAGGGTGGGGGAGAAGGGTGGATGACGTCATCTTAATTAAAATGTTATGTAAGGTAATTAACGTTATTTAATGATTTTTTTCTTTAATCACTTTAATTAATAATTGTTGCTTAATTAATTTTAATTAATGACTGTTGCATAATTAATGTAATTAATGTAATTAATGAGTGTAATTAGAGTTGATTATAATAATTAGTATATTAATAAATGAATTAATAATGTCGATTAGTACATATTTTTTTTTTAAAGTCATAATTTGGGATAGATATTATTAGATAAAAAAATAATGTATTTACAAATAATTTATTTAAAAAACAATATTGACGTATTGAACATATATATGAATGCTATCAACTGACTTTAACCTGGACACATGCTAAGGTGAACAGTTCATCGCTTGTTTAGGTGTCATTAACAACCAATGAAATCTCATTAAATCGATTTGTCTTTTCAAACGCCAACTACTATACGAGAGTGACAGATGTTGAAGTAATTAAATCTATTGTCACACTTTAACGACTGGTCATAAATATCGTTAGACTGGACATGCTATCAAAAAAAACGCTAGTGATGGGGGAATCACTGAGGGAAAAACCTATAGATGACTCAACCAGCCTACCCTCAAGCAGAATTCAGTGTATTGAACCATGGGGGAATGAACAGTTGCAGGAAATACGCACACCCCTGAATGCTGTAGCTGTTCCGCCCATAGACCAGGGTATGAGACCAATTACTGAATCTTCAACATCGAGTTCTGCAGAGAAAGGTCTGTTCTCCAAGACAGTCTTTCAGCGCCATTCAAATTTATGCAAAGAAAACACCAAACCATACTCCTTAACGACTAGTTTTTCAGTGGAAAATCATCCGGACTGGTTAGCCGTTATACCCGATTCTATGCAGGAGAAGGCGCTTTTGTTACTCCAGATAATAAAGAATATACCCAATTTATCCTGGGATGAGAAAGATCGACTCATGTATAATGGCATTACAATTTCGGGCTCCAATATGTGTGATCTAATAAATGATCTGCTGCGAAAAAGAAAAGATTTTCAACCGACAGGGTGGAACATTTTGGCAAACATCCTTAAAGATCAAAATATCCCAAGGGGTCTGATCGGAAATCAAGATCGTATTGACTTGTGTTGTCCAGAAAACAATATCTCAGAAAAGCTGCGATGGACCAGCCTCTGAAGAATGGCCCCTGGAAAAGATTGCGAATGTGGAACGGACTTCGTGGAAGCTCTCATGAAACTGGACGAAAAAGCGAAAACTCACACCAATAGGGAGACTTTCTGAACAACAGCCATTACAGACAACTAAAAATGCGGCCAGCAGCATATACCAGTGTTCATTTTACTGCAAAAATTTCATATCCATTTGTAATTTAATACTAATCAATTTGACTAGTTTCGACCTCTGGTTAATATCGATATTTAAATAAATGCAATATATCTCATATTTTTTATTTTGTTTTCATTTGTGGAGTCTCCTAAACTACAGAGTGCCTTTCTTGACATTCACCATTTGCCTGTTATTAAGCGGGTACATTAATAATATTCGGGAATATGGTCATGACATATTTTATCAACAAAATGCAGGTACACAACGCATTCGTGCGTATTATCTTGTTTTATATAGGTATTTGTGAGGGAAAGGTCTTGAGTTTTGTACAAAAATAATCGCTTTAGCACAAACGCTGTAGTATGATTCAATAAATCAGATTTCATTTCGATTTGCACTGTAAGGGGGGGGGGGGGTGGTAAAACCTAGAAAAAAAACAACAGCTTGAACGCAATTAGTTTCCATCAATACTTTATCAATGAGAGAGAGAGAGAGAGAGAGAGAGAGAGAGAATTGAAATGTTTGTTGTGATCATGGTGGGCAAAGGGTCGGTTGGGCTGGCATAGTTAGATTCATTAAACATACTAATCAGCGTGTTACATCAGTAACTATCATTAACTATCATATATTTTTACTCAATTGAAAAGAAAAGAAGATATACAGGTCTGTAAACCAGGTGCGTTTATTTAGAATGTTTGCAAAAAATACGCTATTTCATTACACCCGGACATCAAGTTGAAGTTATAATTAAACGTGACAATTTTACGGGTAGACTCCGGAATATCCAAAGAGAACCACAGTGCAACGACGAGTAACTGTCATCTCACCAGCATCGGAAATCCGCACAAGCAGGGTTACATTGTTCTAAAATATGCGTATCACCGACGTGCAGTACACCTTAGTACATGCCATCATCGTGCTCCCATGTGGATAATCGGGGTAAATTACCTTGCCCAAGGACACAATGTGGGAGTTCGAATAGTGTATGTAGCTTTCGTGCAGCTCTAGGTGGGTTATATTTTCCAAAGTCTCACAAATTTGGGTGGCTAATACAGAGTCGCATATCCTTTTACCATTTTTTTTGATTGAGTAACAGCGCTTTTCAACTATTAAAATGAGGGGGTGAAAGTACTGTTGTTGATAAGGGGTCTTGGCCTGTTATTATAGAATTGTAGTTTTTTTCATTTATTTAACGACAGTTGGAGCAATCCGGAAAGAACCATCATGCAGAGGCAAACGACTGTCAAAGTTCTACACAGGGTTATCATTGGCTGAAGGCAAATACGCCATAGTACACAACGTTACCGACCACCCCCACCTCACATAGGTAATTAGATAATGGTAGCTCTTTCATGCTTTACTTAGTTGGGTGGGTTATTCTTCAGTGAATGTTCAAAAATAAATCATATGGGTTAGTAATAGCGCGGGTGTGATTTTTCTATGATTAAACACAGTCCGTAGTGTTATCACCCAAATTTTTCATTTTTAAATGCACTGGTCCACAATTAACTGTTAAACACTTAAGGGCTGTTTTGACAACCGACTATTTATTTATATTTATTTATTGGTGTTTAAGGTCTGCACAATGACTAATCATGACCACGGCAGTTTTGCGGGTGGGGGAAGCCAGAGAGAGCCACCGAGCAACGGCAAGCACCTGTCAAAATTCTACACAGGGTCTGCAATGGTTAAAGACAGGTGCTCCATCGACGTGCAGTACGCCTTAGTGCACAGCGTCACCATGCCCCCACATGGTCTATGGGGATGAAGTGTCTTGCCCAAGGACACAACCAACAGACACTCATGAATAAATCGATATGTGTATTTCTGTCAAACTAATCCGCCATTTTGTTTTTTCGACAAGTGTCTTGTGGAATGAATTATTTAACGAAAATTATTAATATATTATATTAAATGAACATACGCTATTTATTAGGGGGACAATCTTATAGTAAATACGGGTTAAGAGTGTGGTAAGTTATGAGAGGAGACTAATCGGGGTAATTTGATCGCTCAAAATTGTGGGGAAGGCGTGTTCGGGGGCCTGACATGTCCATTACATTCAGAGAACTGGACTGGGGTTCGAGATAATTTAGCTATTGTGAGGGCTGGGGGAGGGGGAGAGAGGTTTCCAAAAGTTTTTTAGTATTGGATGACCTGGAGGAGGGGAGTTCATGGAAGTTTTAGGTACTGTGAGGGGATACAGGGGTGTGACGGTGAGGGTGTGGGATAATGGAGGTGTCTGATTGGTTGAAAAAATGTGTGTTTGTGACAAAGCAACTCTTTTTAAGAATATGGTGGCCCTGAAAATGGCCGTTTTTTTTGCTTTCCACAGAAAGTTATTTTTTTCCTCCCATCTCTGCCTCGGTGAAGAACTCCTTTTCCCAATCTTTGTCAACTGTTATTGGTGGCCCTACTAGTGCTTCCTCCTGCATGTGTACAGGAAGATCGAACCAGTGTTTGGGTCGATTTCTGTACTGGATCTCCCCGAAAGGACGTCTGGCAGCCTCAACAAAAGGGTAGTCTTTTAGTCTCTTTTCTTGTTCCTTCATGGGGAGCGTCGCTGACCACCACTTTTTTAATGCTAATGCAAATTCTTCGTTGGCTCGCTGCTTCTTGGTTCGCTCATAGCTGTTTACGGAAGTATAGTCGATGCTTGTCATCTTGGCTTTTCTGACTCATTTTCTAATCAGAGTGAGGTTCGAATCGTCGGACTTTATAGGGGAAAAAACAAACGCCCGTTTTTCAATAACCGAAATGTTATTTGTTCACGTGGTCATCGGACTAAAAAATTACTTTATCGCGTGAGGCGTAAAATCAGAATACCTTGGTCTATGAGAGTTTTTCGACAGCCATAAAAATGAGAAGAATAAACTTGCGTTATTAATATGTAAGAATCACGCCAAGTTATTAAATCCAATTACACCTATAAAAATAGCCACAATGGAGTCGTTCACAGTCTTCAGTTAAAAGCAAGACACATCTTGTCACGTGAGATCATCATTGATTTTTAAATACATGATAGCATGTCCAGTCTAACGATATTTATGACCGGTCGTTAAAGTGTGACAATAGATTTAATTGCTTCAACATCTGTCACTCTCGTATAGTAGTTGGCGTTTGAAAAGACAAATCGATTTAACGAGATTTCATTGTTAATGACACCCAAACATGCGATGAACTGTTTACCTTAGCACGTGTCCAGGTTAAAGTAAGTCGATAGCATTCATATATATGTTCAGTATGTCAATATTGTTTTTTAAATAAATTATTTGTGAATAAATTATTTTTTTATCTAATAATATCTATCCCAAATTATGACTTTAAAAAAAAATATGTACTAATCGACATTATTAATTCATTTATTAATATACTAATTATTATAATCAACTCTAATTACACTCATTAATTACATTAATTATGCAACATTAATTACCTTACGTAACATTTTAATTAAGATGACGTCATCCACCCTTCTCCCCCTTCTCCCCCACCCTGCTCCCCCAGAACTGGGCTAAAACCTCTAGAATATACTACTAGCCACTATACTTAATGGCATTATGACGTATCATGTTCCTGGATCGTGAAAGTGGTCTCGCGGGTTAAAACTGTAATTATCTCTTCCACAAGATAGTTAATAGCTATTAACTGTCACATTTGACTGAGCACTATAAGCTGGTTCCATTGACGATGGTTTATAAACTGTGCTCTGAGGGGAGAAATGAAAATGAAAAAAGACTGCTGGAAGATAGATATACTACTCAAAGTTTGCTAAGCACCACCTATTTGACACATCATTCTGAAATTGTCTTGTGACACATTTGCGATATGTTTGGTGGATATGATTGAGGAATGTATTGAGATGGTCCCCAGTGTTTACATTAGCTCTCTTGACAGGCAGACTTTTTGTGACAGTCATGGAAAACATGTACCCCTTGATTTCCATGATGTTTTCGTGAACTGTCTACATGTACATGAGATGTGTAGGACATTCGGTCTTCATTTCAACACAAACCCTTGTGATTTAATGACTGAATATGGCAAATTCAAAATAATGTAAGAAGACATTTGTCTGAAGCAGAAATGTGGTGGGCTGTAGGGACGGTGGAACAAGGGGCTACCCATCGCCAGGTTGATGAAGCCCTTGGTGCGCACCATACGGTGTATACCAGAGCCTGGGCAAGATTTCAGCAGTATGGCACACCAGTCAGACGACATGGTGATGGCAGAGACAGGGCAACGTCTGTAGCTGAAGACCGGTTTGTGATCATTCAGGCTCGTAGGAACCGCTTTGACACAGCAACCCAGCTTCGCAGTGACCTCCAGAATGCATCCGGGGTAAATGTTTCAATGCAGACTATCCGGGCAAGGTTGCACGAAGGTGTTCTCCGATCGAGAAGACCATGTATTCGCATTCAGCTGTCCCAGAATCACCGCCAGGCACGATATGAATGGGCCATGGATCACGTTGGATGGACCAGCGAAGATTGACGACCTGTCTTTTTACAGATGAGTCAAGGTACTGCCCAGGCAACACAGATAGGCGTTCTAGGGTATGGAGAAGACCAGGAGAGTGATTCCATGCAGCCAACATTGCTGAGCATGACCCCTATGGCGGAGGGGCAATAATGGTCTGTGGTGGCATCAGCTGGGATGGACGTTCAGCGCTCTGTGTCCTTAATCGTGGTACATTGCCTGCACAGCGGTATATTGATGAAATCCTGGATGCCCAAGTCAGATAGTATTCAGGTACAGTGGGTGATAGATTCATTCTGATGGACGATAATGCCCATCCTCATGTTGCCCATGCCATCCAAGAGTACCGACAGAGGAAGGAGATCGAGCGTGTGGACTGGCCAGCAAGGTCACATTACCTCAATCCAATCGAACATGTCTGGAATGAGTTGCAGCTTGCAATTTCAGTCCGTCCAGTCCAACCAAGAAGTGTCCAGGAGCTTGGTGCCACGCTGGTCCAAGAATGGAACAACATCCCACAAAGGACCATCTGGAACCTGATTGGGAGCTTGAGAAGGCGTTGTCAAGCTGTAATTTACAATAATGGGTCTCGATATTGAACACTTATCAGTTCGCTCCTTCAACTTTTTGGCAAATTTGAAAAAATTCCTTTTTACCAATAATATCCATTTTCATGGTTATCGTATTCAGGAGCTAAAAATAATGTCAAACACAAACAAAATCTTAATTTCTGTGCTTAAATCATTAAAGATATAATTAAATATAAAATATATACACTTTTCATAACAATATTTCAACTTAAACGTAAATCAGGTAGTTGGATATACTTGGTGCTTAGCAAACTTTGAGTAGTATATAATATGTATACTTTTGGGTCATTTGAGCAATTTTTTTCTGTCAAGTAGTTATTACTAAAATTTGATTTTTAAAAAGTGAAATTCTTATAGAAGATAGATGACCTATCAAACAGTGTTCTCAAATCTGTTCACAATATCCACTTACTTTATATATGGACCGGATATGCCGAAGATGTTGAGACAGAGCACCACTTTTCAAAATTATAGTCATTAGTCTCGATGTATAATGATTGAAGCTGGTAGACATACGACTGTAAAAAAGAAGAAATTATTGAGTTTTTCACCCATGCTGCTTCTAAAGCGAGCTGGTGTCATTTGTTTATATCTTGGGTTTTAATGGCACTTTAAACAACAGTTCCACGTGCAGAGGAACCTGGACTACCCGTAGAGAACCACAGAACAGAGACGAACAACAGACAGATAACTTATTAACATGGCGCACGCAGAGTTAGCAGTTGTTGAAGGCAAGTGGACCATCTACGTGCAGTGCACCTTAGTACACAGTGCCACCGTCGACCCGCAATGAGCAATCGGGATTAAGTGTCTTGCACAAGGACGCCGGTTATGGCCTGCTATTATGATATTAGAATTAAAATGTCCTTCGTTAATAATTAAAAAAAAACAATTAATATTTTCTGAAATTATTTTCATTCTGGGTTGATAGCTTCTGTGCACCGAGTGACCTTTGAATGTACCTATTACATGTTTACAAATACTGTTACACAGGACCTATTTTCACAATTGGTTACTTGAAATTAGATAAAATCACCTTGAAAACTTAATGTGGTGATTCGATTGAGCCAAATCAGGAATCAGTGGAACAGAAGAACATTGGGTGAAATTTCTCTTTCTGGAACTTTCCATCTAAATATTATATATAAACTACTATCAGCATACCTGAGGTATCTGAGGTCTCATCCCAGATACACAGCATTGAGACGTGCCAATTGTTTATACATTCAGCATCTATTAAACATTTGAGGATTATTATTATACGACAGTGTATTATTTTAGATAGTTTCTGAGACCATTATAATATATTCTAAGGAATATTATTTTTGTGACCTGTGAGTTATTTGTGTTACTGGAAATGTATTTCCAACATTCGAAGAGGATTATCTTGTGAACTAGATTCAACTGAATTATTTTCTACCCGTGGAACCAATGCTTGTTGGATATTATTTCCATTTGGACTTTGCAGAGTGCTTTATTAGAATTTATAGAAGGTGCTGGCTTTTCAAGTGAATTTTTCTGACAGAACATTTCATTACAATTTATTGGTTACTGATTTACAGAACATTCTCGGACAGTATAATACCAGGTGGAAAGTGTTTTCTTCATACCTGTTAATGGATTCTATTGAATCTTATTTTGGACTAAATGATATGTATTTCTGTTTTATTTTTCTGTAAACTTTTCATTGTAAAAGATTTTATATCATTCTCCTTTCTTATTAACCCTTTGAACCCTAGCGGCGGTTTTTCCGGCCAGAAACATGATACGTCATAATTTCATTAAATGCATGTATGTGGTAGACCAATCAATATTTTCAACGTGCAGCCCTAAGGCTGCACGTTGAAAATATTAATTGATCTACCCCTAAATAATGAACATGGGCTCTTCCAGTTGCTGTCATTGAACTAATATGGAAGATACCACCAGGGTTTAATGTCAGAGTAGTTAAATTACAGTTGTTGGTATTAGGTCTCATATTTCTTTCTGTTACAAGAGTTATTATTAATGTCACACGTAACACTGAGTAGGATTGAGCGGGTCAGGATGGACCGACCACCTTTCGATCTGAAGACAAATGTTCAAAATAATAAGCCACCGCGCATCCGATATACCGGTATAACAATCAGTACCTATACTGCTGGATTTAATAACAGTGGCATACCAACACGGTCGCCCAGCGATATCAGAAACTTAAAGGTACACAGCAACATAATTTCTGTTAGACACTGCCCAACTCAGGACTATCTGGGCTCACCAACCTTCACGTGATGAATTCGGAGATGTTGACGTTAGGCTAGTTTGCTTGTGTTCCCGGGTTCAGTCGCAACTAATTTTGAACCATTTTTAAAACATTTAGACAGAACATAACGAGGGTGGAAAACGTCAGGCTGGAATCAGCAACTCGAGTTGGAGTTTTTCCAATATTTCTCATGGCCGAATGCGTGCTTGAAATACAAAAATAACTCAAACAAAGGTTATTGATTCCTGTTCCCCGTACTCTGGTCGAGTTATGTTCGGCACAAGCCACAATTCAACTTCAATGAAGTGACATTCATCAACTAAAGAGTTTTGGTCTTTCAGATTCGGTTTCCGTTCGGTTTCAGGAAAAGACCTCGGATGGATTCTGTTCCGTTTTCTCCATATGTTAAAACATATAGTAAATAACACTTCAGGTTTCTTAACTTGGAAAAAGTCCCAAATGTTTGTATGACACCACACACACCATAAAAAGCCCTGTCTGTGAATATCTCCATTGGGATTAGCCTAACCTTCCTTTGATCATTCTTCGGGGTCCAATGGATCAGCCAAATGAATCCTAAAATAGCATCAATAAGGATAACAACTAAATAAAGTTCAGTTGATCTATGTAGTGTTCTTATTGTCACATTTTCTGCCTTATTGACTCGTCCGGTGGACGAGTCAATACGGGAGAAAATCTGACAACGAAACAGGCCTGGCATTCTTTATGAGTGCTGGAGTGCTGCACGCCTACTGCATGCCTTGAAAAAATAAGGAGGGCAATGTTGTGCGCCCCTTGATTTTCTGGAATCCCAGACCTGTTTGGGACTGCCTTTAAAATCTATTATCATTTCGTCACCTGAGTTCCAATGTGTTCTCTGTGCCTACTGGCACAGAGTACCCATTGGAACTCAGGGAACGCTTTGTTAATGTTGCATTGATTCGCAATAATTCATGACCCATTCTGTGTCGCATTTCGAAACATTTTGAGTGCAGAAGACAGTCACACAAGAATTGAATGCAACATTTTAAATAATGAGAATTTGTGTGTGCCAATTTTTCCACTATGTAGCTGAATGTAGTAAAAGTAGAAATTTTCACTCACAATATTAATACGTTGAAGTGACTATAACCAAATAGCATACAAGTTGAAAATACCGCGGCAGTTGCACCCCCAAGCAATCTGAGGAGGGCAATTGTTTTGCACTCCTTGATTTCCTAGATTACCGGTCCTGACGAAACCATGAGATATTCGCCGCTCCGTCGGACAGACTAGAGGCCGAGAGTCCATAGGGACCACCAGTACAGTTCCATTCCAATGAGACAGTTTGATCAGTCCACGAAAAAACACGGTAACAAACCGTTCGATCAGTTTTTGCGAGGTCGTGGGGTTTGGTTTTGGGGGGTTTGCCCCCAAACCGGAACCGCCAAGGTTAACTCAAAAACTGCCAGGCTCTATCATCATCCAGAAGGCCTTCAAATACTGTGAAACTTAATCCTTTCAACACCGAACACCTGAATGCTATCTCCCCAATGAGTATTTTTACAGCAGTGTGGACGAATCTGTTTTGTTTGTTTTCATTGGAAGGTTCTCTAATAAATTTGGGCTGAAGGATTGAATTATTTAACCCTTTGAAAAATGTGGTATCTTCCATGCCAGTTCAATGGAATCAGTTAGAAGAACCCATATTCATTATTTGGGGTAGACCAATCAATATTTTCAAGGCTGCACGTTAAAAATATTGATTGGTCTACCCCGCACATTTACCGAACAGCCATCATATATAATGACGTTATGACGTACCATGTTCCTGGTCGGACAAGCGGCCGCCCTAGTTCAAAGGGTTAAGATCCTCCTCACCAATTTGTTGCGCAGTAAGTAATCTTGTCATCGAATGATCATGGCTGACAATTTTCGTCATTGAAAGAGATTTATATAACCCCCCCCCCCACCCCCACCCCCCCCCCCCCTTCATTTTCCCGAAGCTGTCAGTCTATTTGACACCAAGGGTATGGGAATTTCATATAAAAAAACTGAAATTTCGAAATGCTAGCGAATTTGTATAATCGATGTGCGCATCACTTCACAAAGTTCAGTCCTTTTCTTGTAGAGTAACATAAAAATACAGAAGCTGTTGTTTTACAATTTTTTCCCAACCAGTTTGAACGTTTAACCATTATCCTCTATGGAAAACCAATCAGGTACCGCGGTGGCTCAGTGGTTACGGAACTGGACTGCAAACCGAAAGGTCCACTTTTCGATCCCGCTAGAGGTAACAGCGTCGTGTCCATAGGGAAAACACTTCATGATTGCCCATATGTGGACACGTTTACGCCGTGTACAAAGGCGCACTGTACGTCGATGATGCACTTGTCTTCTACCACTGCCAGCCCTGCTTCTGGGGAGTTAATACGTTGGGGAGTCTGGCAGTTGCTCGCCCTTATTCGGTGGTTCTCTCCGGGTACTCCGGCTTCGTCTACCCGTAAAGCTGTCCGGCACGAGTTGACCCAGGCTGTCGAAAGAGTCGTTAAACCCCAATAAATAAATAAATAAATAAATAAATAAATAAATAAATAAATAAATAAATAAATTGAAACCCATTTAAAAATAAGAAAACGGCGTTTTCACCATCTTTTGAAGTTCTGTAACTTTTTTCTGTTCATTATATCAACAGTGTACGCATCGTGACATATAATATAGACACTGTCCATTACATTAACGTAAAAGTCTAGGAGGTGAGATTTGCTAATTTTTTCCTGGGAAGAATAAAAACTTTCAAATTACTCTAAAAACACATTCTCTAAACAAAGAGACAAAGTGGACGTAAGTGTGGGAGGTGGTACTGATGGGTATTTTTAATGACGGATTATCTCAGAACTAGTTGCGTCTAATTAGCTTGCCATAAAAGCCAAGTTTCCTTTTGTTACTTTTAATAAACGAAAACAACAGACAGCTCTGAGAGCTGTCTGTTGTTTTCGTTTAATAAAAGCTATAAAAGGAGATTTGGCTTTTTCTACTGATGCCATTTGCGTTTTCTCAACAATTACTTGCTTCTGAAATGGACATTCCTCGCTTGTCTAATAATTTCAAGGGAGATAACTTTATCGAAAATCAGGCGTTTACCCGTAGAGTAGTATAACAAGCCAAGACCAATACCGGGTCTGGACCTGCGTCGCTGCATGCAATTGAATCGGCAAACAGGAAGTGGCTGCACGGCAGATGTGAAAATTGCATACACGATACAACTGATCATTATCAGGCTCCAGATAAAATATAAAATCAATCCCTTGCATAGAAGCCGAGAAAAGTTTGACGAAAAATTTCAATGTTCAGTGGGCACAGTAAAATTTCAAAGTATCGGCAAACAGGACGTGGCTGCACGGCAGATCTGAAAATTGCTTACACGATACAACTCATCATTATGAAGCAGCAGACCAAATATAAAATCATTCCCTTTCATAGAAGCCAAGAAAACCTTGACGGAAAAAGTGTTTCGGACGGACTGACGGACTGACAGACTGACGGACTGACGGACGGACGGAGTCGAGCGGTTACTAGACCTGCTCTGCCTCTGGCGACGCAGGTAAAAATACAGAAGTTGACTTTTACATTTTTTTCCAATGAGTTCGAACGACTGACTATTATCCTCTGCGTAAAAATACGGCAGCAGTGTTTTCCCCATCTTTTGATGTTCTGTAACTTTTTTCTGTTCATTATATCAACAGTGTACGCATTATGACATATAATATAGACACTGTCCGATCCATTAATATAAAAGTCTAGGAGGTGAGATTCGCTAATTTCTTTCCCAGGGCAGAAGAAAAACATGAAAATTACTATAAAAACACATTCGCGAAACAAAGAGCCAAAGTGGACTCTTAGCTTTTGCACACTAAAAACTAAAGTGTTAAAACTGACACTTTCAAGGTGTTAAACCCATTCTAACTCTTAGGGTTCGATTTTAACACTCAAAGTGCAATGCTTTAAGCACTTAGACATTACAATCGTCAGACATCTGAAACTTGAATGGATGGCACTTCCCATGTGTCTAGCATTGGTGGTTCTTCCAGAATCGTCCATAATTTGATTTGCGCTTGGTGGGTACATAATTAAAAGGACACAACGCAGATGACGCGGATCAGGCTCGAGAGTTCGAGCCTGATCCGCGTCATCTGCGTTGTTTTCTTTTAAGTGTCGCGACATTACACTTGTCAAGTGGTATTATTGTAACACCTGTCAAGTTCTGGGATATCTACACTTGAACAAAGTGCTAGTTCAGCACTTAGTAAGTGTTAATACAGCACTTCAAGTGTAGTTTTTAACACTTTTGTTTTTAGCGTGTGGAGATGGTACTGATATTCTCACTGGTGGATTATCTGTGAACTTGTTGCTTCAAATTAGCTACCATAAAAGCCAAGTTTTTCTTTTGCGACTTTTAATAAACGAAGACAACAGACACATCTGAGATGTGTCTGCTGTTTTTGTTTATTAACAGTAACCAAATGAAACTTGGCTTTATTATCTACTGGGGGCATGGTGGCTCAGGTGGTTGAGATGCAGGCTGCAAGCCGAGAGGTCCTCGGTTCGATTCCCACCTGCGGCAACCGCGTTGTGTCCTTGGGCAGGACACTTCACCCCCATTGCCCACGTGGGGGTACGGTGACGCTGTGTACCAAGGCGTACTGTACGTTGATGGTGCACCTGTCTGCAACCAATGCTAACCCTGCTTGCGTGGAGTTGGTATGTTGGGGTACTGACAGTTGCTCGCCCTTGCTCGGTGGTTCTCTCCGGGTACTCCGGCTTCCTACACCCGTAAACCTGTCACGGTCATGGTTAGCCATTGTGCAGAAATTTGTGACCTTAAACACCAATAAATAACTAAATAAATAAATATTATCTACTGATGTCAAATGTGTTTTTCAGCAATTATTCACATCTTAATTGGACCTTCCTAACGCTTTTAATAATTTCAAGGGAGATAACTTTATCGAAAGTAGATTTTCTTTATGCATTCTTATTCATAACTGATTGAAATGCTTAAGTAATGTTATATAATACAGTGAGTCATTCACAAAATATGTGTTCTGACTTTCCCCATTTGTTCACATCACAGGAAGGTTAGTGAACTGATGTTAATGGTGAGTAAGCCCAAATAACTGGATTCGAGAATTGTTTACTTCCAAGCATCCGTTCACACCGTCTCATTATTTTTATTAACCATGAGCTGAAATCAGCAATTCCATTTTCTACCTACCCACCTTTGTTACTACCTGTGAAAAGCCAATATGTTAAAAAGAGGTGGAGGAACGGTCATCGGTCTCACTAATAATCTACCCTTCAAAATGCATCTGCCAGGGCATCATTTTAAGGGACAAGGCACGAAATTGAACAAGAGATTGAATAAAGATCTGACTCAGAAATCGTGGAGCAAACCCATCAGTAGAGTGGATCGAGCTGCCTACAGTCATGATCTCTGTTACGCGAAGCATTCAGACACAAAGATGTGAAACGATGTGTTCGACAAGAACATGTTGACAAGAACATGTTGACTGATTTAAAAAACATAGTGAATCCCATGAGGAGAGAGAGAAAAACGTTCGCTCAGGGGGAGGCCACCAAAAATTTGCAAGACGTGACGTGGGGGTGGGTGGGTCTCTTGAGTACGCCAAAAATGTGCATTTCCAACTTGTGCAATTTTTTAAAAATATATCAATATATCAGCTAATATATCCAATCATTTGTGTTTGAAACCTTAAAGATGATGTTGTACATCACACTCTTAACATAAATACAACATCAGGAGGCTTTATATGTGAGAATATTGGACTTAAACTGGGAAAATGTCACACGCTAGTAGGGGGTGGGTGTCTTGTTCGAAATGTAGAAAATGTGCAGACAATATTTTGGGAACAATTCAAATGAAAATTTGTTCCCGTATATGTACACCTGCTCTGGCCAAGCCTGATAATGAACAGATTGTCATTTGTAGATTGGGGCCCACAGCAGCCCACAGAGGTTTAAATTGGTGGTACCAGTTTAACCCTTTACCTAACATGAAAAGCAGACGACACTTGCCAAAAAATGATTGAATATCTAATTTTTTTCATTTTTTGCCTCAAAAACATAGGTTATGACCCCTCATTGGAACGAGCTCGACGAGCTCGTTCCAATGAGGGGTCATAACCTATGTTTTTGAGACAAAAAATGAAAAAATAATAAAAATTAATCTGCGATTTTTGAGAATAGCGCTGGTCGGTTTTGGCCGTTACGTTGGGTAAAGGGTTAAGCAAATTATGAAAACCCCCTAAAGACAGTTGTGCCTACTAGGTTTATAAGCTTATTTTGGATTTTAATGAGAGAGTGGGGGTGGGTGTCTGAGAACGGTAGTAGAAAATTTGGTGCCCCCCCCCCCCTGGTTCGCTAGTCAATAAGCTGATCGGCATGAAACATTGATTGAGAATGGGAAATGAAAAGATGTAATTCACAAATGCATCAGTGAATTGTGCACAGATTTCGAAAGAGAAGAGTATTCGTCAAAGGATTGGACCAGGTGTGGGAGCCAATCTAGTGGATATGCTATCCATGTCGAGACACAACAGAGGCGAGAAAAAACCTATTGATGGTCATAGATGTGTTTTCGAAATATGGATGGATGAGAGCATTGAAAAATAAATCGGGAAGAGCGCGGCCGAAGCTTTTGGAAAATATCTTCGCGAAAATCTGAGAAATTGTGGATGGACAAAGGTCGATAAATTTACAACGTTCACGTCCATCGACTCGTCGACATCTATTCCACAGAAAATGAGAAAAAGGTGAGAGAGACCGAACGATGGAATAGAACCATGGAGGGAAAAATGCACGCCATAGAAGAAATACTTGAATGTCTCAGACGATTTGGTTGACAACTATAACAACATGTGCCACAGTTCCTGCAGAAGCTATTAATCTGCAAATCTTCAAGGAAGTCTATGCGAAACTCTTTCCGCTGAAAATGGCAGCGGCGACAACAAGTCAGAAATTTGCTGTGGGAGATCGAGTGAGAATCTACAAGTAGAAAAAACATTTCGAAAAAAGTTATACACCTTGATGGACGGAAGAAATCTTTGAAGTGGTTCGAGTGTTCTACTCCGATTCTATCACAATGAAGAAATCACAGGGAAGTTTTATGAACAGCAAATGGCAAAGACCGCGTTTTAAAAAAGAGAGGAAAACAATTTAAAAAAAAAAATTTTTGTCACATAATATATATAAGCAAAAAAAAAAAATTAAATTTGAGTGGAATAAAAAAATGAGGAACATATTAGACATAACAGAAGGTATAATAACAGAAGTATCCAAGAGTACGAAGTGCACGAATGTTTACCCGTGGCGGGGTCTAGTCTCAATAATGATGGAGAGATATGAATCAATATCGAAATGCAAAATCTCTTTCTCCAGCCAAGCAAAAGTTATATCCAGATAGAAGAAACCGTGTGTCATCCCGGTCAGGCAACCACGATGTTAGGACTTTTGAAATAGCCAGACGATTTTTCCAAATCTAATGGACTCAATCAAGGGTGGATGAAATATTTAATGGTTCCTTTTGAGGTTCGTATCTCCCCAGGAAAATGATCATTCAAGTATGTAACAGACGTTCTGCCATTACCTTCAATGGAGATCTTTCTTTTTTTCACATTTTCATAAGTTCTTGCAAATTTATTGACTCTCATTTTTTTCTATTTTTTATTATTTATTTTTTTTATTTCCTATTATTTATATGAAATTTGTTTTTCTCTCTCAAAGATGTTTGAAGACCATCTCTTGAGAACGTAGAGACACAATGGTTCACAAAATACTTGATAAAGAGGTTGCACTTGTTGCGTATTGCAATAAATCAATGATTACAAATAATTCGTCAATTCTTCAGGTAGTGAGATTCTGTAACTATCAAAATAATAACCATGCTACCCAATGAGTGCCGTCACCTGAGAAATCGTCTAAATTCAAGATTCCACATTCTTAGCCATCTCGCTGTTTTCTGAGCAATGCATTTCTTGAAATGACACAGCAACAATGTTTTTTTTTCAATTGTTTGACCACATCCAACAGATAATCTGCCTTACTCACATGGCATCTTTAAATTTTCCCACCACCTTTTTATTCACACCTGATGGAATATTAGATTTGTGATTGCTTGGATAATTGCTAGTGTCTAACCATGCATTGACATCCGAAGATATGTCTTGGTAAAAATCTGTGGCCTCTATCCCATAAGCCAGACTATCCATGTTGGTAAACAACAGTTTTGCTTTCGAATCGTATTTCTTCTTGATGTATTCATAATGAAATTGATACATCAACTGTTTGCTATTGTCTAAGATGCACGTTCGCAAATAAGTTGGTTTAACGAATTTCAGATGCATTTGCTTCATGGGAACGGTCACAAGATTTTCATCAAAGATGGTTTGATGTTTATAGTTTGGTTTCAAAAAGTATTTTGTAGCCCCACTATCTGTGTCATAACAAGACGAATATCAGTCCTTTTTCCTGATGTTTTGTTAGACAAAGTTTCGTCAGGTAAGATGACACCATCTACTGATATGTTCATATTTTCAATTTTTATTTTATTTATTTTTGAATTTATTTTTATTTTTTCATATTTTTTGTGATTTTTATTTCTCCAAAAAAAAAACTCTTTAATTGTTTCATCATAGTTCTGTCTCTTGGACATTTTTAATCATTTCCCTTTTATTATTTCCTTCAACATTTCATTCATTTCTTCACATCGTCTCTTAAATCTCATGTAATCTAAATAATATTGTTGCCAACTTCCTGTTTGCACTTCTCTGTAAGCAAAATCACAAACGGACATTGGAAATATTTTATTTTTGTTTGGTCAAAACCAACAGTACATTTTATTTTTTGTTTCATTTTGTTTTTTAATTCTTTTTTAAGAAATTATGTCCTTCTTTTCTTTGATATTAATTATCTTCTAGATTTTCTATGTCTTTATCAGTTGCAATGTCGTGTATTCGTCTAATCCTTCTGGAGTTTGAGGAATCATCAACTTTGTGGAATAATGACCACAGGCTAATGTATTTATTCCATCTGATTGTATGATACTCTTATCATCATAAGCAACTTTATTGATTATTTCCATGTAGAGATGGTGCTTGTCACATTGAATCATGTTCATCGCTTTGTACACTTCTCGATTTTTGAGCAGACAGTTTTTATACTCTTTGAAAGTGATGTCATTATTTGCAATGTTTCCTTTTACACATTTACATTTTTTAATCGCCTTCCCATCTAAGTGTACAGTTTCGACATTAAACCCACGAATTCCATGATCTGCCTTACTCACATCGCATCTTTAAATTTTCCCACCACCTTTTTATTCACACCAGATGGAATATTAGATTTGTGATTGCTTGGATAATTGCTAGTGTCGAACCACGCATTGACATCCGAAGATATGTCTTGGTAAAAATCTGTGGCCTCTATCCCATAAGCCAGACTATCCATGTTGGTAAACAACAGTTTTGCTTTTGAATCGTATTTCTTCTTGATGTATTCATAATGAAATTGATACATCAACTGTTTGCTATTGTTTAAGATGCACGTTCGCAAATAAGTTGGTTTAACGAATTTCAGATGCATTTGCTTCATGGGAACGGTCACAAGATTTTCATCAAAGATGGTTTGATGTTTATAGTTTGGTTTCCAAATGTATTTTGTAGCCCCACTCTCTGTGTCATAACAAGACGAATGTCAGTCCTTTTTCCTGATGTTTTGCATCGATTTTCTGAACACAGAATTGTTCATAAGTTTAAAAAATATTTTCTTGAATTCGGTCTCGGCCTGCATTCTCAAATTCGTGTTAAGATCTATGTACTTCTTCATGCAAGATTCTTCATCAAATCGGATGACGCCTAATTTCATACCATGATCTATGTAAAGTTTCAGATTTTCACAGTTGACTAAGTATTTACAATTATCATTCAAATTTGGAACAAGTTGAGAAACTTCATTCACATTCATTTGTTCAGATGGTAAAGGATAATCGATGTGTGGATCATGTAACATTTCTGAATATTCCAGATCTACCTCCAGAAGACAGGGATAATGTCTCTAATTTTCCATCTTCTGGCAATTCTCAACCAATTTGACATTTCCCATTGGCAATGAATAACTCATAGCCCCACTGTATAAATTATTAGCGTCTAGATATGTTATGTATTTTCTTGGTTCTCGTGCATTGAATCCTCTCCCATGTAGCAATTGTTCGTTTTTGCATATCTGTTAGATATTGTCGACACTCCGCCTCTCACACCCTTTTCAAACATGATCAACATGTCGACATCAGATAATAATTCCAAGTGGATTTCTGTCGTCTTCAACAGTGCACCCAAACCAACAACTGTAATTAGGCAGAAAAAGACCATAATGTCTCCAACAGACATCTCGAAAATTTTCGAACATATCTGTTAAGAGAAGGACGTCGGTTTTCGCGATAATCGCGATAATCTCTCGTGAATTTGATGTCAAATATTTTCCACACTTTTTGAGTATGTTCATAGTTAACATTAGAAATGTCATCATCGTATAATTTTGAATAAAAATGATCTTTGGAGGGTAGCATCCACTCATCGAATCTATGCAAACCATCCATATAATCATATAGATAGACTTCTTCCCTCAACTGGCACTCGTCTCAAAAGATTTCGGTCATGATCTCGAATATCTCCTTCCCTAAATTGCTGACCCATTTCTCGAGACTGCGCGACATGAATTTAAAACTATCTATGAAACATTTTTCTCTCTTGATATCAAAATGCTACATTTCTCCATCTATTTTTTTCTTCTTTTTGTCTGTGACTATCTATTGTGCAAAAGAAATTTATTGTTCCTTGCTCTCTACAATGCAGTCTACATATTCAGATGACTGCCATAACCTGAGAGATAGTGAATTATCAATGGAAAGAACTTAGCATCTTGGTATTTTAAATTCGAGTTACTTTGAGCGGAACTCCAAAATTTACCTGTGTAGTGATCATGATCTCTAACTTTGTTGTATTCAGGTGCCGAAGTTTCAGTAAACATTAGGTTACAGATGTGACATTCAGTGGCTCTCTTATAGTCTTTTGTTTGCTCATCTGTGGTGATCATCTTTTCAGGGGTTTCGAATTGCTCGTATAATGTTTGCTTTCATATTCCAAATCTTTCATGTAGGTGTATGGATCCGAAGAATGTCCATAGTCAAAAGAATATTTTATGTAGAAACATTAACAAGACGGTATGTGCTGCTGGTATTGTTTAGAAAGTCTGATCATCTTCACCATGAAACATTCGAAATCGTCATACACCACGCATGGCTGCACTCCCAGCCTTCTGTTGTGCTGTATGAATTCAATGTAAGTGTGAGGTTGAGGCATGTCGACAGCAATGCATTGATTTGAGTTACAATACGTTCCAGCAATTCTTTGCATTTGAAGGAATTCAAACAGTTAATCCAGAAAAATCTCTTTTCTTTCTGTCCACTGTTCTGTGCCGACGATAAACGACTCATGCTCTTGATCCAACAGTAAGACTAAGCGTCATCTTATGAAAATTAATAATAAATTGATGTTTCTTCACGTGATTTTTTGTCAATTTGTCATATCTCAAAACGTCGATGGCAAATGTGGGATTTTGATTTTCGAAATCATCGATGCCCCATAGCCGAGTTGGAAAATTCATTCCCAACAAATCTAAATTCTTAGAAGATTCCACATACTTTGATATTCTATTTGTGTTCTTTTCTTTGGGATATAAGGCAGATTTGACATCCCATCTGAAGCATTGACTGTTTTCTTTATTTTCTTCGTTCATTACAGCTTCTTTTTTTCCTATGAAATTAGGCTTATTTTATATATGAAGACGTTCACAATGGATCGTACTTGTCGATGTGAATGACTAAATTCAATACTTCTCCGAATCGCCAATTGCTGACTTCGTGTTGATACTGAAACAAAAGATGGTATTATTTTTTCTTCCATGTTATCGAAGATATCGGATATAGAAAAACATTCGGTCGCTGTTTTCGAGTGAGATTGAAAATAATCTGTTTTTTCCCTGACTTCTTCTGTATTCAGATCAACCTTCTTCGTCCGACACTTCAATGCCATTTTTATTTTGATACCAATTCCTTGCATCCAATGAAATAAATACAACGTGCTGGGTTTTATCTCGTTCAAGAAATTTTTAGGATGCAACGTTTTTATACCTTTGACATCAAATGTTTTGAAAAATCCTTTGACTGCTCGCTCAAATTCTACTCGAGTGGACAACAATTATTTACATATGACTTTAGCTAGTATTTCTTCTATGTCCCCAGCATCACCATGTTTCGAGTTTGGTCACTGCTGCTTTTACGATAGTTGTTATTTGATATTCTTTTTTTTCCTTTTTTTATTTCTGCTGTTGCTGATTGAATCAGAAATGTTTTGTTTTCATTTCCTCTTTCCACTCGTTTGAATTGTTATCTTTCCCATCTCATTGCTTCTTCCTCCTCCTCCAAGCATCCATTCTATCAACTCATCTTTATTTTATGACCATACACGTTTCAAACCCAGCCAACGTGCTTTAGCCTCATTTCTGGCACTGTTTTAACACTGGCCTCAGCCTTTATAACTCTGATAATTTGTGGTTTGGTTCGATAACTCTGCGAATTTGTGATGCCGAGATTCTTGATATGACTTTTCACTTGAGCTAGATTCCACATTTCTAATGAAATTGGCATTTTTTTTAATTATTAAAAATTGTTTTAATTGTTAAAAATTGGTTTTAAATGTTAACGTTTTTTTATTCCTTATGTATATGTGAAAAGAAAATTCTGTTTTCCTTTAAGTTAATTTTTTTTAACTTGAAGAAATATAAAATCAGGCAAAATTTTTTTTCATATTATATGAAGGAAAAAAATAAAATAAAATAAATTTAAAATTAAATCCCAAAAAGAAAGAAAAAAATGGCAATGGTAAAAATCTAATTGAAAGGAATCAGTTCATACAATAAGAAGTAAAACTTTATTTGAAACCTAATCCAATCTAACAGCAAGATGTTGATGTAACAAGGTTTGAACATAAATATTATCATCATTGCATGGAATTAATACTTGATCAAGTCAATTTATTTTCAGATTTGAAAAATTTGTATTGCAAACTTCTGAAGGATGTAGAACAAAATTTCAAGTAGTTTACTTTGATCAACGGCAAAAAGAAAAATATCTGAATATTGACAAAGGCAAAGCCATTGAGCATCTACATGAAAATGAAGAGTGGAAAATGACAACTCGCATACAAATAAAAGATATGACTTTGCAGAAAAAAAAAATTATAAAGAAATTTTGAATTTATTTTTCGTAAATAAATGTGTATAATATCGATTTTAACAAATTTTTCTTTTTTATTTTTCTACAAAAATTTTTTAAATTAAAAAAAAGTGTTTTTTTTCTCTTTATCTTCTTCTCACGAACTGGATACAAAATCATTCCAGTCTCTCCTCTTTCAATAAGTAATACAAATCTGTAGCGATTATAAGTATCATCAATCTCATTTATGCATATACATTCAGAAGAAGTCTTGGCAAAATATTTTTCCATAGTCTTAGGAAGATTTTGTTTCTGTTCTCTATATTCTCTCCCCCCACTGCACGTGTAACATACGTGACACGTCTGTCCAGGGTGAGATAGCAGGGAGAGACAGATGCATCCCACCCCACCCACGTGACGTTATACATTAATAATGTTATTATGACGTTATGCATATCGTATCAGTTTTTTGCTACCAACTAATTCATATTGACGCCATCAGAATGCCGTGTGATCAAAGTTTGATGCTCTAAAACTCTTTAAACCCCAAGATGCCACCGTTCCTAATTGATTTCGTGGTATATACATTTGGTATATATACGTAACTTTTGCATGCTCTTTCCGATGGTGTCATTAGTTTTTCAATACAACGAATACCAAATGAGTTGATTATATCAGCACGTGACCGCCGATTACTTCTGGTTAACGTTACCGCTGTATGGTGGAGGGAGAAAAATAATCCCTGATGAATACGGGTGTGGGATGGGAAAATCTCACCCTCGAGACAAGATATTTGGTACAGACACTCGGCAAGCCTCGTGTCTGGCCCAAATATCTTGCCCTCGGGTGAGATTTTCCCATCCCACACCCGTATCCATCAGGGATTATAATAGTCTCTCCCTGCTATCTCATCCTGGACAGGCGTATGTTACACATGCAGTGGGGGAGAAAAAATTATCCCTGATGGGGCCGGGTGTAAGATGGGGAAATTTCACCATCGGGACAAGATATTTGGTCCAGACACTTGGCAAGCCTCGTGTCTGGCCCAAATATCTTGCCCTCGGGTGAGATTTTCCCATCCCACACCCGTACCCATCAGGGATTATAATAGTCTCTCTCTGCTATCTCACCCTGGACAGGCGTATGTTACACATGCAGTGGTGGGGGGGGGGGGAAATTATCCCTGATGGGGGCGGGTGTAAGATGGGGAAATCTCACCATCGGGCAAGATATTAGGTCCAGCCACTCGGCAAGCCTCGTGTCAGGCCCAAATATCTTGCCCTCGGGTGAGATTTTCCCATCCCACACCCGTACCCATCAGGGATTATAATAGTCTCTCCCTGCTATCTCACCCTGGACAGGCGTATGTTACACATGCAGTGGGGGGGGGGGGGGGGGAGAGAAAAAATTATCCCTGATGGGGGCGGGTGTAAGATGGGGAAATCTCACCATCGGGACAAGATATTTGGTCCAGACACTCGGCAAGCCTCGTGTCTGGCCCAAATATCTTGCCCTCGGGTGAGATTTTCCCATCCCACACCCGTACCCATCAGGGATTATAATAATATTCCATCATGATATTGTGATATTTATCATATTTTGAATGATATTTTTTTTTTCAATGAATTTGGATGTCATCGCAGAATTCACAACAGCAATTCCAGAATATACCTCTGACTTCCAGTTGTGAGATGACTTGTCCACAATCGAATATTCAAACATTCTAATTCAGTGGGTTTCGGTTTTCCTATGCACAGTACCGTCTCCATCCAAAATCTCATCAAGTTGCACTTGCTGACCATATTTAATGTTGGCATGAAACACATGGCGTTTCCGTCTTTGTTTTCCATGTCTTGACAGATGTGACCTAAGTCCCATCCGTACTTGCAACTGGAACACCTTTTCTTCAGTGGTCTGGGAATGTTTTCTTTCACGAGATGGGCAAACATTCTGTAAAACACATCCACGATAAATTCGTGATGCTCTTCTCTTTTTCGTTTTTTTTATTATTCATTTTCATCTAATAATTTATCAATTTTATATACATATATATATAAATATACATATATATGTTTTTCATTTCCTATATATAATATGAAACAAATTATTTGGCTGATTTTATTTTTTTTTATTTTTTCTTCAAGTCAAAAAAAATTTACGTAAAGGAAAACAGAATTTTTTGCCCCCACAAGATCTGTATCAGATATTCTCTATCCAGTAACAGAAGCAAAATACATCCATCATAGTTTGTGATATCTCTCAGCAGTTTCCGAAACTCCTCAATTTCGAACTATAACTCTCTTCATATTCTTCGCTTCTCCTTAGGATCTTTAATCTTTAAAAATGAATGCTTTAATTTTTAAAGTTTAAAAAAAAAAAAAAATTCTTCTGTTTAAATATATACACTAAGGGAAAAATGAAACGCATGTTCAGTTTTGGTAGTATAATTTTTTTTAATCTATAGACAAAATGTAGTAAATTTGAACACATAACTACCTCAGTGTACTGTCTGCAGAGTCGTTGGTTAAAATTCAGTCAACCATGACCAGGTGCGATGCTCCATGCTTTCAACAGCTTTTTTGACAAAGCGTGCATCTGGGGAACTCCCACGTGTTATTGGCTTGAAAACTATATCAAATCGAAGTTTTGAACAGTACAAATCGGTTGAACAACATTTCATTTAATCTCGATTGAAAAGCAAAATGCCACGACTGTCCTAAGTTGATAGGGGTAGGACTATTGCTCTAATTATGCAGGGCCAATCGCAACGTCTCGTCATCCAGCAATTGTGGTCCATGAGTCAACGATAGATCATTTAGTTGGGTGTCTCAAGGCCACAGGAAGGAGCGGACGTCAAGATAGAGGCATATATCTCTCAGACCTCCATCACCGATTTCAGACGGCGACGGAGATGGCGAGTCAGGTTGTAGGCACTCATGGTTACCGAGTGTGTCCAAGAACAGTTAGGAATCGGTTGTGGGAGTTCAATTTAAGGCCACGATGTCTCTACGTTGGTCCGCCACTTACATCCAGGCGACGTCAACGTCGATTGCAATGGCTGCGGGCACATTTGCCCACCGGAGACGTGTGTTATTCACTGACGAGTCTCGGTTCACACTTTACAGGTCAGATGGACGACAACGTCGCTATCGACGATGAGGTGAGCGATATTCTGACGCGTGCGTTAAGGAAAGCGACAGATTCGGGAGAGGGTCTGTTATGGTTTTTTTTTTTTTTTTTTGGGGGGGGGGGGGGGTCTCATGAGGTGAAAACACCTTTCCTGGTCATCCAGGGCAAGCTTTCAGGCGTAAGATATCGAGATCAACTCCTCATGCCTCTCGTCCTCATATTCTAACTCTACACGCCGAGATCTTTCATTTGATGTTTCACATGCCTACCTTCATAAATCCTAAGTTTTTGATGCCCTCGCCCCAACTCCCCCGCCCCCCTCCCCGTGGAGGTGCAAGTCCCTCATATACTAACTCTACACGACGAGACTTTTTATTTGATGATAACTACCTTCCTAATACCTACAATGTTTTTCAGAATATCTGAATAAAAAATCATAATGGAAAAAAAACCCAAAAGAACATTTCAAAGTATTCATTTCCCGGGATTTCTTTTTCATTAAAGAAAAATGATTTTACTCAAAAAACATATTGTACACCAGCAGAAAAAAATTAAAAAGAAAGAAATTATTTATTTTCTTCAGCCATTATAGTTAATAACTACTGTGTGTGCGGTTGGGTCATATTGACTGAAGTTTTTGTGTTTTGCAAGGCGCGCGGGCTGGTGTGATTCTTCTCAACTGAATGGCAAGCGAAGAGGACATTATTTGTCATTTGGACGCTACGCGCCTGGTGTCTGGTGACAGCTTGGGAAAGGTGTGGTTGAGAGGCTTCGCCTAGAGAATTAGGATCCAACACCACATACGTCCGATACGGTTCGCTATGGCAAAAACATCGAATTAAAATTGATAACGGCCTTTAAGGACACTTCCATAGCGTTTCCTCAGCGGTTAGAACAAGCTAAATGTAATTTTTAAAACAAAACCATTCACTTGTGACTTATATAAAAAGGTGTACATCAAAAGGCACTTCCTATGCAGTATTTTCATCTTCGGTGTTAGCTTTTGCATGTGCGCCAGATGAATGGCGCTGTGTCCATTAGCAAAAAACACGGTAGTTTTTTTCATATTGTGTGTTTGTTAAGTTTTCTGTGATGGTAGATCTCTGTCTCAGCATATTCACCATGATCTTGCCGAATGTTCCACTCCCCAAACATGGGCTAGTAATAGTAGTCAGATCTCTGTCTCAGTAAGTTCACGATGCTCTTGCCGAAAGTTTTCTGTCGCAGTGCATTCAGCAATCTCTTACCTGAATTTTTGTCATATTTCTTTCTCCAGAACTGGGATAGTAAAAGCAGTCAGGCCTCTGCTCTGTCGCAGTACATTCACGAATCTCTTGCCCGAAAGTTTGTCATATTCCACTCACCTGAAATGAGGTAGTAATAGTAGTCAGATCTCTACTCTGTCACAGTATGTTCACTAATCTCGTACCTGAAAGTGTGTCATATTTCAATCTCTGAAATGTCGTGCTGATAGCTGTCGGATCTCTCTATCTCATCTCAGTATTTTCACGAATCACCTGCTCGAAAGTTTGTCATGTTTCAATCTTCTGAAATAGGGCAGTAACAGTAGTCAGATCTCTACGCTGTCACAGAATGTTCACGAATCTCTTGCTCGAAAGTTTGTCATGTTTCACTCTCCTGAAATGGGGTAGTAATTGTAGTCAGATCTCTGCTTTGTCAAGTATGTTCATGGATCTCTTACTGAAAGTGTGTCATATTTCACTCTCCCGTAATGTCGAGGTAGTAATAGTTAGATCGCTGCTCTGTCACAGTACATTTCCGAATCCCTTGCCCGAAAGTAAGTTTATCATATTCCACTCTCCTGGAATAGGGAAGAAATAGTAGTCAGATCTCTGTCACAGTATGTTCACGAATCGCTTGCCTGAAAGTTTGTCACATTCAACTCTCCTGAAATGGGTTAGTAATAGTAGTCAGATCTCTCTCTCTCTCTCTCTGTCTCTCTCTCTCTCTCTCAGTATGTTCACTAATCGCATACCTGAAGGTTGGTCATGTTTCAATCGCCTGAAATGTCGTAGTGATAGCAGTCGGATCTATCTCTATCTCAGAACATTTACAAATTTCTTGTTTGAACGTTTTGTCTTATTTCACTCTCATGAAATGGGGTAGTAATATAGTAAGGTCGCCGTGGAATGGGCACTTTCCACGGAGGGGCAGTAATTCCACGGACGCAATAGTATTAGATTACAAACACTAATTATAGGAATAATCATCACAAATTTAATTAATGAACACCGGGTACAACCCGGTGCTTCATTAATTAAAATTTTGCTGATGGTGATTTATATTACCACGCATGCGTGGACATCACTGCCCACACGTGGATTACGGCCAATCCACGGCGACTGTACTATACTAGTCAGATCTCCGCCCTGTCACAGTATCTTCACGAATTTGTTGTCTAACGTCTGTCATGTTTCACTCTCTTGAAATGGGATAGTAACAGCAGTCAGATCTCTAATATTAATAACACTTTGGCCAGCCGCTGATTTGTCGCGGTTCTCGGACGAGAAGGCCTTGCTTACCCCTGTACTCCCATCTGCCGCCCTATTCCCACGCCTTTCCTCTCCTCCCAACACTCGGAGACGAACTGCTTGATGACATCCCTTGCCCCATTCTTCCCAATCTCTCCGATTAGCATATTAACCCTCTGCTTTGAGTCTCCCCTAACCACATGTCCTTCATTCTCCCATCCCACTTCCCCATTATACTCCCACTGAATCTCATTCTTTTAGACTGATACTTTGGGCATTCTAGAAGAAAGTGTTCCAGGGTCTCCACCATGCCCAAGTTACACATCTGGCACTCCCTTTCACCGTATTTCCCAATTTTTCCCCTCAGCTCCAGGGATCGCGACCTCAGCTTGAACAACAGTGACCCCCAAAGGTGCCATCAAGGTACTCTTCAAAGCCTGGCTTCTCTTTATCACGCAGGCCACCCAAAGACCTCTTTGATTTGACTCCCTCTCGCCAATTACGGTTACAATCCTCCATGACCCTTTCTCTGACGATTTTTTCCCTGGTTTGCCCTAGCGTCCAGGTCCGAGATCTCCAATGAGTAGTTCTCTACTAGCTCCCTCACTTGGACCATCCACCCCGTTTTGATATTCGAGTTGAAAATTCTCAGGAGCATTACTTTACACCATCGGCTGTCGGGGAGATTTACCAAATAATTAAGATAACCGAGTTTCAACAGGTCTATCCTGTCCTTGATCCTCATCCACCCAAGCTCACCCCTGATTGTTCCTAGCGCTGCGGCATTACTCGACCCCGTTATCCATCGGCCCGCATCGTTGTGCAGGATTTCCAAGCTCTTTACGGCCGTCTGGTTTAGGGGTACCACTTCCGTACAGTATGTTATACTTGGCAGCCCAACCATTTCCCAAATGGTTTTCCCCCACGAAAACCTTATTGAAACTGTTTCTCCCTATAAGTTTCATTTGGTTAAGGATTCGCTTCCCCTTCAGAATCAGTTTATTTGTGTGGTTTCGGTAGATGCCTCTTCCTGTAATGTTTATATTTACCCCCAAATACTCGTAATCACCTGTCTCTCCTACACTGAGAAGTTTGCTGCTCCCTTCCGGAATGCAGAACTCACCCACTCTCCACCTTCGAGTGGGGTCCACTTTGCGGCCCACAGGTATAACTTTGCTCTTGCTTTCATTAAGTCCGAGTCTCCATTTGCTCCCATATTTCCCAACAATTCCCAGCATTTTCGTTAGCCTCTCTTCGCTTTCTGACTCTAGAACCATATCGTCTGCAAATAAATAGCCCTGGGATCTTCAAGTCCCCAATTGCTACCCCCTCGTCGCTACGCAGGAGTTCATCTCCTAAACCTTTGATGTACAATGCAAACAGGATTGGCGAAAGGATACACCCCTGTTTTAGGCCTATCTCCGTAGGCACACTGTTTGTTGTAATGTTTCCCAGGCTAAGTTCACTCTGTACATCTTTATATAATGCTTTCATAATTCCAACAAACTCGCCTCCTAAGCCCAGAGCCTCCAGCTTGCGCCACATACCCTCCCTCCATACTCTATCGTATGCCTTTTTGACATCCAAAAAGGCCATAAACATCTTTTTCTTTTTTGCTTTCGCGGATTCTATCATTTGGGATAGCGTGAAAAGATGGACAGTACTCTCCTTCTCTTCCTGAAGCCATTCTGGATTTCTCCCCAAAAAACCCTTCTCTTTAATCACCTCCTCTAGTCTCCCATACAGGACTTTACAGAAAACCTTTCCAATATTGCTACTGACAGAGATCCATCGATAGTTTTCCAAAACGTCTTTTTCCCCCTTTTTTGTGACTAAATGTCACTTTGCTTTCTCTCCATTCCCTCGGGACCTCTTGATTTTCTATGGCTAGATTGAATAGGGCAGTTAGGCTTTCCACGAATTCTTCTCCCCCTTTTTGATAAACTCGTTTGGAATTTCATCCACTCCTCCCGCTTTTCCATCCCTTAATTTCGAGATCACATTTCGCACCTCGTCCGTTTTAATTTCGCTGAACACGAAGTTCGATAGGTTTTCCTCGACCTGATTCGGACACTCAGGTAGGCTCCCCATGCCCCATCGCTTATCGTTTACCTTTTCCCAGTGCTTGACTAGTTCTGATGCGACTTGATCTTGGTCGTCTGTAACCCTGCCACCTACTTTAATACTCTGTGGGTTACTTCCTTTGTTACGTTTATTCACCCATTTAAAAAATACGTTCGAACTCGACCTCCGTCGTTCTTTTCGTCCTAATAAGACTGCTATTTCGCACTCTCCGATTATCGTCTTTAATCTTATTTACTTTGTTTCGTGCTTGTTGGTATTCTTCCTTTGCTAATGTGGCCTCATTGCTTTCCACCCCCTTAAGTTTTCTACTTCTCCTGTATGCAGCACATTTAGCTTTTCTTCCCTTTATGGCCCTTTTCAGTTCTTCATTCACTCTGTACCCAAGTTCCCGTGTTGACACCCTGATCTTTCCTACACTTTCCTTCCCTGCCTCCACTAGGCTCGAAACTATGGCGTCGGCCATCTTCTGGACATTGCCCCCCCCCCCCCCTTGGGTACGGTTGCAAGCTTTGTTTTCAGTTTTTCATTGAACTTCACCCAGTCAGCATCCTTTTTGAGTTCCCAAATCTCCTTAAAGCTTCCTTTGCTTTTTACTAGGTTTTTGGCCCTGATCGTCACCGTAATCAAGTTGTGATCACTATCCACCTCCATTTTATCCTCAATATCCACTTCTACCCCTATCAACTCCCTCCATAAATTAATATCTGTGAGAATATAGTCGATTATTGATTTTCTGTCGTTCCTCTCCCAGGTCCATTTCCCCTTATACCTCGCGTCCCTGTTCAGAATCTTCAGACCGAGCTCGTTTGTGAAGTTCAACAGCTTCCTCTACTCTGATACAGTAAGTTCACGAATGTCTTGCCGAAAGTCTGTCATGTTTCACTCTCCTGAAATGGGATAGTAATAGTAGTAAGATCTCTGCTCTGTCACAGTTTGTTCATGAATCTCCTGCTCGAAAGTGGGTCATGTTTCACTCTTCTGAAATGTGGCAGTAGTCAGATCTCTGTCTAGTACATTTATGAATCTCTTGCCGAAAGTTTGTCACGTTCCACTGTCCCGAAATGGGGTAGTAATAGTAGTCAGATCTCTATCTCAGTACGTTCACGAGTATCTTGCGGCAAGTCCTGTCTGAAAGTTTGTCATGTTTCACCCTCCCGAAAAGGGGTAGTGGTAGTAGGCGGGTCGCTACTCTATCACAATATGTTCACAAATCTCTTTCCCGAAAGTTTGTCGTATTCCAGAAATGGGATAGTAATAGTCAGATCTCTACTCTTTCGCCGTACCTTCACGAATCTCTTGCCCGAAAGTTTGACATATTTCACTGTCACGTAATCTCGAGGTGGTCGTAGCCGGATCGCTGCTGTGTCACAGTACATTCACTAATCTCTTACCTGAAAGTTTGTCATTTTCATCTCCTGAATGTCGTGGTGATATTAATCGGATCTCTCTATCTCGGTATTTTCACGAGTCAATTGTCTGAAAAAGTATCTCTTTGTCATCCGCTCAGAATCGTATATATCCATCACATTCACAGCGTCATTGGTTGCCATTTTAAACTCTCTCTTGAATGGATTGAGTCCAGTGTCTGTCATGGTGTGTTCACGAATCTTATACCGAAAGTTTGTCATGTTCCACTCTCCCAAAGTGTTGTTGTAATAGTAGTTAAGTCTCTTCTCTTGTCTGAAAGTTTGTCATGTTCCACTTTCCTGAAATGCTGTAGTAGTAGTAGGCAGATCTCTGTCTCAGTATGTTCACAAGTCTCTTCCTCGAAAGTTTTGATCCACTCTACCAAGATGTAGTAACGGTAGTCAGATCTCTGCTCCATCACAGTATGTTCGCTTATCTTTTGCATGAAAGCTTCTTATGTTCCTCTTTCCTAAAATGTAGTAATAGTAGTCAGATCTCTGTCTCAGTATATTCATAAGTCTCTTGCTCTAAAGTTTTGTCATGTTCCACTCTACCGAAATGTTGTGGTAATAGTAGTCAGGTCTCTGCTCTGCCACAGTATGTTCACAAATCTTTTGCCGAAAGTTTGTCATGCTCCCCTCTCCCAAATGTGGAAGTAGACATATCTCTACTCTGTCACAGTATGCTCACTAATCTCTTGCCGAAAGTTTCTCATATTCTACTCTACCGAATTGTGGAAGAAATAGGAAGTCAGATCTCTGCCATAGTACTTTCACGAATCTCTTTAGTCGAAAATTATTGCTCTTTAATCGACTCGTAAACTCAATGTTATATTCATAAGTTAATGGGTTCTTCGAGTAGTTTGAGCTTCTGGTCAATGAGTAAAATAGCTGTGTACGATTGTTTTGGAGATGCGTAGCTTCCTCAAAATGTATTCATGGAGACGCTCAGTTAGTGTTTTCGGGTTTTCTTTCCCGAGATGATTCATCACACAGCCTAAGATATCATAATACCTTTACTCATCCCATTTGAATTCTCTCTCTCACTCTCTTTGAACGCAGTACCAAGTATTCGCGACACCAGCTCCAATATCACCTCGTTTACTGGTGGCTACGGCGACGTAATTATTCCGCTTAGTCTCGCGATGTCTTGGAGATTTCTCGACTCTACGATGACAAAAAAATATACAAAAACACTTACGGTCTCTTACAATTCTTCAAAATTCCCGTTGGATTATCACTGAGCAAAACGGCGATAAGTGGAAATGTGAGGGCCTAAAGGAGTCAAATGAAAGAAGGAAAAACCTCTTCTCCACAATTCTCGAAAAAATCCTCATTGGAATAACACTGAGTAAAAAGGCGATGATGGGAAAAAATTCCATTTTTGCACATGTTTGAGGCGAGCGATCTTCACACTTTTACAAATTCCAATGGGAAATTTGTATGGACAAAAAGGGGTTTTCGAGATCTTTTGTTAGAGCTCACTTCGAGTTTACATTGTTTTTGTTTTCTAACACAAATCCCCATTGGATTAACCTTAGCCAAAATACGAGCTAATTTGATAATTCAGCTTGAATTTGACCAAGTTCTTTTTTAGCTAAGCTCGAAAATGTTTGAATTCACATTGATTTCAAGCCTATTTTTTTTTTGGGGGGGGGGGGGGGGAGGGGGTAAGGCTCGAAATGCATTACCTAGTGAGCTCGAATTGGCAATTATCCACTACAAATAAATAAATAAAAAAATAAATAAATAAATAAATATAAGGCTATCATTAACGTTTACAAAATAATTTCATTATTATTATGTATTCACCGTTTACTCACTCCAAATAAACTAGTAAGAAATGAATGATTATCTTCCAAATTTAACCCTTTACCCAACGCAGACGATATCAAAATTTATTATTTTAAATATCTTTTTTTAAAATTTTTCAAAAAATGTCAACAAAACCATATCATGTGATCCCTCATTGGAACGAGCTCAATGAGCTCGTTCCAATGAGGGGTCACATGATATGGTTTTGTTGAAACTTTGTGAAAAATTTAATTATTTCAACTGCTCAATTTGCATATTACGCGGGCGGATGCGGGCAATTCGTTAGGTAAAGGGTTAACTCTTAACCTGCTGAGTATTTTCTAGATATTTTACATCAAATCTAGTCACGGCTGCTTTTAAGCAGCCATTACTAGACTTGATGAAAATTTAATATAAACATAACACAAGGAATCATTGGTGAAAAAATCCATCCAATTGACACCGGGCAAATACGATTAAATAATAATAATAATAATAATAAAAAATATTTATATAGCGCACATATCACAATGATAAAAAGTCCCATGGCGCTTTACAAATACATTTATAACATGTGGCAATGCCTATGGACTGGACATTCATACGATGCTACTCGGTATTACCCTGAGTATGATTTATCAAAAAGATAGGTTTTCAGCACAGATTTGAAAGTGCTCAGAGATGTATATCGCACTGAAATGGGTAGCCCATTAAAAAGCATAGGTGCACTGTAGGTAAAGGAGCGGACACCATATGAGACTAAGTTGCAGGTAGTTTCCTCAAGCAACTTGTGTGCAGATGATCTTAACGAGCGTTTAGGCTCATATGGAACCACCAGGTCGCTAATATAAGCTGGAGCCAGATCACAGCAGCGGGCCTTGTATGCAAAGAGCAAGATCTTGAACTCAATCCTTGCAGAAATAGGAAGCCAGTGTAAATCTTTCAACACTGGAGTTATATGCTGGCGCCGCTTCGTCAATGAGACAATACGAGCAGCTGTGTTCTGTATTTGTTGCAACCTTTGTATTTGCTTGTTGGGAAGCCCACGCAACAGGGAGTTGCAATAATCTAGGCGTGATGTGATAAATGCATGTACCAGACACTCTGCTGCCCTCTTCGTCAAAAGTTTTCGAGAGCGACCAAGTTTTCGGAGGTACCAGTTGGCAGACTGACATATTTTAGTAATGTGAGTAGCCATAGATAGGTGCTTGTCAAAATAGACACCTAGATTTCGAACCTGAATTGACGGATTGATCTCTGCATCGCCAACTTTGAGCCGTGGCAGAGTGTCTGGTGCAGGGTTCTGTCTTGAAGAGAATACTATCAGTTCAGTGTTTTCGTCATTCAATTTAAGTTTGTTTTGGTGCATGAAATTTCTTACATCCTCAATACAGTTTTCAAGACGCATAAATTGTATGGCTGTATCTTCAGAATTGGTAGGGTTAAATTCAATATATAATTGTGAGTCATCAGCATAGAAAATGTACTCGATACCATGTGAGCGAATAATGGGACCTATAGAGGCTGCATGTAAAGGGTGAATAAGATGGGGCCGAGAACAGAACCCTGGGAGACCCTGAATTCAAATGAAGCTATCTCTGATCTATCGCCATCAACAGTAACACACTGAGTTCTGTTGCTCACATAGGATCGAAACCAATATAATGCTGATCCCTCTATTCCAAGGTAGAAAAGTCTGTCATAGAGAATTCTGTGGTCAATCGTGTCGAATGCGGCTGAAAGTTCAAGGAGCACCAACACAACGCCTTTTTTGTTGTCTATAGATTTCAAAACATCATTTTGAACTGAGAGAAGGGCAGATTCAGTTGAATGACCATGTCTATATGCGGACTGTTTAGGGTCAAGTAAACAGTTTTCATCCAGATGTGCACGCAACTGTTGTGCAATGACTTTTTCTATGATCTTAGAGATAAAAGGAAGATTCGAGACCGGACGATAATTTTTCAGTATTGTGGGATCCAATGATGCTTTTTTTAAGAAGTGGGGTAACAAGACCTGTTTTTAGACTGGGCGGTAGATGACCAGAACTCACTGACTCATTAACAATTTCAGTGATGCTGCCAATAAGGACAGAGAGAGAGAGAGATGTTTTAAGAAGTGTAGTTGATATCGGATCCAAATCACAACTTTTGGATGGTGAAGAGCTGTTTTTGGTCAGATCCACAGTTAGAAATGTTCTCGCATAAAAATTGCCTTTTTGAATGGCTGATCAGATTTTTAACTTTTTTACATTGTAATTTAAACATCTCACGGTGAACGGTCAACTTAGTCTTACGCCATTTCCGTTCGAGTTGATGGCACACACACTTAGCTGACCGTATTTCATCATTGATCCAGGGGCGGATTGCCTTGACAATAAAGGTTCTGGATGAAATGGGGGCCATTTCATCAAGTACCTTCCTCAGATCCATATTATATGATTCTACCATAGAGTTTAAATCAATGCCTGGATGTTTCCTCAGACATTTAGTGACACATTGCATAAAATTATTTATGTCAAAATCCCTAAGTTTTCTAAAGGAGACAGTTCTTTTTTGCACAGCTGGCTTGTTGATAAAAAAGTACATAAAACAAGAAAGTGGTCTGACAAGGATGAGTCATGGATTCTAGTTGATGAAATAATGTCATCGGTGTTCCGGAAAATAATAGGATCAAGTGTGTGACCTAGTTTATGGGTCGGTTCATTCACATGTTGTTTCAGGACCAGAGAAACAAGAAGATCCATAAATCGCTGTGTGTCTGGGTTGGTCTTCTTATCGATATGAAAGTTTAAATCCCCAACTATCACTACCCGGTCGGTCTAAGAACAATATTTATGGAGAAAAGGATCAAATTCTTCAAAAAACATGCTACTAGTTACACGTCTTTTCTTGCTAGGAAGCAGCCTGTAGACTATTAAAAGTCGAAAATAAGACTTTCCATCAGCAGATATGAGGATGTCCATGTGTTCAAATATCGAAAATCCTATTTTTAATGTTTTTAAATGTGACCAACTTATACTTATTCCAGTAACAAGAGAAACCATGTGCTGGGCAGGAATATCCACCAGCAGTATGCAAAGTGTTAAGGATGATGAGATTAAGTGCTCGTTCAAACGAGGGGTCATAACCTATGTTTTTGAGACAAAAATATGAAAAAATAATGAAAATTAATTGGCGATTTTTTCGGAATAGCATTGGCCGGGTTTGGCCATTACGTTGGGTAAAGGGTTAAGATTTAATCTGTTTATGTGACAGAATTGTTAGGTAAATGACTTATCATGTTAATGTGCATGTCCTGTGATTTGTATCAGATTCTCGGTGGTGTCCAAAAATGAGATCACAACTCTCCGGCAAAGCCAGCTCGTTGAAATCCCATTCTCGACACCACCTCGAATCTGATACAAATCACAGGACATGCACATTATCATGATAATCTCTATTTATCCTCATGGCGTCGAAGAATAACGGCGAACGATTTCGATGTAAACAAATTGTTTGCTCCTAATAACTCAGTAAGGGAAAGAACTCCAGATCGGTTCATATCCGGCCGAGATCGGCGTCATATCAGCCGAGTTTGAAGTCATGTCTGTCAAGCTTGATAATGGGCGATTCTGGGGGAAAAACTCATATCTGATAAATAAATATAGGTTATTACCACCATGTGGGTTTCTGAGATGCTGTATTGAAGTCTCGACCTCGCCTATGTGTCATATGCCGACTCGTCCTAAAGTACTCGTCCATATATGCCCAGAGACGAGTTCTCGAATTCAAGACACTATTTCGGAGGTCCACATAGTGGTAATAAGCAATTTATCTTACAATATTTCTCCCTTTCTTGGTGTCTTCGCTCAAGGAAGGAATTGTTTACAGTTTTTAACGGCATGTTTTGGCAATTGTTCAGTGTTTATGAATTGATTTTTATGAATGAAGGCCATGACGTCATGGTAAGGCGTTCTTGTGCTATGCCCGACGAAACCCACATCCGTTGTTCCACGTATACTATAACCGCTGAAGTTTACAGAAGTGTTTTAGCTGTGTGTTTCTTAGATTTATTTTTCATGTTTAACGCATGGTAGGCCTATATAAAAATATTACCATGGCAAAAAATGATCTACCCTAATTTATATCGTAGAGCTGTTGATTTATTTATGCTATAAACACTGTTGTAAAAAATATACAAAACGGTGGCCTCAACATGCTGATGCCAAACTAGTGCAGGTAAAAAATGTTCTCTTGCTGTGTTGAATGATCGATCGTGTGGTTGTTGCTGCACACAGTACAGATTTGTATTTGTCTAGATGTTTTTTTTTAACTTTATAGGGGGAAATACGTTCTTTCGTTCTTGTTGTAAGGTACACGAAAATCATGACAGCTTTAACCCTTTACTTAACGTAACGACCAAAACCGGCCAGCGCTATTCTAAAAAATCGCCAATTAATTTTTCATTATTTTTACATTTTTTGTCTCTAAAACGTAGGTTATGACCCCTCATTGGAACGAGCTCGTCGCGCTCGTTCCAATGAGGGGTCATAACCTATGTTTTTGAGACAAAAAAAGAAAATAATAGTTATTCGAGAATGTTCTTTTGCAAGTGTCGTCTGCTTTTCATGTTAGGTAAAGGGTTAAACCATTTTCATTGGTTATTACCATAATTTACAGGTTTTCACCAAATGGAATTTTGACATCCCAATGTCTATCAGTACCGGTACCAGAAGTTTAAAAATATACGGGATTCTTGATATTCTCTCTGGTCCTTCTTCTTGAGTCTTCGATAAACTGCTGAAATCTTACAATTAAGTTATCCTAATTTTTACAAACCTTTGTTTCAAAACACTAATAAATCTCACTGGACCTTCCATCCATCCTAGTCTTATACCAGGGCTGAATATCTTGGAAAATGTTCCATTTGAAACCACATTACCTTTAAAATCAGGATCCGACCTGTAAAAAGCCATGTGTACTGGTTTAGAAACAGATCATTGTGATTCTTGGTAGGTAATCCAAAACGTCCTTCATTTCATCGGATAACGAAACTAGAAGATCAGTATTAACGTGAAAATTAGTTCTTAGCAATTAAACCATGTTATTGTCAGGTGCTATAAGTAATTGGAAATTTAGCTTGAAAATAGGTGACACGTTATGTTTGATGCCGTTAAATATCTGAAAGAAATGTTAGATTTTTTAATTGTTTGCTGTTCAAATAATAAATATGGATGGACAGCAAAAAAGTGCCAAATTAATATTTTGTTTAGATTTTGACGACATCGAAAATAGCCTATCACTTATTTTCAAGCTAACTTTCCATCACTTACATAGCACCTTGAAAGCCACTTTTTCCCTAAAAAATGTACCGCTAACGGGAAGATAGATCCATACGACAATGTAAATTAAAATGGGCGTGAGAACCGTTACTTATTCACAGTTCCTTATTAGACGTTTGTTATCGACCGATTTTATCGGTTGATAACGAATGTCGAATAAGGAACTGGGAATAAGTAACAGTTGTCACGTCCCCTGTTGCGACCCGGTCGAAATTGGCTATCCTAACTTTCCTCTCAACAAGTGTTTACGCTAGTCCGAAACTGTCTGGTGCCACATTTTTAGCCATTCTGGATATTTCTATATCAATTTATTTATGTATTGGTGCTTAAGGTCACATACTTATGCACAATGGCTAATCGTGACCGTGAGAGTTTTACGGGAGGAGGAAGCCGGAGTATCCGGAGAAAACCAGCGGGCATCGACGAGCAACTGTCAGCTCTTCAACATTCTAAGACTGTTCAAGCTCCGCTCAAGCAGGGTTACATCGGTTGAAGACATGTGCACCATCAACGTGCAGTACACCTTAGTACACGGCGCCATCGTGTCCCCATGCAGGCAACCGGGATAAAGTGCCTTGCCCAAGGACACAACGCAGGTCGTCCCGGATTCTGTATAAAACAAAGTATTTTCGTGCCAAAAAGCGAATGGGGGAGATGGAGGGGGTGTACTTCGCTGTCTGATCCAGATAAATTGATCGAGTTTAAAAAGAACTGGAAGTTATTTCAAGAGTGAACAGACAACTGAGGGTCAAATACTATAAAACGTTTACAGTTGTATTTTTCAAAATTGCCTTTTCTATTTATGGAAATAACTAAATGAAATGAACCATCGGCATTTGCAAAGAAGTGGCAATTTGAAATGCATAATAATTCATTTCCGTCATTTATATTCACTTGTAGAAAATAAAATTATGGAAAATACATTTGTAAATTTTTAAAGTATTGGCCCCAAGTAGTCAAGGACACAAAAATCGGACAGAACTCCAAAGTTTTGACGAAATCACCAGTGGGCTAAAAGGACGGTCACGTAAGTTTTATCCACTGATTCAATTAACCCTTTACCCAACGTAACGGCCAAAACCAAACAGCGCTATTCACAAAAATCGCCAATTAATTTTCATTACTTTTTCATTTTTTGTCTCAAAAACATAGGTTATGACCCCTCATTGGAACGAGCTCGTTCCAGTGAGGGGTCATAACCTATGGTTTTGAGACAAAAAATGAAAAAAATTAGTTATTCGAGAATTTTTTTGCAGAATTTTTTTTTGTCGTCTGCTTTTCATGTTACGTAAAGGGTTAATGGCGAAGCACAAAGATAATAACAGATTAATCGACTAATTACTGTTAATCCATTCGGTTTATCGGGTCGCTATGACAACCTGTCTATGATACCCTAGTTCCACAAGCCAAAAATTTAGTAAGTACGATAATATTAAGATGAGGGTAACATGACCAAAAATGGTTGAAAATTCTGTTTGTGTCAAAATATATGGACACTTTCTAAAGATTAAATATATTTCATGAAACTTTCCCAGCACGGGGTTAATAAATGTCTAAATGTTCCCCAAAAGTTTGGTAAAAGTTGCACAAGAAAACACACTACAATAAAGTAGTCACAAAAAACTGAAAATATTCTTTAATTGGAATGATGAAAAAATGAGATATTTCTGTCTGCCACGTGGATGAGTGTCAAGGCAAGGTGAGTTGTTTCTGACAGCATGCTTCACCAGTCTAACCCTGTCTGATCAGTCAGCCTGTAATCACAGTTTAAACTCGTATTTTTTAACTAACTGGGTGACAGGTATCATCAATCGATAAGGGTGGGGAGTCATCCTCGACGTCATTAATCGATACAGTGCTAGGTGACACCTATTATGTCAAAAAAAAAAGATATCGGTGACAGGTGATATCGGCAAACTAATCGTTAAAAGGGCGGTCAATGGCTCCCGCTTCATCAGCTGGAACCTTTATGCTTTCTCGTGATGAATCTCTAAGTAAACAAAACGAAAAACTAATTTTTTCCAGTCTTCTCAACTTGGAAGAAATCCGCAATAATTTTTATTACACGCCTGTTCTATGAAATCACCATCTGCATCAATGCGGAAAATAAAAATCCGATCCGCACACATGTGTGGAACGGAAATCGTTGACGGACTATTTTTACAAAGACGCGAAATTTCACTGGAATCTTGTACAAATCGTGCACCTCAATTACAATTTTAATACCAAGCGACAGCTAAAAAGCATCCCCTGAGTTCCAATATGTTCTATGTGCCAGTAGGCACATAGAACACATTGAAACTCAGGGGACGAAGTAGTAACACGGGTTCCCCTCGCAAATTTGGTTGGCGATAAAATGTGTTCTTTGTGTTGATAGTTGTCAAATGAATTGTGCTCTTCTAATAACCGTTTTTATAGACGTGAAGGCAACGTCATAAACAATCGATATGACACCAGTGCCATATCAATTAACCCATTCACACTCGCGTGTCGTTCTGTGTATTTGTACGACACTACTCAACACAAAAGCCCATCACCACTCACCACAATGAGCCCTGTTTGTAAGTATCTCCACTGGGTACAATCTCCCTTTGATCATTCCTTGGATTTCCAGGGGACCAGTTACTATGCCTATTGCGTCAGAAAAACATAAATTAGGGCGATAAGTGAATACAGCTCGTCTAAAATATTTTGTGTTCCCATTATCATGTTTTCTCCGGTGGATTAGTCAATAAAAAGAAAAAATGCGGCATTGAGAACGCGACGTATTCGCCCCATTGCCGAATAGACTAAAGGATGATAGCCCAAAGGAGCCACTAGTTCAGATCCGTGCCAGTAAGATAGTTTGATCAGTTATGTACAATCACAGTAAAAGCGTTCCGGAGGGGAAAACAGGAACCGGACCGGAAAATTAAAAAAAAGAACAAAAAAGAAAACAAAAAGACAAAATAAAAAAAAGGGACAGAAAATAGAACAAAAAGCCCCATCCAGCTCTTAACTTAATGAGGTCTCTTGATTTAGCTAACATTTTATTTACAAAATCTCAATCCACTCATATTGCTGTGTCTCCATCAGATCTCGATTTGATGGCGAACAGACCTCTTTTGTGATCACAGAACTGTATCTTTCTCCTACAGATATAATTCTGGGACAAATATGATCGCCCCTTGACCACTTATGTACTGCATTTTACAATGTATGGAAATCAGAAGTATTTTACCATCTTTGAAAAGTAATTCACCTGTTGTAGTGAGGGGATATGCGAGCTACTCCGCAAGTGTTCGGCATCAGTTTAGAAGTCAAACAATATCTGATATCTGCATTTTACAATGTATGGAAATCAGAAGTATTTTACCATCTTTGAAAAGTAATTCACCTGTTGTAGTGAGGGGATATGCGAGCTACTCCGCAAGTGTTCGGCATCAGTTTAGAAGTCAAACAATATCTGATATCTGACAACAATTGTTTAGATGAACTCTATACAGAATTGATCCAAAAGTGTTTTCAGACACAGACAGAACAGCATAGCGTTCGAAATGTCATCTTTTACCGCACGAGATCGATTTGGGCGGAAGGATAATATTGAATGAGAAGTCATAGGCTTCGAGTTCAATATTATGCCTCCGCCAAAATTGATCGAGTGCGGTACAAATTGACTGTTCAAACGCGTATGCTGTTCTGTATTTATTGCACGCCAATAGTTTACCCCAAAAAATCGTAATCGCCTTCGGCTTCTTGTTCAATATTATCCCTCTGCCGAAATCGATCTCGTGCGGTAAAAAAATGAAAGTTCGAACGCCTATGTTGTTCTGTATTTATTGCACGCCAACAGGTTACTACTAAAACAATATTAAAAACACAAATTATTGCCAAAAATAACCAAAACGTAAAAAAAATAGTTAAATAGTCCGCGTACGTGATCCGTATTGTTCAAGGACAATACGAAAAACTTATTGTTCGGTGCGATTTTTGTAGAAAAAAACGTGTATTTTATTGAAATAAAAGCACAGACATGCATTAAGTCATTTTTGTGACATGCATATTCCTGTAATTACAGATGGGATGTGAAATAATGATATTTCCTAACATTTTTTTATCGTGTCTGTACAGAGTTGATAACAAATGCCATTAATATCAAAGGTTGTGCTTGACTTCTCAACATTTGACAAGCCGAGGAATGTGTGATTTCTTTTTGGTAACAACAGCAGAAAATACTCCAAAATTTCTGAAAGGTAAGTTATCCATGGTAGTGTGGTGACACAATGTTAGGTTAGCAGCTTTCACCACAAGTCACTTCTACACAGAATATTATTTATTGATGTTTAAAGACACTTTCGACAGCCGGGCCACCTCGTGTCGGACAGTTTTACCGGTTGAGGAATCCGGTGTACCGGAGAGAACCACCGAACAACGGCAAGCAATTGTCAGTTTCTCCAATGTACTAACCCAACACAAGCAGGGTTACCATTGGCTGAAGACAAGTGCACCATACACGTGCAGTACGCCTTAGTACACAACGCCACCGCTCCCCACGTGGGCAATTGGGATTAAGTGCCTTGCCCATGGACGGCGGGGATCGAACCGTGGACCTCTCGGTTTGAAGTTCAATGCCGTAACCCCTGAACGACCGCGCATCCAAACATCATATCAGCTTATTACTTATTCACTTACGGGGACGTGACAACTGTTACTTATTCCGAGTTCCTTATTCGACATTCTTATCAACCGATAAAATCAGTTGGTAACGAATCTTGAATAAGGAACTGGGAATAAGTAACGGTTGTCGCGTCGATCAAGCATCTGCGATTACAGTAAACCGGGTATTCACTTTGGATAGAGAAACGGGGTATTCATTTTGGAAGCAAACGATTACTTATTCTCGGCCACGTAGTGAGGGGGGGGGGGGGGGGGTGTATTAATCGGTTTCGTCCGTCCTTACTTTCTCCCGCCCACCCATCCGTCCTTTCTTCCACTCTTCCTCATTTTCTTGTCATCGCATTTTAATGAAAACCATTGAAAACAGTTTTCCCAGAATCAACTGTGTTCAAGTAATGTTTTGAGAGATATTGCCATTGTAAAGAATTTCTTGTCATTATATTACCGTTCTAGTCAACGCATTTCAAAGAAAACAGTTCAAACCTTTTTCCTCAAATTTAATATTTAGCTTTTTGTTGATAATATCAATGAAGGGCATTGCGAATCGGTTGTGTCTAAGTATTTTTTTAGAATTGGGTAACGCGGGACTGAAAATCTTATGACAGAGCACATGTGCGACAAGTAGGAGAATGTAAATATAGTTTTTCCCGAAATTTAAAGCGTATTTAATTTTTTTTAATGCCCTTTAGTTATTGAATCAAAGCGTTTAATGCCTATTTGTGACTCATTTGAAGGTCAATGATACAGTGTTACGGGTTCTCCTAAACACCGGCGTGACACGGAATGACAAGAAATGGAGCGAAATGACACGGAATGACATCGCAATTACACAGCATGACATTCACTTTACAAATATTTGCCCCAAAGTGTATTTTGTTGATTAACTAACAAAAGATATAGACAGAATGTCATTCGCGTTCGAACTGTCATTGTTTATCCCACGAGATCGATTTTGGCGGAGGGATAATATTGAACGAGAAGCCAGAGGCTTCGAGTTCAATTTTATCCCTCCGCCAAAATTGATCGAGTGCGGTAAAAATGTCAGTTCGAACTCGTATGCTGCTGTGTATTTATTGCACGGCTACAGTTTACTAATTTTGTTTTATTGAAAACACAAATTATTACCAAAACGTAAAAAAGAAAATGTTAAAAAGTCCGCGTACGTGATCCGAATTATTCAAGGACAATACAAAAATAATTATTGGTCGCTTCGGTTTTTGCAGAAAAAACGTGTAATTTATGAAAATAAAAGCATAGGTGAACAATAAATATTTTTTTCAATTGCTGTACGCTGTGTTACCAAACCGGAATGACGCGTCTTTCACTCCCGGAAGGTTAGAGCTGCCAACCCTTTAACTCCACGGTCAGTAACACGGCTCGTGATCGGGTGTGCCAGAAAATGTTCATTATGAACTGGTGCACAGTATCAATTCAATGTGATACCCACAGCTGCACTAATAGCATACATGTGAGACATGTCGGACCAACCACACAGTTTGCTAGCTGTCCTAAGAATGTTTTTACAAGCATCAATCACAATTTCGTCACAGTTAATATAACATTCACAAAATCTGGAGATTCTTCATCATAGAGCTGCCTATTTTCAGTCATTTCCAAGCACGTCAAGAATCGTATCCGAAGATGATAATTTTCCGTTCCACACAGCCCACTGAAAAGGAAGTTACCATCACCAATAATTGTCTGAGGATAAACGTCCTTCAAAATGAAGGGACAAAAAGCTTGGAGGATCTGACGTGCAACGTTATCTATGCCATCACGGTGCCATTCCGTGCCTTTCCGTTGTTTCGAAGGAATGAGTGTAGCTAACTTGATTTAGGATCAAAAACACAATTTCTGATTTAGCTAATGAACCAACATACCTGAAAATTCGTAAATGCTATATTCTATAGTTTTCATTCTTCAGAAACTTACGGATTATCATATGTAAGAAGTCGTTTTGGTGTAAGATCAGAATATTCAAAGTGTATCAGATTATAAATATCTTCAGTAAATAACAACACATCATGTCTTCGAGCAATTCGAATCAATTCTCTGCATCTATCTGCAAATAATTAAAATATTTTTTCAGAAAATTTGAACTTTCTATGCATCTGAAAGCCCTCACCGAACCATGGCGTTTTCTAAATAGAGATGATATGATCATGTAGCTGTGTCACGAAGGGGGGTGGGGGCGAGGGGGGCGTTTCATATTTCTGAAAATAGGAATTGAGATTAAAACTTTAAAAAATCGAAAAATAATAACAAAACAAATAACCACAAAGTATCAACGCGCTGTTTGATTTCGTACGCAATAACACGTTCAAAAGTAATATGAAAATACGTGACACGTAATGGTGCACACCCAATATTGTTAATTTCGGTAAATATTGCAGGCCCCAAGCAAGATTTTGCAGGAAAGATATGGTGTATATCGCAGAAATATAACAATTTGCCAAAACGTGTTGTACAGCGACATGCAAAAACACAGAACCACACATGTATGGTCATATGTTAATGTGGCGACAAATATGGCAATCGAGAAATTTTGAAAGATTGCGGAAGGATAAAACTTGAGACAAGCTATAGTAAAACAAACCTTCATTTTTTTGTAAACTGACAAAAGATCATAATTCAATGGCAAATTGGTTCATTAGGGGTTTAACAACACTTCCAAAAACCAAGGCTATATTATGAGCTGGATTGTATATCAATTTCAATAACTAAGGTTATTATATCACGTTGTTAGTTCCCAAGATCCTTCCCACCCATCAATACCTGGACGAGCAAAAGAGTCGTACGTGGAGTCACTCGTCCAGGCAATTACTCTATGGCTCATTTGTTCGATGTGATTCTGGTCGTTCGAACAATCTGAGATGGTTATCAAGCCTGTGCTAGTGCTAGTAATGATACAAGGCTGCAAGAGTGGAAGAAAACTACAGGATTTGGTGACTACCGTAAAAGCTAATCATAGGACAGACAATGGCAATATTGGGGAAAATCAGTAATAGTGGTGTTGGAGATATGAAGATCGCGGAGAGGTCTAGAACTGGGAAGATGCTAGGAGCTAAATTATCATCAGGTATATATAGTACTACACCATCATGCCATAGGTGTCCTCCTATACCCCGATGAGCATTAAGAGTCGTAATTAAATCGATCTTTCGATACTCATTTGCTCAATGGGATTTGAGTCGTTCGAGCAATGATTTTTTCAGTAACTGCTGAAAAGCTTATTTGCTCGATAAGATTCGAGTCGTTCGAATAATACCTACCTCTGCTTGATTGTATTTTGGGTTTGAGGATCATAGAGGACTTTGTTATACACAGGAAAGGCAAAAACAGAGACGGCCAAGACAAAATAGACTGTTGGGATAGGCAGAAATGGGACCAGTAAAAGGCAAAACAGGCCACGAAATAGAAGGATAAACCACAGAATATATCGGGATAGATAAAATACCGAGACTATGGAGCACATCTGAAACAACAAAGTTACTCTTATACAAAGGAATCGTCTATTGTTGGGCAAAGAGAATTCTCGGGGACAACAGAGAAAATGAATATTTGGTGGGAAATCCGCACTAGTAAAAGAACTGTTGGGTTGACTTGGGTAATTTTACAAAGTTTTCGAACAAATACAATTACTCATACCAGAAAACGCACCTTAAAGCACTGTATGCTACCCTTTTAAGCCCAAAATTGAGAAATCCGTGCCAAATAAAGTTGTTTTGATGGTTCAGAGGGATTGTCAGAATGTTTGTGGTAATTCGATGTATTCTAGTTCACTCGAATTTATCCACATGAAACATCTCATCATTCATTTAGCACTACGTGCTACTATTATAAGCCCTAGATTGGGGTTTGCTAAATCCGTCTCGGTAATTTTGGATTATTTAGAGGGATTGTCGGGTTGTTTGTTGTAATTAAATTTACTCCTGTTCAATCGAACCCACCCTTCGAACACACCCCTTTCCTATTAGTAGGTTTTGGGTCACAAAGCAACCATGTGCTACCATAGAAACCAAGATGGCGGTCTCAGATATACAAAATGGACGCTGCACATGCACACTAGGACCACGTATCACGATGGGAATGTTGTCACAAGATGGCGCTCACGCGGGCTACTATGACAACCAAAAATGAAGTAACTGGGCCATGTGCCTATGACGTCACATGAGATCCGGCCAATGTGGGTCGATCGGGTACATGATCTACTACTAACACCAAGCCGAGAGATCCACGGTTAGATCCCCAGCAGGGGTAACTGCGTCGTTGTGTCATTGGGCAAGGCACTTAATCACGATTGCCCAAGTGGGGGCACGGTGGCGCAGCCATGGGGGCGTTCTGGGGGCACATTCGCCCCCCCCCCCAAAAAAAAAAAATAATAATTTCGATCCAATGTCGAGTTGTGACAGCACAAAAGTGGTTTTAATCATTATCAACTTATCGTCCGGAAACCAATTGGTTACAATTTACTATGTGAAGGGTCACTGTGACCTTGACCTTAGACCTACTGATTCCAAAATAAATAGGGCTCTTTCTTGCAATAATGCCAACCTACCTATGAAGTTT